>LPNX010628598.1:3736-94486 GCA_001517045.1 Pseudotsuga menziesii
CACGAACCTGTTGAAGAATCTGAGTGGGTCAGCCCTATGGTCATCCAGGAGAAAAAGACTAAGGGTGAAATCCGAATCTATGTCGATCTAAGGAAACTCAATTATGCCTATCTGCACGACCCTTTTCCCACTCCCTTTACAGATGAAGTGCTCGACAATGTCGAAGGTCAAGAAGTCTATTCTTTTACCGATGGGTTTTCGGGCTACCATCAGATCCGAATTGCTCCAGAGGACCGACACAAGACCACCTTTGCTACCGAAATGGGATCCTTCCAGTATACTGTCATGCCCTTCGGGTTGAAGAATGCACCTGCCATATTTTCTCGAGTAGTCATCTCCGCGTTCAAGGAATACATACATAAATTCTTAGAAGTTTACTTTGATGACTGGACTATTTTTGGGCTAGTAAAAGACCATATAACTAGTTTGAGGCTTACGTTGGACAAATGCAGACAGCACCAAATCTCCTTGAACTTAAAAAAATGCATTTTCTGTGCACCCTTCGGCATTCTACTTGGTCATGTGGTATGTAAGCAGGGATTGATGATGGACCCTGTGAAGATCGCTATTATTGTGAACCTGCCACCTCCGAAGTCCGTCAAACAACTCCGCACAACGCTGGGTCACACCGGTTACTACAGGAAATTCATCCAAGGATATACCAAGATTACCGCCCCAATGGAAAGGCAGCTAAAGAAGGATATTAAGTTCGAATGGACACCAGAATGCCAAGCAAGCCTCGACATTCTGAAGGAAAAAATGGTCACTGCCCCTATCCTAGTATTTCCCGACTGGAACAAGGAGTTTCATGTGCATGTTGATGCATCCTCTATTGCTTTAGGTACTGTGCTCGCTCAGCCAGGCGCAGGTAATATCGATCACCCTATCTCTTTTGCCAGCAGAAAGTTATCTACAGCAGAGAAAAATTATACTACGACAGAACATGAAGGTCTTGCTATGGTATATGCATTACAAAAATTTCGTCATTATCTGCTAGGATCTCATTTTAAGATGTTTACTGACCACTCTGCTTTAAAGTACTTGGTTAACAAACCCGTGCTAGGTGGAAGAATATGCAGATGGTTAATCCTATTTCAAGAATATGATTTTGAGATCATTGTTAAGCCTGGAAAACTTAACCTAGGACCTGACCACTTGTCGAGGCTCGAGTCAGGCGAAGAACCTACCAATATGGATGAAGGCCTCCCAGATGCACAATTATTTGCTATACAGATAGTTGATGAATATTTCCAGGATATTGCTCAGTATTTGTCTACAGGTACCCCCCCTCCAGGGATGACCACACAGCAGAAGAAGCAGTTGGTGGTTCGAGCCGTGGACTTCACTTTAATAGCAGGATAGCTGTATAAAATGGGACCAGATGAGATTCTGCGCAGATGTGTTTTGGAACATGAAAAACCCCTAATATTGGCTGAAGCTCACTCTGGTGCAGCAGGATGTCATTATGTAGGCAAAGCCACAGCGCAGAATATTTTGACAGCCGGCTTATGGTGGCCCACACTTCACAAAGATGCAAGAGAATATTGCCACAACTGCGATATCTGTCAGAGGACAGGTAAACCATCTAGGAGGGATGAAATGCCCCTAGTTCCGCAAGTCACATTGCAGGCCTTTGACAAATGGTCCATTGAATTTGTTGGTCCTATCAACCCCCCTATGAAAAAGTCAGGAGCTAGATACATAATTACAACAACTGATTATCTTACCCGTTGGGCCGAAGCCCAACCGGTCAAAACCTATAGCACTGCTACCACTGCGAAGTTCATCTTCGACAACATCTTATCTAGATTTGGGTGTCCCAAAGTTCTTATGAGTGATCAAGGGTCACATTTCCTGAACAGGACCATTGAAGTATTGACTGAGGAATTTTAGGTGTATCATCAAAAGAGTACCGCATATCACCCACAAGCAAATGGGACTGTCGAAGCTTTTAACAAAATCCTTGAGCATGCCTTGACAAAGGTTTGTAATGCTAACCGGAATGATTGGGACCTTCGAATTCCAGCAGTGCTATGGGCTTACCGAACTACTTGCAAAAAGTTGATAGGCCATACACCCTTTCGACTAGTTTATGGGCAAGAAGCTGTCATGCCCATGGAATACATTGTTCCCAGCCTCTGGATATCTGCTTCCACCAAGATGGATGACCCAGCCATAATCACTGAGAGACTGAAATAGATACTCGAACTCGAAGAGGATAGATTTGTCGCAGGCTTCCAACAACAGGTGCAGAAGGCTCGAGAAAAAGCGTGGCATGACAGACACATCAAGAAGAAACATGTTCAGCAGGGTGATCTTGTGCTCCTTTATGACAGCAAATTCATGAAATTCCCTGAAAAGTTTAAAACACATTGGAAAGGACCGTATGTAGTACAGAGAGTTACTGACGGGGGCGCAGTCCAGCTAGCTAAGTTAAATGGTGAGATTTTTCCCTCTATGATAAATTGGAGCCGTTTAAAAAAGTACACGGACAGGCTAGGTACTCAGAATAGGAGGTAGCACCAAGTAAATACGCGAAAATGCTTGTAGCATTATGGATTATCGTAGTCCGTTTTCTTTACAGGATGCGAAGCTACAAGTTGGTCCTAGGTCGCAGGGACAGATTGTGTCGAAGTCGAAGGTGATCAAGGTGTGTCGCAGCCCAAAATGTGACGGATGGGACATACTGCAGTCGGCGGCGCTGGCACGAGAGCTACTCTCATTACTGGTCATAATGAGATTTTGGGAAAATTCGGCGCTGTGTGGAAAATATTTCCAGAATGTCGTCAGATTTGGCGACATCACTGCACCATGATGACAAATTCCGCCTCGGGATTTTATAAGGAGCCATCTCGATCTGTGTTTCTGTCTTAAGCACATCTGTGAGATATTCAGCCCGAACCATGTCGAACGACTGTAGCGTTCAGAAGCTAGTGCGAGAAGTAAGGGACAGAGGTCTGCAGCACCGTCTGAGTACTCCGCCAGTACAGCCCTACTTGGCTAAGTACATCGACAGGCACGAGTTTGCTCTAAATTTGCAAAGACGGCCAGGAGTTTGCTCTAACATAGAGCAACTAAGGGCATGTGGCCTCGTAGACAGGTTCTGGGGAATCCCGCCATGCAATAATTCGGCGTAGCAGAACTATGGCAGCTATATTCCTTTTGCAGTGTGACATGCAATCCCAGGGGACCCCAAAGTTGTGGATGGTCAGGCATCGGCAATTGGAGTAAAGGATGGTGTTGCAGGTGGATGCGACGGCTTTCATCAGCAAAACTTCTGCAAAGGACAGAAGTGTGCAGCCAACAAGCAGCATGGAGAGCTTCCACAAGCAGTACATTATGCTTCATCAGCGGAATTCTGCCACCAGTGAAACTGAAGAGTGTCCTGGGACGGGCCACTAGTGAGTCTTAGGGGCCTGTTGGGGCACGTACCCTAAGGATTACTAGTTTTGGTAACTTCACGGCTGTTGGTAAAGTGGAGTTATGGGTCAAGATAGTCTTAGGGGTGTCAAGGTAAGTCAAAACCCCTTTTTGTAATAAACCCATGGTTTAAATCCAGGTTTTAGGGTTTCTCTTGGGTGCCCATGGTTTAAGAACATGGTTTTGTAAAAATGCGTAGTATAAATAAGCGCTTATGTAAAGAAGATAGGTTAGGTTTTGATGATGAAAGAAAGATTAAGGAAAAGCTAAGATTGGTTTTGTGGAAAAAGGTTAAGTCCCAGCGGTGTGCGTGGACGACCTCTGCAGCTGTGTGCGCAGAGGGTTTTGTAAGAAGATTGAGGAACGACCTGCAGCTGTGTGCACAGGGGCCTGCTGCTGTGTGCATGGCTTTTGAGGACTGAAAGGATCTGCACCTGAGTGCACAGATCAAACTGTGGTTTTGTAGCAAGTTGAATAGAACACAGTTTGTGGACGTAGCCCCTACACTGGGGGTGAACCACGTTATATCCGGTGTTGTGGTTTCTTGTGTTGTTTCTGTTTTTGTTTCTTTTATGCATTAATAATGGTATACATATGATAAGTTAGATCGTTGCTGACATTTAGCTTCGCTGTGAATTCCCTGTAGTGGGTTGAGCAATTCACGACTGTTTATTTATTTGCGAAGTTGTATGTGAATGAATGGTAAAGCTTGTAATTATTGATTAATAAGGTTATTAAAAGGCTAAGGTACAGTAATCCCCCTCTCTGCTTGCAAAAACCTAATTCTGCGGCACCCCCATAGCGGTTTCGGGTGAGACTGCAACCTGCGCGCAGGTTGTTGCCGAAAGGGCCAACTCTGTGGGTCTTTTGTTGGTGCGCATTAAAAGATTAAGCCCGGGTCTACCCTATTGCCCAACAGTTTTCTTATGGTGATCAGGTTTGTTGATTAGATTTCATTTATTATGGCAGATGTTGATGGATTCTTCCTTTTACATAGGATTCACTGATGGTGCTAGCCGCCACACTCAAAACTCAGCTTCAGCTACTTGGGTGATTTATGCTCCTACAGGTCAAGTATGCTCCTGCTGGAGGCGTATGTTTACGGACATATTCGAACAATGTTGCTGAATATAGTGTCGTCATTGATTTATTGCATGATGCCATTTCACATGGTGTTAATTCTCTTGAGGTACATCTTGATTCGTAGTTAGTGGTTTCATAGCTTAATGGCTTGTAGCGTATTAGGGATTCAACATTATTATGAATATTCTTACGTGTAAGATTGCTAGAATGGAAATTTGAGAATATAACATACATTCATGTTCCAAGAATTTTTAATCAAGTTGCTGACTCATGTGCTAACTATGTGTTATATTGGTATTTGTTTCATAGACCATAAGAATATCACAAACATTTTGCACACATGTAAATATAAATAAAATCGATCATCATAAAAAAAAATTCATTAATATCCAAAACGTGACATCATAATACATAAGCGTCAGATACAAAATTGGGGCTTCCGAGCCACCCACATATAATACACGGTCATACAAAAATGAATACACTTAAGTCTCTAAGCCTGAGGAGGAGGGGAGTTCTGATCATGATATAGCACTACAGCTCTAGCTATCCATCGAAAGAGTCGAACCCATGCTCGTGGTACACCCACCACCTGACACTGCATGGCCTCAGGCAAGTCCTCAACTTGCGCCATGGGTACCTTGTGTGTCAAGTGAACGAAGTTCATGTGGATGCTTTGGAGTGTCCGCTCCTCATCCACACCCATGATATCATCTCCTCTTCCCCTCTGTCGATGACAAGGGAATCCTTCTGGACGCTGTGGTCCTACATATGCATTACATGACAAATTGTCACTATGTGTCGTCACACCAAAAATATGTCTTTTGAGTCAATATATCAAAAAACACCAAAAAATTAAATAATTCAAAATTTAAAAAGTGGGTTTGGGATTCTTTACCTATGTCGCCATAAGCTGCTCCTGGTGGTAGAGGCATATCTGGGTCTCCGCAGAAGTCTATCCCTGCATAGGGGTAGTCGTCTATGGTGATGATCTGTCTCCGCCACCATGGAAAGAATTCTATTGGGTAGGGGTTAGCCACCTTACCTCCGCAAAGTCTACGCATGACATTTTCCCAGCGTCGCTGGGTTGGATCCCAAACTCCATGTGGAGCAATGTCCACCCTAGGGCTTAGCCCTGGTATCCACTCAAAGAAGAACGTGCTCAGTATGTTGCTGAACCCAAAGTTCTGCACCCTGCCCATCTTGCAGTCATTGAGCTACTATTTCATGTTGCTCAATAGCGCCGTACTCCAGTCATACACTGTAGGTCTCATACATTCCACCGCATAGAACATCATTGAACGTGAGGCTTGGTGGAGTGATGCTAACCCTGCGATCCTACCTAATGCCAAAAGTATGGCATTCAGCCCCAGAATCTGGATAGAGTTTGTTAGGATTTTACTCCCAACCTTTTCCATATGGGGAAAGCAGTACACATCTATGTACTCATCAATAGTCAGCCCGCCTCCTAGCCCATGAGATTGGAGGTTCACCATCTCTCCTCATTGGGACAAACCAGTGATAAAGTATATGTCCTCAACCTCTATGCTGAGCGACATCCTATCTATCTGAAATGTCTCAAATTCTAGATCCCAGTAATCCACCAGCAGCTAGAGTAGTCTTGGTTTGGCCCTCAGGTTGCCAAGACACCAAAACTTGTATAAACCACATGCCTGTAATGCTTGTTGGGCCATAAGATCACCTTGTATAGCCTCCTCCACATCACCATGCTCTCTTTCCCTCCACTCTAACACCATCCTGCACAAAAAACAAATTTTTTGATCAATTTTTGCCTTTGAAAACCTTGTTTGCAGCCCTATATGCGACTATTCTCAAATCAGTTGCATATGTACGCGGGTTTCGGTGCTTTTTCCATGTATGGCGAGACATATACACAGAAAAAATATTGATTTCCACGTGGGCTGAAATGCATATGTATGGATGGCCTAAAAAATAAAATGGACCATGAAAATTCAAAAAATTTGCATGAAATTGGAAGAGAAGGGCATGAGAATCTACCTGAATCAAACGGGGAGAGATTCCGCTGGATGATGCTCCCGGAATTCGCTTCTGAATTTCTGAGCTCAAATACACTATGTTGGGTCAAAATTTCAAATGATATGAAGATTTTTAAATTTTTTACTATTTATAGAAAAATTTCAAAATGTTTACCCACTTTCTATAGTTTTTTACCATTTTGGACTGTTTGAACTAATTTGATGTTGTATGAGTCCATTTTGAGTGCGGTTTGACTATGGCTCTGATCTGTTCATACCTACTGTAGGTATTATGTCTAAACTGGCATATAGGTTAGCTTCCACATCCTTTTGCATTTTTCATAACCTTATGACCATTTCATTTTAACCTTAGGTATGAACCCATTCCATCTTGTCACTGAACCTTCTTGCTGCTTTTAGAAGTGACATGTTGTGAATGGTAGAGCTTTACCATACATGGTTACCCTAGTTAGATCCTATTTTACATTTGGTTCTCATGCCTACATTTCTCCTTTAGGGTGTGGGAGTCCTTTGTATAGTACCGCCATGACTTTGAGCAAGACCCTCATACTCCTCTTGACCTTTATGTTGGCATTTTCCCTAGGACTCCCTTGTATATGTCAAGTTGTAATTGCATTATCATGAGTTTTTCTTTCCTTATTGAGCCTTATGCCGGCTTCCCTGACTTTGATTATCAGCCATATAGCCTGAGCTTGTCTCATGTCTAGCCAAGCAAAGCCGTTTTATATATATTTTAGAACTTGATTCCCCTTTTTTTACCAGGAGGGTACTTTCCCCCGAGTGTCGTTACCCTGCACATGTTTCCTTGCATTGAGCATAGTTATGCTCCACTGCTTGGAACTAGTTTGTTTTCCCTTTGACACTCGTCTCCTCCTAGATTTGTAACTATAAATCACTTTTATTCTTTTTCAAGCTTTTCAAAATCTTTGAAAAAGTCCAAAAAAAAATCGAAAAACCAAAAAGCTGGACAGGAAGAGATGTTATCTTTTGCAGCAGTCGAGTCATGTCACCTTTGAACAAAGCACTGTATATCACATCCATTGGTTGGGCTAGTATTTTGACTTTAGGAGTTGTAACCATATCTCTGATTTTATCTCCACCGACTGGTTAAGCTTCCAGTCCCTATGGATCCTCTGTCGATGCCTCATGTGTCGCAGAGATGTCCCAGTTTTTTATATCAACTCTATGCTTCCTACATTTAGTCACCATTCACCTTTATGCTCTTGTTCGAAGGAATTTGAAGCCTGAGTCGGCCATTCCTTAGTTGTCTTGACTTTGCATGTCGGCCATTCTCGGTACTATTACTGGTTCATGCACATCTTGTTCAAGTCCTTCCACATTATACATTTTTGTTGAGTACCTCGTGTTGGTTGATGGGGGATGCCTTAATGCCTTCCTTCCAGCGGATTCCATCCCATCGACTTCAAATCATTTATTCTAGGATAGGATTCTAGAGTCATTTGAGTGCCTTGAGACTTACAGTCATCAGTGGTAGGTTCTCTCACCATCAATAGTTCTGGGAAGACATCAATGTCCCCTGATAGATGGATTATTCCAAGTGTTCGACCTCAACACATTTATTTGCACTTGTTAGATTGCACTCTAGTACCTTGATTCCCATTTTCATTATTGGTGGGTGATCTCGCGTCTGTTAACGGTATACATCAATGACCGGTAATCAGACAATGGACTACTATGTTTGACCTCGACACCTCTATTCACATAGTAGGACATGTACTCGTAGCGGTTTGTGTAGAAGACTTTTCATATTGGTGGCATTTCCTATATGCTACCTCCTTGATCGTGCCAGTGTTCATGAGATTTCAATTCTCGTGACTTGATTCCAGTGTATGTCAGATATTTTCAGCCATTATGGAGATCTTGATCCATGGTATATCTTCAGCTTTCATGGAGATCTTGGTCCTTTGTATATATTCATCATGGAGATTCTAATCTATTGTATATTATACGTGGCGATGACCACACATGTTACAGTTTGTATATCATTCCTATTCATGGCCATTGTACTCTTATGTATCTGGGACTGCTATATGTATTTGCAGTCATGTGCAGAGTTTGATTATTGTATTATACTATTGGATGGCTAGTTCTTCCACCTGGTTCTTCATCACTCCACTTCTGGGATGGATTTATAATGTATTTCGGCCATCATGTCACCCCTCTGACCTCACACGTTAGGGGGCATCTATTACAGCTTATTTTACCACACATGGTTGATCACACTTTTATGGCCTTCCATGTCCCTCTACAGAATCTTTAGACCACGTGGACTATTTTTGTACCTTTGATGTTTCCAAGATCATCCCTAAAAACACTCATTATTTGTTGTATGCGACTTTTAATCCCTTTCTCTCATATATACAGGGATATTACCCCTAAACCCACATATATAGGGATATGTGCAAAAGGCCAAATGTTTTTGGAGTTTTCCTTGATGTGGATCCGAATCACTTGTCTCTTGGCCTTCCATATGCCTCGATCAGATCACTCAGATTTAACCTTCCATTACCCCATTGAAGCACTATATAAGGAACCATTTGGATACATTGAAGGAGGAATTGAAGAGCAAGAAAACTATAGTCCATTATTGTTGTAGCTTACTTATACTTGAGTCTACATCCCTTTTTTCCTTGGAGCACTGTGTTCTTCCCAAGCTTGCCTTTGCTTGTGAGCTTGCTATCGAGAGATGGAGGATTGAGGTGGTGGAGGCCCAGGTGGAGGACTTGGTTTCTTTGGTTCGCAGACGTGCCAACAGAGGTCGTCACTTATGTAATCTATGATTTATTTAATAAAAATATATTTTCCTGTCCAATGATGTGCATTTAAATGAATATTGAATCCATGGATGTGTTTAATTACTTATGTATCATTGATTATATATGCTAGAGTAGGCCTAACACTACATTATATAGCATGCTTGTCTTGTTTACTGTTGTTGAGAGTAAATTGCTAACGCAAGCAAGATTGGAAAAAGCTCAATGGGGATCTACTACAACCATCCAGAATAAGTCATGTTTTGATATCCTTTAGTGTTAGATGTTGTATTTCTCTTGCATATTGGGAAGGGATTGATTTCTGTAGTTTCTCTATCTGTTGTGGTACACCCCAAGCCATAGAAAGTTTTCTCCGTAACAAAGTGGGTTTATTATATTTACACAACACCCTTTAATTTTGACTTTATGATGATATATAGGTGTATATAGGTCCCAGCAACAAGGCTATGATCACCCTTTACAATTATTCATGTCCAAAAAAGTGAGGAAAGAGGAAAAACCACATGGGGAAAATCCTCCCTCAAGAAAGGACAAGGCACAAAATTTGAATAACATGTCTTCAATAGGTCTTTAACTTCACTTGGATGAGCTAAATGAACTACTTCTTAGTGAAATACTTGATGAATAAATCATGAACTCCATGATCATGTGCTGGAGTTTAGAATTTGCAAGAAAGAAGAGGAGAGACTCCTTGTATCTCATCAACTGATGAAGTAGGAGAATTATCTGAATGCTTCTTTCTGCTAACAAACTCTGATATGCAAACAAAATCCAAAATGGAAAAGATATATTTGCATACTCCTTCCCAAAGAGTACAAAAATTAAAACAATTTGTTACACACTCAATTCCCTGAATAGCTGCGAAATTGTGGTGTGAATCACATGTCATTCTTCCAATGTGATGTAGCAACTTCCAATATATGATATGAGACTGAAAAAAAACTGATATATTAGAAACATTAGCATATAGAACATAAAATTCAAAGGCTTTAGTGACTCCATGAGGATATAGGGCTAGACTAGGAAAAGTATGAGCAACTGGGGAAAACTGATGAGTGTAAAAATATAAATGATGAATGGACTTGAGATATAAAGAATAAGTGTTTAGGACAGATCCAAACATGTTTAATATCAGTACAAATATGGCTAAGGTCATGTATAGCCAACCAGTGAAAGATAAGAAAGACTTCAAACCATGTGATATAAATAACAATGCATAGGAGACCAATGAGGAATTAACTAGTGAACTTGGGATTTGTATAGTCTTAGGAGTATTCATAGGTATGGTAAATGGTATGTATAATGGTATTAATGATGTCATGACATGTATATAAGCATTCAAACATGCTTCTAAATCAGAATTGTGGAGTGAGGAAGAGTTGCTTAAAGACAAGTTGGGATCTAGTGAAAAATCACAAATATTTTGAGATGAATCTAGGAGACTGATAGGTGGATTATTCAAAGAAAGGATATGATATTTATGATTCTGATATATCATAAAATGAATCTATATCAGATACATGAGAAAATTATTTTCCTCTGGTACTCAAGGTATAGTTTATATCACCTTGGAACTGCGCACTATGACAGTGTTCTGAGGAATCAACATGCTTCTCTAACTCATATGGAACCTTGAGGTCGTGCTTCTCAAGAAGTTGATACATGATTTACATCGCCTTCTTGAAACATTTTTTCTTTGGATTAAATCCCTTTATACAATAATAACACTTGGATGTGCTCCCTTTCTTATTAACCTTCTTCATTGAATCTTCATCGATAGGATTCGAACTTTCATCTTCAATTTCTAACTTTAGCTTTTTCTCTTTCACAATTTGCTTTTCTTTGGATTTGGTATTATTGCTTCCTTGAACTATGAGAATATGATCCTTTCCCTTGGAATATCTAAGAGTGTCCATATGGATCAATTTATATTTCTCCTTTGTTAGTGTATCAAATTAAGTACACAAAGAAGACATTTGCCAATTAGAAACATCAAGCATAGTAGCATGAAAAGTAGACACAAAAATTGAGTATTCAAGACCCAATTTAGAAAGAATGGAAAGTATTAATTGATCGTATTTCTTATCAATCCCACAATTTTTTATCATTATAACAAGTGACTTTAATTTGGTGAAAAACACCTCAATATAATCGAAATTACTTGGTCTCATTGAGAATAACTCAATATCCAACTGATGCGCTCTTAACTCATCTTGAACTTCAAAGAGAGACTCAAGTTTGGTCCATACTTGGTTTGGAGTGGTAAAACCATATAGATAAAAGAGTAGACCATGAGAAATAGACATGAAAATCAATATTTATGCTTCATCCAACCTATTATGCCACTTAGCTTTCTCAAACACGGCATTGTGCTCATTCTCCAAAGCTAGTGTAACTCTATATAGCCCCTTACTGTGCAATTTTGTATTTCCATTCATGAATATTAAAGGGATTTGAGATAATAGCTGAAGAAGAATCCATACTTCTGAGTTGATGCGCTTAAGAAGAAATATTCTACAACTTGCAAAAACAAAACTAGGAGAAAACCTTGTAATCTTAGATCAAGCTCTTCTTCAGGGAGGGATAAGAGACTGGATGCGCTCCTCAACTCTATAGAATTTTAGAAACCTTTCACTCTTATACCATGTAGGAGAGATATGATACCATGTAGAAATAGAATCTCCAAATATATGAGTAAAGATGCTAAGAAGAAGAATAATAAATAGATCTTGCTACTAAGATAATTCTCACAAGAATACACAGGAGAAATAGAGAGAAGAATAGACACTGAATCACATGAATGAAGAGATCAATATTGGAGTGTATCCTTCCATTGAATAATTATGAATAAAAGTGTACATAAATAGTACATCCCTCATAGGTAAAATTGAGTTGTATTGGAGACAACTTATCAAGCTCAGAAAGGTAGACTTACTAAATATTATAAACCCCCATGCGTGGCTAAAGCATTTCCCAAATCAGTCAAGGACCTCACGAATTAAAAAAATCATGAGTGATTTGTCAATAGTGATGGAAAAAAATATTAATTCTAGAAACTTGAGAGAAAATCATGGAGGATGGGTTGGAAACAAAGATAGTAGTTTCCTAGCTTACTAGCTTTACCTTATCCACATAAAAGCTTGATAAAAGTATAATAAGGCATAATCTGCAGGAAAGCACAGTTACTAATTTTGGTAGTCAATAAAGTGGACAAGATTAATCCAAAATCATGATTAAAGCATTCCTGGGGTATATATGGAAAATGTTGACTATGTAGTGCAAGTGGATGCCAACTATCTAGGCTAGTGGGTAGGAAATTAATCAAAATTCATTAAATATTTTATCCTAAGTTATGAAGTGGGTTTATTATATTCCCACACTTACATAAACATGAACTCCTTACATCACTGTGTCACTAAGGCATGGGGTAAAAAATTTAACCATCAAAATGGAAACCTCTCCTTTTCAAGATAGAAGACTTGTTTACACTATCTGTGTTTCACTCATCATGAGCATACAACTAAGGATCTATTTCATTGTCAATTCAAAATGCACCATAATGAATTTGAAGTTCCATTTTTCATGACATCAAACAATGTATTTGGATTTTTATCAATGTGTCATAAGTATGAATTAGCAGTGAAAATATTTAAAAAAATACCTTATTCTCATGAGATCTATACAAGTTGTTGCAAAGACATGACCGAGCCACTCAAAGGTGAACAAATGAATGTCCAAATGTATGTATGGGCATTTTTGGCATGAGTTGGATGCATCCACCTTATTGTTGGAAGGAGTTATCCCTTTGTCACAAGTAAGTCAGTCTGTAAGTCTCTCATATGCGTAAACTAGTACTTGCAACTCTAAAACAAGTAAAATGCATAATGTACAAGCTCTAGCATTAGAGGTGATAGTTTTAAATACATTTAAGTAAATTGGTTAATGCGAGAAACTTCATGAACTAGTCTATATTTTGTTATGTGTATATAGTTTCATTTTTAGTTTTGTGTGTGATTTTTATGTTAATGAATAAAATGGTCAAGTTTTTGTCACAAATATCATATCAGTTTGAATCATTCTATTGCATATTATCCTCGAGGAAATGGGTTTGCAAAATCCTCAAATAAATTTCTAGTAAGGATAATCAAGAAGCTATTGGAGGAGAACAAGAGAGCCTGGCACAAATTTGAAGTATGCTTTTTGGGCAGACAAAATAAGTAATAAAAGAGCTATTGGTGTGTCACCTTTACAGTATGTATATGGAGCAGAGGTGGTATTTCCAATTTCTGTAGGTTTTTCTGTAATGAAGTTGTTGCAGGAACAGGAGGAAGAAACAAATCATATGCAGAGGAGGATCAATAAAATCATTGAGTTGATTGAGGTAAGGGAAAAATTTTATGATAAAGTGCAGGTACATCATGAGAAAATGAAGACTTTTGACATAAGGGTTAAAGAAGAATAGTTTTAGGTTGATGATCTAGTTTTAAAATGGGATGCAAGGAAGGAAGATAAACATGGAAAAATTGAACATTTGTGGAAGGGGCCATACATCATTGTTGCTTTTAGAGGAGACAATTATTTTATTATGCAACATCAATATGGGGTTCAGATTAAAGAGGGGCCTATAAATGGAATATTTCTGAAACATTACTTGTCTTGAGGTGGAAGGTAATTTTGTATATTAGTTGTACATATCTATTCAATTGAAATATCAGTACATATGAAAATTAAAGGATTTGAATCCTGAAGATAAGGCCCTAGGATCTTGAAGATTTGACATTTTCTTTTATTTTATTTACAGAAAAAATAAAAAATAAAAAGAGATTTGAGTTGGTAAGTTTTTGAAAGCTTTTGTATAGAGAATAAATTGGAACTTGTATGTGTGTTATTTGCTACCTTGCAGGGAGGATAACATCCCCAGTTGGAGCCAATTGTTAGAATTTTCTTGGTTAGTGTTACAGAGAGAAACTTCCTATACCTTGGGGTGTACCACAACAGATAGAGAAACCGCAAAAATCAATCCCTTCACAATATGCAAGAGAAATAAGACATCTAACACTAAAGGATCTCGAATCATACCTTATTCAGGACGATTGAAGTAGATCCTCGTTGAGCTTTTTTCTAATCTTGCTTTCTTTAGTAATTCACTCTCAACAACAATAAACAAGGAAAGCATGCTATATAATATGGTGTTAGATATACTCTAGCATATATAATCAACAATGTATAAGCAATTAAACACATCCATGGATTCAATATTCATTTAAATGCACATTATTGGACAGGAAAAGATATTTCTATTAATCAAATCAAATATTACACAAGTGACAACCTCTGTCGGCACGTATATGAATCGGAGAAACTGAGTCCTCCACCTAGGCCTCCACCACCTCAATCCTCCATCTCTCGATAGTAAGCTCACAAGCAAAGGCAAGCTTGGGAAAAACACAAAGTGCTCCAAAGGGACAATGTTAGGATATTTAGACACTTAGGAGTTAGTTAAGATCAAATTGTGTAGTTATCCATTAGGTAAAGTGTGTTTCTTTAGTATGCATTAGTATGCATTTGTAAATATTCTAATCCGACGGTCACGATATGTTCTAGACATAAAGTGATCCGACGGTTCAACTTCTCTTAGATCATACCTACCATTGATTTATGGCTTAGCACCCGATTGGTCCATGATCTCCATTTAAAGAGCATGGAGGGTCCTTGGCTAGTTGATCAATTATGAGAAGCTCATGTAACTTTCTTTCTTTTGCACAATAAATTGCTCCAAGTAGCTATTTGGCTGGGGCCGTGGACTGTTTCCCTCTCGACGGTTTTAACCACATGAAAAACATCGGTGTATTGATATGTGATTCATTTGTGTGAAGTGGTTTCTCTAGGTGTTCAGTATTTTGGGAGTACCCTGTGTACCCGAACATGGTATCAGAGCATTTATGAAGAGTCGCTTTCGATTTTGATCAAGATCCAGAAACGGTGTTGCCAAAACTTTGAAAGTGTTTCTGGTTCTTGATTTTCTATGCATTTGTGGCATATGGGAGCTATTATATTGCATCCGGAGTGCCATGTCCATTGAGAAATAGTTTTCGTTTCTTCGAAAACTATTTTTGTTTGATCCAGAAACACCCATTTCGGTAAAATCTAAAGGTATAATGTTACAGTGACGGATTTGTTTTATTTTTTTTTAATCTCTCATATTTTATTAGTTTTATTATTAGATCTTTATTGTTTTAGTCTCATACTTTTGCCTTCCCTATTTGCGTATGCTCTTTGCTGTGCACCTTGTGCGATCGTGGTGAATCAGAAACAGAAAGGGAAAGTTTTTTTTTCTTGTCTTCTCGGCTACGTATGCTCTTTGATATGCACCTTGTGCGATCACGGAGAATTAGAAATAACGAGAAAACTTGAAAGCCTAGACTTTCCAGGTAAGCTAACTAAGATCTAACCCCACCGATAGTGAGGAATTTTTTTTTTTCATTTTTTTGTGATTTGCAGGAAAAAGGCAAGCATAGAGAAAGAGAGAGAAGAGTAAAAATAAAAAAATAAAAAACCCTTCGTCTTTCCATTCTTTTATGTACCTTTTAAACTTAGGTCACTTGGTTCAAAGTTGTTTTATTCCTTAATAGGTCTTGATTTCAAGTCTTATTAAGTTACTTTTTAGTGCATGAGATTTCTATTTTCAAGTTACTTTATTGTAAAAGTGCATCTCACATAAATAAAATAAAATAAAAAGTGAGTCACTTAAGTCTTTTAATTTATTGTCGTAATATTTAAAAGTAACATTATTGTAAAAGTGAACATCACTTATTTTACAAAAGTGATTCACTTAAAAAACAACTTTCTCGTAAGTGATTGTCAAAGGTTCATCTTGGGAAGAAGGGGGTTCTTTTTTTAGTTGGTCAAGTTAATATCTGCCATGTCACTATTGGGGACATCTTCAACATTTTATTTGATCAAGCATAACTTCATCATCCACAATCAATTTTCAGTACCGTTTTTTTTTTAAACAGCCTAATTTTCGAGCTCGTTGCATCGAAACAGTTATTTTCTGTTCTTTCAACCATTATTTTACAGTATGGCCACCCCTTGTGATATTATACTTATCAGTTCTAACTATTTCTCATGGAAATATCGTATGGAAGATGTTCTACGAAGTAGGGGACTTTTCAAAATTTCCTCAGGGAAAGAAACAGAACCCACTGATGATGATAAGAAAATAAAATGGGCAAATAGATGTGATGAAGCTCAAGGATTTATTGGGATGTCAATCTCTACTGATTTTCAATTCTACATATCTGGAATTGATGAACCTGATAAACCTTGGAAAAAGTTGGTATCTGTGTTTGGTAAACACAATGAAATTTGAGGTCATCAACTTGAGAATGAGTTAATTTTTTTGAATCCGAGTGATTTTTCATGCATTCAATACTATTTATCTAAGTATAAAAATCTTAGACTCTTATGTAAAAAATGCAAGATTAAGAAAGAAGACAAACAATGTATTTATCATATTCTTTCCAAACTTGGACCTGCATATTTTGTTTTTGTATCTACATTTTACTCCATGAAAGAATCCTTGGCTGCAGCTAGCTATCAAGAGCCTAGTCTTGAATCCTTGTGTGATTCCTTAATTAGAGATCAAGATAAGCTCATTCATCTTGGAATAATTAACAATGTAGATACATCTAGGAAAGTCCTATTGTTCCAACAGAAAGAAAAGTACAAGCCTCCCAAGAAATAGAATTTTCACAATAATAAGACAAACAAGGGTCCCAAACCCTCTCAGTTAGCTCCTTCTTTAAAAAATTACAAAGGATCCAAGCCAAAAGGAAAGAAGACTGAGCGTCATTGAAATTTTTGTGGGAAAGATAATCATGAAGAATCTAAGTGTTTCAAGAAGATGGTAGCCTTGGAAGTAGCAATGAAGAAGAACCACATCAGCCTAGATTCGTCTTCAGAATATACCTCTCATGGACATGCACTTTGTGGTTCTGGTTACTCTTATACTGCATCTTCTTCTTCTACTTCAAATGAATGGCTCATCGGTTCTGGAACATCTTATCATATGGCTAAGGATCACACCATATTTTCTACTATGCATGAATGTAACACCAAACAAATATTTGTTGGTGATTATAGATATCTAAGTGTTGTAGGATCTGGAACAGTTCCAGTAGAAAATGGTCATTTCAGTGTTGTACTATGTGTTCCAAAAATTTCCTACAATTTTTTATTAGTCTATCAAATTACTCATTCAGGTGAAGGTAAAACTGTGACGTTTACACCTCACCAAGTTGTAATCAAGGATTTTTAAAATCCTCAAAATGTCCTTGCTACTGGAACTGTTGATGATATTACCAGGTTGTACAAATTTAACAACTTTGGTTCATCACCTTTTCCTTCAGTTTTTGTTGCTCATAGTGATAACTTGAGCAAACTTTGGCATGATCGATTTGGTCACTTAAATTATCTCTCATTGCAACAACTATGTAAATACAATATGGTGACTAGTATTTCGATGGTATCTTGCAAGGATGGTGTTTGTTTTGGTTGTGTACTTAGAAAACATCATCGAGATAGTTTTGACATAAACGTGCCTCTTGGCACACCTCGCTTCCCTTGAAGCTTGTGCATAGTGACTTGTGTGGTCCTCTTCCATCTTCCTCCTTTTCTGGTTTCAAATATTTCTTAACTTTCATTGATGACTACTTCAAATGCACCTGGGTTTACTTCCTAAAACTTAAGATGAAAGTATTTAACATGTTCTTGGCCTACAAGGCCCTTGTTGAAAAACAATCTGGTCATCAAATGATTAAGTTAATATCTAACAATGGAGAAGAATATGTTAACAAAAAGTTCACTACTTTTTGCACTAAACACGGAATCTGACAACAACACATTGTTCCATATACACCACAACAAAATGGTGTAGTTGAACGGAAGAACCACACTTTAAAAGAAATGGCAAATTGTATGATCCAATCTAAGGGACTAAGTCTTCCATATGGGATGAGGCCATAAATTGTGAAAATTACATAGTTAATCGCACCCCAACTAAAGTTTTACAAGGTATAACACTGTAAGAAGCATGGAGTAAAATTAAACCAGATGTAAGTTACTTCCATGTGTTTGGTTGTGAAGCACGGGTTCACATTCCGGATGAAAAATGGAAAGCATTGCAACCTAAAAGTGAAAAGTGCATATTTGTTGGATATTCTGAAGATGTAAAAGGTTATAGACTTCTTCAGACACATTCTCATGATATAATCATTAGAAGAGATGTTAAATTTGATGAAAATATCTTAGCCTGCGAGCCTAACTTGGTGGATGTGCCATCTTTGGCCTGTGAGCCTTATTCAACGATTGTGCCTTCTTCTTCTTCTTCCAAATTCCTTAACAGGTTTCCAACTCCAGTTTCTAATGATGACAATGAGGATGAAAATCCACCTCCACCTGCTCATGTTCCTCCAATTGCACCAGCACCAATGCTTCCTCGATGGGTCTGTTCCACATGTGAAGCAATTGGTGATCTTGTCGGTAATCCTAGAGATCAACGTCAAACACAATCTCAGTTTCAGCGAGCCTCTTCTCTTTTGGCTCAAGTTTGTGAGAATCATGATCCGGAAATTTTGAAGAAGCTGCAGAAAATCCAGATCGGGATGTAGCTATGGATGAAGAATATTATTCCTTAATGGCGAAAGACACTTGGAATCTTGTTCCTCTTCCAAAAGGAAGAAAACTTGTCAGATGTAAATGGGTCTACATAACTAAGTATGCATTAGATGGAAGTGTTGAAAGACTTAAGGAAAGGTTAGTTTCCAAATTTTTTTCCCAAGTTGAAGGGATTGAATACAATGAAACCTTTTCTCCTGTCACAAAAATGAATTCCATCCACCTTGTTCTTTCCCTTGCAGCCTTACATAACTGGGAATTCCATCAAATGGATGTCAAACCTGCCTTTTTACATGGTGATTTACAGGAGGAAATTTACATGGAACAACCTCCTGGATATGTTTAGGATAACTCTAGCTTTGTCTTTCTCCTCAAGAAATCCTTATATGGACTTAAGCAAGCTCCTAGAGCTTGGTATGCCAAAATGGATAGCTTTCTCCTTGACACTGGTTTTTCTAGATGCCATTCTGACCCTAATGTCTATACCAAGAAAGTACAAAACCATCTCATCGTACTTTTTATTTATGTTGATCATCTTATTCTTACTGGTAGTGACCCTAAACTTTTAACCCATGTGAAATCCAGTCTTAAGCAAAATTTTGAAATGTCAGACTTAGTAAATTTGCATTATTTTCTTGGTCTCCAAGTCTTGCAAACCAAAGAAGGAATATTTCTTTCCCAATCTAAGTATGCTTGTGACCTTCTTCCTCACTTTCACATGGAAGATTGTAAACCAACCCCTTCTCCCTTCCAGTCTGGAGTCAAAATTGTTGTCACTTATACTTCCCTTGAAGTAGATGCCCCCTTGTATCGTCAGCTTGTTGGTATTCTCTTATACTTGACTCATTCTCATCCTGACCTTTCCTTTGTTGTTGGTCATGTTGCCCGTTATATGTAAACACCTCATGAAATTCACTAGAAAGCAGCAAAAAGAATACTTCAATATATTCGAGGTACAATTTAGCTTTGGATTCATTACAATACATGGGGGGCACCTTTGTTGGTTGGTTTCACTGATTCAGATTGGGTCATCGATCCTGATGATCGAAATTCTACTACAGGTTATGTTTTCAATCTAGGATCTAGACCTATCACTTGGGTTTGTAAGAAACAACAAGCTCTTTCTCTTTCTTCAGTAGAAGCAGAATATCGAGCCGCAGTTAATGCCAGTCAGGAAGCTTTATGGCTTCAACAGATCCTTTCAGAGTTTGGATTCAAGCAGCAGCATCCTACTCCACTTTGGTGCGACAATCAAAGTGCCATCAAGCTTGCAAAAGATCTAGTTCTACATCAATGCAACAAACACATTGAGCTACACATGCACTTCATTAGAAATCTTTTTCATGATTGTGTTCTTGAAATGCTCTATTTTCCTACAGGTGATCAAGTTGCAGACATCTTCACCAAGTCTCTTGCAAAAGCAAAGTTTTCTAAACTTCGATCTATGTTAGGAGTTCAGAAATGTGTCCTTAAGGGGGGATAGGCTCTAATGACTCCTTACTTCTCCTAATAGTGTCACTTTTGTAAATCCTTCAATCCTATCCCATGTTGTTCTTAATGGGGGATGTTAAGATATTTAGACACTTAGGAGTTAGTTAAGCTCAACTTGTATAATATATCAGTTAGGTAAAGTGTGTTTATTTAGTATGCGTTAGTATGCATTTGTAAATATTCTAATCTGATGGTCATGATATGTTCTAGACATAAAGTGATCCGGCGGTTCAACTTCTCTTAGATCATAAGGAGATTTTATAGCCATTGATAATGAAGCAAACAAGGGAGAAGTTACACAAAATATCCTTGCAAATAAGGAGAACGTAATTTAGTTACTGAAGAAGAAATTGAAGATCCCTGCTACACAACTTATTCAAGCTTCAGAATTGATGGAAATGGAGAGAGAAAAAAGAGTTATTATCTAGTGAGTTGAGTGACAGCAAAGCAAAATTTTTAAATCTTGCTGATGAAAGGAAATAATGGGAAAAAGAGAAATCTCTTTTGGTTGAAAAAATCAATGTTCTAAATGAAAAACAATCTATTTTAGAGAAAGAGAAAGAAGAAAGAAATAAATAAGATGAGGTTCAGATAAATCAGCCTATTGCACAAACAAGTATAGAATCTATTGTGTAGGTTATGTCCCAAGTAAGTTTGAGGGACTTGGAAATTATTGGTTTGAAAAGTCAAAATAAAAATCTAGAAGATGTAGCTTTGAAGAAAGAAGACGAAATGAAAGCATTGGAAAACAAATGTAAAGATCTATTGGATAAAAAATGATAATCTGACAAAACAGCTGACTGGACAATTGTCAATACATGGAGCAAGACACCTCATTTGTGATATGATTATTGCTGAGGATGTTAAGCTCATACCATATTTGAATTAAATTTTGGACAAAGAGATGGTTATACATGCTACAAAGCAAACTTGCACTGCAATAAAAGAATCCTTAAATAAGAAGCATGTAAATACATCTAAGAACACAATTAATTTCCTGAATCTTTTATCAGAGGGTGATTTGAGAACCATGGGGATAAAAGACAGAATCATAGTGATCACTTGGTTCGGGAAGGTAGTGGGAAAGCATCAACATATAGACATTGTGCCAGCCAAAATTGACATAATGCAGCATCAAGTTAAGATTTTTAAAGGATCATTTGTGTCACTTTTTTGAAAAGGTTTACCTTCCATTTGTTGGTAAAATACAAATTGGACCACACGAAATTTGAAGATATGAGACAATCTCTATCAGGGAAAATAGTGATTGATAAATTAGTAGTGGAATTTGAAATAATTAACACTTTCCACCAGTACATATGGATCAAAATTTCCATGAAATATTGCCACGAATAAGTTAAAATGGAAATTTTCATGGATAAATTGATAAATATTTTGAAAAGAAATCGTTATGGCTCTCGATCATCATTGCTACTGTGACGTAAATGACCATTTTCCTCTATAGAGACGAAATTTCGTCTCCATTGTGACGAAGACAGATGTCTCTCGCTATAGCAACGGCACGCTAAACACTTGCAAAGAAACTCCATTAACAAATTTGAAGGGGAGGTTCTGTTGGGGAAAGGTAGAAGAAGGAAAATGAAAGGTAATTAGATGGTGTATATTTAATTTATTATACAATCTAATTTTTCAATTTCATATATATCTTACTCATGTAATTTTTATTATTCCATCAGTATTTTAAGGTAAACTTAATTGCCTTTAATTATAGCTAATTTACATTTCTTAATTATTATTTTTCTGTATAGTTCATCGCGTGTGGGATGCAGCACATTTATACATTGCAAATAATCTTGATTGGATGGAGGAATGGATATAATGATGTATAGAATTCTATGGTACCTTATCATAGGAAGGGGTGAGTAAATTGATTAAAATAGTGCATCGTCATCATTAAGAATATCCCGATGAACTTACACAAAGGGAAATTGATTTAGCATGTGGTTTAAAAGATAAAAAGGAAAGTATATTTTATACCCTGATCATTTTTTCGTTGTTTCCCATTATATAAATATATTTATTTTGTTTATTTCTTCTTATATATTAATTTACTGAGTCAAGCATGATGCAGTTGATACACCACAAGGCTATGTGGTCTAATGGTTGTAAATTTTGCATCAAAAAGTTGGATGACAAGAAGAAAACATTCGATTGTGAAATAACTACAGTTTTCAAGTCACTAATGTTTCCTCTAGAAGTGACAAGCATCCAGAAGAATCGAAAAATAGGTATTATGGTTATTTGGAAGATGTAATTGAGTGTGACTTTAAATCCTTTAAAATAGTATTGTTTGAGGTCAAATGGTACATGATATGAATTAATGAACGTGATCCTAAAAGAACTGTTATTAAGCATGCCAATGGATTTACCACGGTTAATACAAGGGCACTTGAACCAAGTACAGAGCCTTATGTTCTTCCAAGTCAATGTGAGCAGGTCTTTTACTCAGAGGTTCCAAGTAAAGCAGGTTGGTCATACATTGTTAGATATGATCCAAGAGGAAGACCGGTCAAGTATAATCCAGAGGAAGAAGACAATTTTGAAGAAGAAGGTGATGCAGAATAGGAGAAGTTTGCCACCACAGATGTGTTTAATGAAGAATATGATGAAGAAGTGTTGCAGCCGCAACTATTTTCCCCAAATTTTCAAATTTTGGACCCCCTTTTTTTAATTATAGTGTTGCCTTGAATCATTTGGATCCATGAACTCTTTTGTCGTGCTTTAATTTCGGACTATGTTGAGGTTAACTCTCTTCCTGTTTTCAAAAAATTGCTTATGTTTGAAATTGTTGTGGGTCGCAGAGTTTAGAGTTTGTTTTGTTACCTTTCGGGTTGCGTTTTCCTCTCGGGAACTTATTTCCCGTGCTAACCACTATTCCGAAGGCCAATTTAACAACGTATCGGAGCCATGTTTCCTTGGGAGGCCTCCGTCATGAAAATTAAACAATGATTATTTTGTGGAAGAATCATGACTCCTTCATGGCTTCTTCGTATCATTTAACTTGTTTATATTATCAGAGGAGTTAGTCTATTTATCTTCCGCCCATGCGGCTCCCAAACAAACTAAGTATTCGGCATAGAACCGCTCCTCCCGCCGAAGATGTGTCGGGTCTTCGTGACTTTGTTTTGGATCGGAGGCCGTAGTCTTTCCTCCTCCACCCTTGCGGCTATGTAACGCACTAAGTGTCCGACGTTGATGTCCTTGCACTCGCCGACTGGGACTTTTTCACCTAGAATTTGAGTTTAGCTTTTTCGACTCCGATAAACTTAATGGTCTAATGGATCCCGTTGCCTGTTGGAGATCCACTGACATGGCTGTGAGTAAGACTACCGCGGCTGAGGTTTTAGTGTTTTAGGTCGTTGATAAGTTTTCTCTCCCCATCGGTTCGTCAGTTTTAAACCCTTGTGGACGAGACAGTGATCGTGGCGCTTGTTAAGGTTTTCATGACAGTATAGGACTTCTTTTGATGACTAATTGTTTTTTGATACAGTTTGGTTTTATTGAAAATGCAATCCTGATTAATGATACATGTCATTTAAATTGCAGATGAACTCAATAGATTTTTATAAATTACTACTGCGAGAAGACATAGCGGGGAGACGAGGTAGCAGAAAATGGCTGGACAGTGTTAGGCAGAGTTCATACTGAGACCAATAGGATCTCAAGGAGAGAAAATGAAAGACAAGGCAGAATCAATGGCGACAAAATCCCAGGCCTGGAAATATCTGTCAGTTACCAAGTGGATCCCGCTTGGTTGAATACTCTAAAAACGTAACGCATGAAGTAAATCATGAGTACTCACAGAAAAGACAAAATGGGGATATTAAACGATTTGGAGGAACCCAAAGGTCATACGGTTGGGGTAGCTGAAGTGGTTAGCTGATTTGGTTTAAATATAGGAAAGTTAGAACTTACAAGGGCTTTTTCCCTGGAAAAACTTGTGAACTATTGTTTGTAAGAGGAACTACTTCGTTTTACAATAAGAAATTGCAAATTTTACCTGTTGGAGAAGGTGCTATGTGGAATGTCTCAATGTGATAAAATGAACGATGTTGAATGGGAACTATTTCATTTTCGACTGTGTTCCATTAACTGTGAGAGCGTTCTAACTTTTTGAACCTATGTTCTTGCATGAATGTTCTCTAGTATATTCTATGATCTTTTCCATTATGAGTAATGGGATTTTTAACTATTGATGAGCTATCTTGTCATGTATACTTTTATTCATGTTTATATGTTTTGGTTATAAGAATAGCTACCTGTGATTTACCATAACACGTGGAAAGTATTGCATTAATCATGAATTAATATCTAGCTCTCTAGAGATAGCTTAGTTAGTATTTATTTTCTTTCTTTGTGTGATTTAGATGCTTGAGAGTTTTAAGATGAGAGGTAAGAACCTGCGCATCACATTGTGAATACTCCTTGCGTTCTTTATCAGGTCTGCATGTTAAATAGGCACTTGCATATCATACTTTAAGTCAAAAATACAAAAATATATACGGTGGATCGGGCCGCAACCGGTAAAACCTTTTATTTTTGTTACTTGACCTACGGTAGTCAGACTGCAAACCGGATGGATTCCCTACACCAAATAGTCACGGTCTAATTGGGAATGTTGACTAGGGAGAATCCCTTGCTGTTGTCGCCTGCGAATTTCCAGGCCTCAACAAGAAGTTAATCAATATCCAAATGATGTAGCAAACAATTTTGTACTCAGTGATGATATTGATTAATGAATTTATGACCATCAATGTTATCATAATCAACATCACCATCATCATCATCATCGTCATCACCATCATAACCATCTTCATCATCGTCACCATTGACATCATAATCAAGCTCATCCTCAACCTCATCATCATCAATGTTATAATCATCATCATCATCATTGTCGTCATCAATGTTATCATATTCATAATCATTATCATCATGTTCATACTCATTATAATAATAACAATCATCATCATCATCATGTTTATCCTCGCTATAATAATCACAACCATCATCATCTTCATCTTTATGAGCATCAATGGTATCACAATCATCATCATCACCATCATCACCATCGTCATCATTGACATAAAAATCAACCTTATCCTCATCCTCAGCCTCGTCATCATCAATGTTATAATCATCATCGTCATCAATGATATCACCATCATCATCGTCATCAATGTTATCATATTTTTCATCATGATCATCATGTTTATACTCATTAGAATAGTAGAAATCATCATCATCATGTTCATCCTCATTATAATAATCGCAACCATCATCATATTCATATGTATGATCATCAATGCTATCATAATCATCATCATCGTCATCTTCATCATCATCACCATCATCGCCATCTTCATCATCGACATCATAATCAACCTCATCGTCATCCTCATCCTCATCATCGTCAATGTTATAATCATCATCGTCGTCAATTTTATCATCTTCATCATCATGATCATCATGTCCATACTCATTAGAAAAATAGCAACCATCATCATCATGATCATCATGTCCATACTCATTAGAATAATAGCAACCATCATCATCATGGTCATCCTCATTAGAATAATCGCAACCATCATCATCTTCATGTTCATACTCATTAGAATAATAGCTATAATCATCATCATGGTCATCCTCATTAGAATAATCACAACCATCATCATCTTCATCTTTATGATCATCAATAGTTTCATAATCATCATTGCCATCATCTTCATCATCATCTGTTGAAATATTTTAACTTCGAAGAATATTCTATATGTATTTCTTTGTGGTCCCCGATGGTCCTACTAGGAGAACCACTTGTATTACTTTGTACCCCGATGCTCCTAATCAGAAGAACTAATAAGAGTCATGAGGCAATCCCCTCTAATTGTAAAGTTGGGTCATTAGCACCCCAGTGTGGTTACTTGAGCCTACATGTGTAACTCGAGTCTACATGATTAACTAGAGCCTACATGGCATATGAGTTAACTTAAGTGAACGGATGAATATAAATAGAGGTGTAGTGCTCCTCATTTAGGACACACACTCTCACTTGTGTAGAGCATTAGTGGAGAAGAGAAGTAGCTGGAGAAGGAGGAGGATCAGGCTTTGATCTCCTTGCTGGTTTTATCTTTTTTGTTTTTGGGGCATCTATATTGAGGAAGATTTTGTTGGGTTTTTCCCTTTAGGGTTTTCCCAGGATAAATCTTTGTGTTCCTTTTGTATGGTTGTGCTTGTCTATCTTTCAGTGATCCTATTTATATGCTTTTGTTACAAAAATGAAATGAAATACTGATGTCTTAGCTAAGCATATGAAAATTTAGCATGGTATCAGAGCCACCTTGAAAGAAGACATTGTGCAGCTAAATAATCTAGGGATTCTTATTTTTTGGGTCTCTATCCATGATCGATCAGCAAAAGAAGGCTAGATTGACTCTCCATTGAAGGGCGCATCTTTCTGTCAAAGCGGAATTCGATTCCGAGCATTTTCAGTTTTGGTGCGGAAAATTAGGGATTTATATAGAAGAAGAATTTTTGAGTGAGCCCAGCATAGGATTTTTCTCCTTATAAAAATCGAATTTTAGAGACCTGGATCAAGAAATTTGGTTGGGTGAAACTCCGGGAAAGTCAAACCCTAGTTTAACCCCGATCTGGAAAAACCCTAAATACTAAAACTGATACGTTTTGGTACATTCACTATATCCTGATATTGGGAAAGGCTCAGGAATTGAAACTTTCAGAGGCCTAAGATAAAATCCTGATTTACATTGTGTCCAAACTTCAGCCTCAGATTCGCAATATTCTGGTAGATATGACCCCTCCACGTTAGGGTTCCAGCCTCTTCAAGAATTCATCCCTAAACAGGACACCTAGGGAGAATTGTTGTAGCATGGGCTACAGAGGTCCAAATGGAATTCCTGAAGCTGTTCCAGAAATAGCACCGAATTTAATTTGTTTGGTCCGAATTTCAGAACCTGAAGATGAACCAGTGACACGTGGCATTCTGTACAACTTCACTATTCGTAACAGGTCACCTTGGGAAAATGATCATAAATCCCAATTGGTGAAAAAAATTCTAATGAAACCTATTGTTTTGGATCAGGGACATGTGAGGTTACCTTAGTAAGAAATTTTAGACACAGAGGAGCAGTAATTTCAGAGATATCACAGAAACAGTAACAGGCATTTTTGCAGAAGAAATTGGAAAACTAGGGCTTCCTGTTCTGGGAGCTTCCCTCCACTATTTTCAGAAAAGGAGTACATTGGACAGCTCCATTTGAAGAGATCTATATTTATATCCAATCATATCTGAAAGATTCCAAGTTTTGAAAATTAGGGTTTCTCTGACAAACCCTAGATCAGCCAGCTCCAGAAGCAGGACGGACACCTCAAATCGGTAAGATCTAATCTTTTGTTATTTGCATTTGAGGTTCTTATTTCAAAGTGATATATCACATCAGTTGACAAATTCCAAGCATGGAAGTATTTGATCTCTCTGAAGAAAATGAATTGGACACCTACATGAGTAGAGAGGTTCCAGTTCCATACGAAGATGAAGCTCAAATCCTTACACAAGAAGAAATTGATCAAGGACAAGAAGATCATTGTTGATTCAATCACGAATCAACTTATACCACAAGTGTCTTCCCTAAAGACACCGAAGATGTTTGATTCCTTGATCAAGCTATTTGAAGATAAGAACTTAAATCAGAAGATGGCTTTGAGAAAACAGTTGAAGAATGTGAAGATCTAGAATACAGAACAACTTGAGGCGGTAGAAGAAGAATGTATGCCAGAAGTAAGTGATTACTTTCAGCTCGACTAATAAGAAGAGAAGAAGAAGATGGGAGCAATTGAAGATAAAGCTCTCACCATTCAAAGAAGATCCCTCAAGCGATGAGGAATATGAAAAACTCAATTCTTGAAGAACCTCTTATTCATCTTATCATTTGGATAAGAAATGATGATTTCATGAATGAAGAAGATGATAAAGCAGAATGATCAAGATGGAGTCTACCCACGAAACAAATAAAAGATAAGTATTCAGTTGCCATTTCATGATATTGTTTTGTTATACATTTGATTATATTTAGTTGATTTGTTATGCATGATAGATTGTTTACATTAATACTACTAATATGCATGTGATGGGTAAGTAGCTCATGGCGCTATACAACTCTCCATTGCTACTTATCAAACCTCTTTGCTGACATATTGGATTAGTGCACAATATCAATGATGTCATGGTAGAGATGTAAGGCATCTAGAAAGTTTCTGTGAGATATGGATGAATGTTGTACTAGCTAAATAGTTGCATGATGAATAAGAATTTGTCATTATGCATATGTTTCATGAAATAGTTCTAACCATGCAACTGGTGCATTTGAATTGTAGGAAAGGTCCTGTACAACCTCCTACAAGAAAAGAAGGACGAGACTTGTTCCGAAGAACAAGTGATGACAATTCAATAAACATGAATCTGAAGCTCCCAGGGTCAGAGACACCATGACAGAAGAAAGAGCTTCAGAAAGCGGTAGATCCACCTCAAAGGATGAAGACCACCATGGGTATGAGAGATAACTCAAGATGAAGAAAAGAATGCTATAAAAGAAACTATGATCAAAGAATAACAGTTGATCATGGGGAATGATGTATACGATATGATTTTGAGACATAAAGGGAAGTACATAGTATCCTCCATATGGATCTACAAGAATAACTGTACAAAGAAAGGTTCGTGATTTACCTCAGAAAGAATAGACTATGACATGACATACTCTATTGACCAGTATATATCAAGCATAGAACCACCTGTACAGAATGACGAAGGAAGATAATACTCCACTTCAGGGGGACTGACTATAGAAGATATCTGAGTTTGACACGGTACGACATGATGGACAGCTTCTTGATGGATCAAGACTTTACCAAGAGTAAAGTGGGTTCCAACCTTCAAAGTTGAATGCAGAAGACTAGGATATGTTGATGATCTGACAAGACGAACTCATGATGAAAGATTACTATAATGATGTATGGGATATAGTTCCCAAACCAGAAGGAAGGAGTATTGTATCCTCCAAATGCATATACAAAATAGAGCATGCAGCTAACTAAAGTATCGAGAAGTATAAAGCAAGATTTGTGGCTAGAGGTTTCTTTCAGAAAGAGGGAATTAATTTTGAAGAGACACTTACTCCAGGAAGTAAGGTACACTTTCTTCAGAACTATCATGGTAGTTTCTTCCATGGTGAAGTAAAGACAAGCCTTCCTAAATGGTATGATTGAGAAAAAAAAATTTCATCGAATAGTCACGAGGATTTGAAGTTAAAGCCATATGGAATCACGTATGCAAGTTGAAGAAGGCCCTCTATGGCCTAAAGCAAGCTCCCAGAGCTTGGTATGGAAGAATAGATAGTTTCTTGTCGAGCATGGGATTTACCAAGAGTAAAGCTAATCCTAACCTTTATCTCAAGGTTGTAGAAGATGAACGTGTCATCCTATTATTATATGTGGATGACTTATCCTTGACAGGAAATGAGAAATAGGTCATGGAAAGCAAGAAGAAACTAGCAGAAGAATTTGAGATGAAAGACCTTGGGTTAATGCATTATTTCCTAGGTCTGGAAGTATGGCAAAGTTCAGAATAAATATTTCTTAACCAGGGAAAGTATGCGGTAGAGATATTGAAGAGACTCAATATGTTGGAATGCAAAGCCATGGCCACACCCATGGACTCCAACCTGAAGCTGTTAGCTGATGACTCATCAGAGTTAGTGGATATGACTCATTACAGACATATCATTGGGTCATTGATGTACTTAACAAATACCAGACCAGACATTTGTTTTTCTTTGAATACCTTAAGTCAATATCTTATTCAACCAAGACAGGTTCACCTAGTAACTGCAAAACATGTGATGAGATATCTGAAAGGGACTATAGACTTTAGTTTATATTATGATGGTAGCCATGAGTATAGATTGTATGGCTACACAGATGCAGATTGGACTGGAAGTATCTCATACAGGAAAATCACATTAGGTAGATGCTTTTGTTTGGGGTCTGCTACGAGTTCATGGTTTAGCAGGAAATAGTCCAATGTTTCTCGTAGCATGGCTGAAGAAAGATACATAGCAGATTGCTCTGCTAAGTTGTGAAGCCATATGGCTTCAGAAGCTGATATTAGGTCTCTTTGAACTGAAGATGGATACTACAATGATTCTATGTGATAACCAGAGTTGTGATGACAGAGAACTCTGTGTTCCGTCGTAACACATAGAAATCCGATATTTCTACATACGAGATAAGATGCAGATGATGATGTTTAAGTATTCCCATACTGAATATATAGATGATGTTTCAGTATTTACATACTGTAGATGCAGATGATGGTGATTCTGTATTTCTATACTGAATATAGAGATGATGATGCTTTCAGTATTTCTATACTGAAGATATAGATGATGATGCTTTCAGTATTCACATACTGGAGATACATATGGTGATAGTTTAGTATTCACATACTGAAAATGTAGATGATGATGGTTTGAATGATGATGTACTGATGAAGCATCTGTCTCGAGTAAAGTTCAAACACTTTCGAGACAAGCTTGGTGTTGTTCGAAAAGACCTTCCTCGAAAGGGGGAGTAGTGATGTTGCAGTGGGATTGTATCATCCATGGGCACTTTCCCTAAAATGATCCAGAGACCTCGGTCCTCGAGAATGAAGAGGGATTGTATCATCCTGGGACATCTGTCCAAAATAGATCTGGTGACTTTGGTCTTCATGAATGTGGTGGGATTGCATCATCCCTGAACTTCAGTTCAAAATATATCCGGAGGTCTCGGTGTTAGTTTTTCATCATATAAGCAAGCATTATGATCTTAGGATCTTTTAACTGAGAGAATAACAAGCACAGTAATAAAACATAAGAACATCACAAGAGACAAGAGACACAAAGCGTTTTCCTCAAGGAAACCATAAAGGAGAAAACCCCATAACTTCCTCAGAGATAGAATCAGCACCAAAATAGTAAAAGCCCCAAAACAGTAAGATGATCTCCACACAGCAGCAGTCTCTCTCTCACACATTGAGAGAGCTTCTCCTCTTACTCATGCGCCCCCAATGAGTGAGTGTGAGTGTTGCAAGTGATAAATAGAGAGGCTCTCACTCTCTATTTATATTCTTTCGTTCACTTGAAGTGCACTCCATCATGTCGGCCTCACTTAATAATTACTTACTAGAGTCGACATCTCTAGGAGTGTCTAATAACCCTAGTGCCTCACCACTTGTGGGGACTTTGCCTCCTCCAACCAATAGGAGGGTAACACAATGGTGGGGACTATTGCCCCAACTTACAATGACTCACCTAGGGTCGAATTCACTAGGATAGTCTAATAACCCAAGGGCCCACAAACTGTGGGGACTTTAACCCTTGACCAATAGGAGGGTTACCCACAATGACTTGACATTACTTTCTTATTATAGAAACTTCTCGATCAAAACATCGGGGCATGACATGACTCAAATACATTACCATACATCCTGGAATAAACATCGGGTTACAATACATAAGAAATACGGATGAATACATTCCGAAGTTACAATTACATCAACACTCCCTCTTAACTAGGAAGGTATTCTCTCGACACAATTTATTAGCACAAGTATTCTTCTTTGTATCAACTGGGTCATCGTCAGGTCTTCGTCATCTTCATCTGGATCTGTATCATCACTCAATCTAGATCATCATCACTGAATCTAGATCATCACTCGATCTGGATCATCATCACTGGATCTGGATCATCATTCGATCTGGATCATCATCACTGGATCTGGATCATCACTCGATCTGGATCATCACTGGACATCATCACTGGATCTGGATCATCTCTCGATCTGGATCATCTCTGCTGGATCATCTTCACTAGATCTATATCCTCACTCGATCTATATCATCACCGGCTATCATCACTAGATTTCGATCATCACTTGATCCAGATCATCACTGGTGCTATCTCATGATTCTTCTTGTCACAGGAAGTTCTACAGAGCCAACCCTTTTTCATGCTGGTTGTAGGCCTACCCATCATGTAGGTCTTTGCCCAGCACTTACATCTGACCTACTCGTCAAAAAGGCACATCCATTCAGACAGGAACACATCCTATCACAGTGATGGAAGACTCCCATCTAGACAGGAACACATCCTATCACAGTGATGGAAGATTTCAGCACTTACATCTGACCTACTCGTCGAAAGGGCACATCCATCCAGACAGGAACACATCCTATCATAGTGATGGAAGACTCCCATCCAGACAGGAACACATCCTATCACAGTGATGTAAGATTTCATCACTTACATCTGAGCACGTGGGAACACATCCCTCAGTCGCTCCAGAAAGGCTCTGCACTTACATCCATCCAGATAGGAACACATCCTATCATAGTGATGGAAGGGCTTGCACTCACATCTGATCCTATGAGAACACATCCCAACAGTCATATCAGAATGGCCCCCAGTACTTGACTGAGCTACCTGGTAACTAGCCAGGTGTCTCCATTCTCCTAGAGAATGGCAGTTTCCCTTACATTCGACATGCTCGTCGGAATGGCCAACACTCACATCTGACATGGAAGGAACTCAATCCTTTAGCCATGACATAATGGTTCAGCCCTTACATTTGATCAAGTGGGAACACATCCATCTATCACATTAGAATGGCTACTCAGTCTTGCACTGAGTGATCCTGGTAACTGACTAGGTGCCTCCATTCCTAGAATGGCAATTGCCCTTACAACTGTCCTACTCGATAGAATGGCCAGCAATCATATCTGACATGAAAGGGAGAAACCCTATCACCATGACAGAATGGCTCAGCCCTTATATCTGACCTACTTGTCAGAATGGCTATGGATATCAGCACTCATATCTGACATGGAAGGAACCAATCCTCTCACCATGACAAAATGGCTCAGCCCTTACATCTGACCATGGAAGGAACCAATCCTCTCACCATGACAAAATGGCTCAGCCCTTACATCTGACCATGGAAGGAACCAATCCTCTCACCATGTCAGAATGGCTATGGGTCTTATGAATTTCTCTTGGAGGAAACCTCGATCGGGAGAACACCAAGCTTCTCCCCAAAGTACTCGAACTTCAGGCTAGCCAATGGCTTCGTCAATACATCAGCTATCTATTCCTCCATCGCAACATACTGGAGCTTCACTGCTCCTCTCTGCACCATATCCCAAATATAGTGATACTTGATCTCGATATGCTTCGACTTGTCATGGAACACTGGATTCTCTGACAACTTCACGTAACTCTGGTTGTCACAATGTGTACAAGTAGCATCCAACTGGAGATCAAATATATCAGACAGTAGCTTCCATAGCCATACTACCTCACAGCTAGCTGAACAAGCTGCGACATACTCTGCTTCAGCTGTACTCAGTGCCACATAGTATTGTTTCCTGCTGAACCAAGAGATCACACCTGATCCCATACTAAAGCAACATCCTGAATTACTCTTCCTATCGATGGCACTACCTGCCCAATCTGAATCAACATAACCCTCTAGGTTAATCTTTTGATTCACATCGTACTTGAGCCCATAATCAATTGTACCCTTCAAGTACCTCAGAACATGCTTTGTAGCAATCAAGTGAACACTTCTCAAATCTGTCAAGTACTGGCTCAAGGTGTTCACAACAAAGCAAATGTCTGGTCTTGTGTTCGTCAGGTACATCAATGACCCAATCATCTGACGATACATCATAGCATCAACCGACTCTGATGAAGCATCATTCAATAGCTTCAGGTTCGATGCCATAGATGTGGCCATAGTCTTGCAGTCCATCATCCCAAACCTCTTCAGGATCTCTATTGCATACTTCCCTTGTCCAAGGAAGATTCCATCCACACTCTGCCACACCTCTATGCCTAGAACAATAGTGCATCAACACATAACAAGAACATCACTGGTCTTTCACCTTCAACCTTGAAGCAAAGGTTGGAATCCACTTTACTCTCAGTAAAGCCTAGAGTCATCAGTAATCTACCCATCCTGTCGTACCATGTCGAACCTTATATATTCTGTAGTCACTCCCTCTGAAGTGAAGCATCATACTCCCTTTGTCTTCTGTGCTCTATGCACTATGCACTGAAAACATTCTGTACCAGAGTGACAAGTAGCTTCCTATGCTACTAATATTCTATGTGACCATCTAGTGTATATAATTGCATCTTCAACCTTGTAGCAAAGGTTAATATCTTCATCAATCTCATCATGTATGTGTTTCAACTCTTACTGGCTGCAAATGTCTCTTCGTAGTCTAGGCCTTCCTTTCGTGAGAAGCCTCATGCTACAAATCTTGCTTTGAATCCCACGATGTTTCCATCTACTGCATGATGGAACTATGAACTTCTCTTCATGTCTCGATACTGTGCCCTGACATCATTCTTCTTGAACTGGTCTTCCCTTTCTTCTTGGTGGCTAGAAGGTTCTGCATCAATGATGTCACTGCACTCATCATATTATTCTTCATTTTGAAATGTCGTCACTTGTTCTTCGGAACAAGTCTTCATTCTTCTTTGCTTGTAGGCGATTATGTATGCGATATTTCCTACAAGTCAAATGCATTTTTATGGTTAGAAACATTTCATAAGGAACATTCATACTGGAAAATTCTTATGCATAAATATATGATCATGCAACTACTTTAGCCAATACAACATTCATCCATATCTCACTGAAACTTTCTAGATGCATTCCATCTCTACCAGGACAACATTGAGATTGTGCACTAATCCAATATGTCAGCAAAGAGGTTTCATTCTAGATAAGTAGCAATGGGGATTTGTATAGCACCATGAGCTACTTACCCATCACATGCATATTAGTAGTATACTGTCGTTAAAGCAAACATCCTATCATGCATGATACATCAACTGATTATAAACAAATGCATAACAAAACAATATTATGAAATGACAATTGAATACTTATATTTATTTGTTTCATGGGTATACTCCTTCTTTAGTCTTCAGCTTCATCGTCTTCTTCATTCATGATAGCATCATTTCTTATCCAAATGCTAAGGTGGATAAGAAGTTCTTCAAGAGTTGAGATCTTCATATTCTTCATCGCTTGAGGGATCTTCTTTGGATGATGAGATCTTGATCTTCAGTTGCTTCCATATTCTCTTCTCTTCTTATGGGTAGAGTTTCTTCTTCTTCCCGGAGTCTGCTGAAAGTAATTACTTCTTTTTGGAATACATTCTTTGAATGAATGAATCCCATGATCCTGGGAGACCATTCAAGGTGGCTATCACCACTTCTGCATTATTCACTTCTTCTTTTACCGCTTCAAGTTGTTCTTTGATTTGAGAGACCCTTATGACTGCATGGTCTCTGCATTCTGGATCTTCACATTCTTCAACTGGTTTCTTAAGGTCATCTTATGATATATGTTCTTTCCTTCAAATAGCTTGGTCAAGGAATCAAACATCATTGGTGTCTTTATGGAAGACACTTGTAGTATGAGTTGATTCGTGACTGAATCATCAATGATCTTCTTGGCCTTGACCATGTTCTTCTTGTGTAAGGCTTCTAGCCTCATCTCCCTCTGGAACTGGAACCTTTCTACTCATGTAGGTGTCCAATTAATTTTCTTTAGAGAGATCATATACTTCCATTCTTGGAATTTTCCAACTTAAACAATCTTATCATCAAGCTAATGTGATAGATCACTTTGAAATGAGAACCTCAAATGAAAATAGCAAAGGATTTAGATCTTACCAATTTGAGGTGTTCGTCCTGGTTCCGGAGCTGGCTGATCTAGGGTTTGTCATAGAAACCATAATTTTCCAAAATTGGAATCTTTCAGATCTGATTGGATAGACAGATATATCTCTTCAAATGGAGCTGTCCAATGTACTCCTTTTTTGAAAACAGTGGAGGGAAGCTCCCAGAACAGGAAGCCCTAGATTTCCAATTTCTTCTACAGAAATTCCTGTTACTGTTTCTGTGATATCTCCGAAATTAATGATCCTCTATGTCTTAAATTTCTCACTGAGGTAACCTCTCCTGTCCCTGATCTAACACCATAGTTTTTATCATCATTGGTTTTACCATTTGGGATTTATTATCCTTTTCCCAAGGTGACCTCTTACAGGACTGTTCAGAACAGAGAAGTTGTACGGCATGCCACGTGTCACTGGTTCATCTTCTGAGTCTGATATTAGTATTCCGTTCCCTTTCTAGAAAATCTTTAGTAATTCAATTTGGACCTCTATAGCCCAATATATTGCAATTCTCCCCAGGTGTCCTGTTTAGGGATGAATTCTGGATGAGGCTGGAACCCTAACTTGGAGGGATCATATCTCCCAGAATATAGCGAATCTGTGGCTGATGTTTGGATAAAGTGTTCATCAGGATTTTAGCTTCGGTCCCTGCAATTTTTAGCTTCTTAGACATCACCAACCTCAGAATATATCGACTGTACCAAAACCTATCAGTTTTAGTATTTAGGGTTTTTCCTAGCTCGGGGTCAAACTAGGGTTTGACTTTCCCGGAGTTGTACCCAACCAAATTTCTTGATCCAGGTCTCTAAAATTCGGTTTTGATGAGGAGAAAAATCCTATGTGGGTCTCACTCAAAATTTATCTTTTGTAGAAAGCCCTAATTTCTGCATCGAAAACTGAAAATGCTCGGAATCAAATTCCGCTTCAACAGAAAGATGCGCCCTTCAGTGGAGAATCAACCTCGAAAATTTTTGCTGATGGATTGTGGAGAGAGACCCAAAAAGTAAGAATCCATAGCTTCTATAGCTGCACAATTTCTTCTTCTCAGGTTAGCTCTGATACCATGTTATTTTTTCATCATATAAGCAAGCATTATGATCTTAGGATCTTTTAACTGAGATAATAACAAGCACAGCAACAAAACATAAGCACATCACAAGAGACAAGAGACACGAAGAGTTTTCCTTGGGGAAACCATAAAGGAGAAAACCCCGCAACTTCCTCAGAGATAGAATCAGCACCAAAATAGTAAAATCCCCAAAACAGTAAGATGATCTCCACACAGCAGCAATCTCTCTCTCTCACATTGAGAGAGCTTCTCCTCTTACTCATGCGCCCCCAATGAGTGAGTGTGAGTGTTGCAAGTGATAAATAGAGAGGCTCTCACTCTCTATTTATATTCTTCTGTTCACTTGAAGTGCACTCCATCATGTCGGCCTCACTTAACAATTACTTACTAGAGCCGACATCTCTAGGAGTGTCTAATAACCCTAGTGCCCCACCACTTGTGGGGACTTTGCCTCCTCCAACCAATAGGAGGGTAACACAATGGTGGGCACTATAGCCCCGACTTACAATGACTCACCTAGGGTCGACTTCACTAGGATAGTCTAATAACCCAAGGGCCCCACAACTGTGGGGACTTTAACCCTTGACCAATAGGAGGGTTACCCACAATGACTTGACATGACTTTCTTATTATAAAAACTTCCTGATCAGAACATCGGGGCATGACATGACTCAAATACATTACAATACATTCCGAAATAAACATCGGGTTACAATACATAAGAAATATGGATGAATACATTCCGAAGTTACAATTACATCAACACTCGGCCCCCGTGAATGTGGTAGGATTGCATCATCCCTGAAACTCGGTTCAAAATGTATCTGGAAGTCTCGGCCCCCATGAAAGTGGTAGGATTGCATCATCCCTGAACTTCGGTTCAAAATGTATCCAGAGGTCTCGGCCCCCGTGAAAGTGGTGGATTGCATCATCCCCAAACCTCAGTTCAAAATGTATCTGGAGGTCTCGGCCCCCGTGAAAGTGGTGGATTGCATCATCCTTGAACCTCAGTTCAAAATGTATACGGAGATCTCAGTCCCTGTGAATGTGGTAGGATTGTATCATCCTTGAACTTCGGTTCAGAATGGATCCGGTGAATTCGGTACTCAAGAACGTGTGTTGATCCCATAATTCCTAAAGGAAGGATTGTCTAAGTTCCACATATGCGTTGATCCCATAATTCCAAAAGGAAGGATCATTAGTAACTCCGTAAAGACATAAATCCCGTAATTCCGAAAGGAAGGATCATTGAATTGATCCCGTAATTCCAATAGGAAGGATTATCTGAGTTCCATAGATGTGTTGATCCCGTAATTCCAATAGGAAGGATTGTCTAAGTTCCACATCTGTGTTGATCCCGTAATTCCAAAAGGAAGTATCGTTAGTAACTCCGTAAAGACCTAAATCCTGTAATTCCGAAAGGAAGGTTCATTGAATTGATCCTGTAATTCCAATAGGAAGGATTGTCTGAGTTCCACAGATGTGTTGATCCCGTAATTCCAATAGGAAGGATTGTCTGAGTTCCACAGATGTGTTGATCCCGTAATTCCAATAGGAAGGATTGTCTGAGTTCCACAAATGTGTTGATCCCGTAATTTTGAAAGGAAGGATCATTAGTAACTTCGTAAAGACCTAAATCCTGTAATTCCGAAAGGAAGGATCATTAGTAACTCCGTAAAGACCTAAATCCCGTAATTCCGAAAGGAAGGATCATTGGTAACTCCGTAAAGACCTAAATCCCGTAATTCCGAAAGGAAGGATCATTGGTAACTCCGTAAAGACCTAAATCCCGTAATTCCGAAAGGAAGGATCATGTTGATGTTTTTATGATGATGATGACGTACTGATTGAAAGATCAAAATATGATGATGATGTTGTTGTTGATGATGATGATGTTCTCTAATCGAAAGATTAGAATATGATGATGATGATGTTTCTCTGAGCGAAAGATCAGAAGTTGTTGATGATGATGATGTTCTCTGATTGAAATATTAGAATATGATGATGATGTTGTTGCCGATGATGATGATGTTCTCTGATTGAAAGATCAGAATATGATGATGATGATGTTTCTTTGATCGAAAGATCAGAAGTTGCTGATGATGATGTTCTCTAACCTAAATATTAGAATATGATGATGATGATGTTTTCTAATCGGAAGATCAGAAGTTGCTTATCATTATGATGTGGCTGATGATGATGATGTTTTCTGATCAAAAGATCAGAATGAGATGATGATGATGATTTTTCTGATCGAAAGATTAGAATGTGATGATGATGATATCCTGATGATGATGATTCCATATTATCAAAGTATGATGATGATGATGTACTGATTGAAAGATCAGAATATGATGATGAGTTGATGTTAGAGTATGATGATGTTCGGTTGATGATGTTTCTGATCGAAAGATCAGAGGCTGATGATAATAATGATTCTGATTGAAAGATAAGAATGTGATGATGATGATATTTTGATGCTGATATTTTGATGATGATGATGTTGATGTTTTCATGATGATGTTTCTGATCGAAAGATCAGAGTATGATGATGATGTTGTTGTTGATCAGAAGGCCAAAGTGCTAAACAAGATGTTGCTAATCGAAAGGTTAAAGTGTTGAAGATGATGTTGCTAATCAAAAGGTCAAAGTGCTGAAGATGTTGCTGATCGAAAGGTCAAAATGTTGAAGATGGTACTGCTGATTGAAGAGTCAAGATGTTGAAGATGTTGCTGATCGAAGCAGTCAAAGTACTGATGATGTTGAAGACTAAAGATTGTAGATGAAGACTACATGATGTTGAAAAGCTTCCAATGATTTATAGATGTATCACCCTGATGATGTTGATGATGTCCTCTATCTCTCTCCTATTATTGTTGTTGTTGATGTTGTTATAGAATACCCTTCTCGTTAAGGGGGAGTGTTGAAATATTGTAACTTCAAAGAATATTCTATATGTATTTCTTTGTGGTCCCCGATGGTCCTATCGAGAGAACCACTTGTATTACTTTGTACCTCGATGCTCCTAATCGGAAGAACTAATAAGAGTCATGAGGCAGTCCCCTCTAATTGTAAAGGTGGGTCATTAGCACCCCAGTGTGGTTACTTGAGCCTACATGTGTAACTCGAGCCTACATGATTAACTCGAGCCTACATGACAGATGAGTTAACTTAAGTGAACGGATGAATATAAATAGAGCTGTATGCTCCTCATTTAGGACACACACTCTCACTTTTGTAGCACATTAGTGGAGAAGAGAAGTAGCTGGAGAAGGAGGAGGATCAGGCTTTGATCTCCTTGCTGGTTTTATCTTTTATCTTTTTGGGGAATCTATATTGAGGAAGTTGTTGCTGGGTTTTTCCCTTTAGGGTTTTCCCAGGATAAATCTGTGTTCCTTTTGTATGGATGTGCTTGTCTATCTTTCAGTGATCCTGTTTATATGCTTTTGTTATAAAAATGAAATGAAATACTGATGTCTTAGCTAAGCATATCAAAATTTAACATCATCATCATCATCATCACCATCATCACTATCTTCATCATCGACATCGTAATCAGCCTCATCCTCATCCTTAGCATCATCATCGTCAATGTTATAATCATCATCATCATCAATGTTATCATCATCATCATCGTCATTAATGTTATAATCTTCATCATCATTATCATCATGTTCATACTCATTAGAATAATAGCAATCATCGTCATCATTTCATCCTCATTATAATAATTGCAATAATCATCATCTTCATCTTTGTGATCATCAATGTTATCATAATCATCATCATCATCATCATCATCATCATCATCATCTTATTCATCATCATCATCATCACCATCATCACCATATTCATCATCATCATCATCGTAATCATAATCAACCTCATCCTCATCCTCAGCCTCATCATCGTCAATGTTATAATCATCATCGTCATTAATATTATCACCGTCATCATTGTCATCAATGTTATCATCTTCATCATCATGATCGTCATGTTCATACTCATTAGACTCATAGCAATCATCATCATCATGGTAATCCTCATTAGAATAATCGCAACCATCATCATCTTCATGTTCATACTCATTAGAATAATAGTTATCATCATCGTCATGGTCATCCCATTAGAATAATCACAACCATCATCATCTTCATATTTATGATCATCAATGGTATCATAATCATCATCATCATCATCATCAACATCATAATCAAACTCATCCTCATCCTCAGCCTCATCATCAACATCATAATCAGACTCATCCTCATCCTCAACCTCATCATCATCAATGTTATAATCATCATTGTCATCAATGTACTATCTTCATTAATGTTTGCATTAACACATGTAATCCATATTTTGCAGCTACCCACTCTATGATCTATTGAATAAGCCTAATTATTTTTAAAAAATGGTTTCTATGTTAGAAGTCATTTTAAAAATAATAATAATACAAGAACAATTTTGTGTTCAATTTCCTATTTATCAAGGTTGTAATTAATTGAATTTTACACATTTTCAAGATTTAAAGATTTGTAAGAAATAAATTGTATTATACAATGAATTCCATCTAACCCTATTACTAATTACCTATGCTTGTCTCAAGTCTTCTTGATAGTGGACTTTATTAAGCATCCTATGTTTTTCAAACTTCAAAATGGTCACCATATTACACTCATATGACAAAACAATTTCAAGAAAGGGTCTATTGACGATGATGTTCTCTATGATGATGATGATGGCCATAAGGACAATGATCATGATAATCCTACTAACTACTGTGACAATGATAATTTCGTTATCAACACCATCATCATCACTAATGATGATGATGATGATGTCGATGGTGTTGTTTATGACATTGATGACCACAACGACAATGACGATGGTTTTGTTTATGACAAAAAATAAACTTGAAAAAAATAGCAAACAATTAAAATAAATAATAAATAAATAAACATAAAAAAAAAAAAACAATTAAAACTATCCATCTTACCTTCCCCCTGTTACCTCACCCACGAACTATGCCCGAGGTTGCTGTTACACCCAAATCTCATCATCAACATGTGATAGGATCCTAAACATCCATGTTTGTCCTCATTCCCAAATATTGAAGTGAAAACCTTGAACCGGATGTCAAACTTGCACATAAAAACCTAGCACCACTTCTACCCTTAAGCTTAGGAGCGGTACCTTCTTCAGCACCACCTAAGTAGTGTTGAATACAGGCGGTGGTATCTCCTTTTCTCTTTGTTTGAAGAGAGGTTCTACCCTAGCACCACTCTGTCATCAAGGAATAGGAGCGGTGCCCTTAGTAAAAAGTGAAAAAGAGAAGCTTCATGAAGCTTCTAGATCAAAAGCCTCATGGAAGACGTTATCCCTATTCACCTGGGTCAGTTGAGCTTGAGATCCATGCTTTGGGGATCTCATGTCCACCTCGCCCACCAAAATCTCAACCATCTCTATCCATTTGAGGCCTATAAAAAATAGGCTCATACCCCATGGTTGAGAGAGAGCAAATTCATGCTGCCATTTTGACATTCTGGCCTGATCCATCAAAGCGAGCATAGAGGAGCAAGTTGGAGCTATTGGGGATAAGACATTGATTTTGTGGAGGAGTGCATCAACACTAAGGCATAGGTTGTAAACTCTTTCATTATTTATCAATGAAAAGTTGGTTCCTTTCCCATATACTTGTTATGTATAATCTTGCATTTTTATTATCGAATTCCTTAGTCACCGATATAGATCTATAGATGATGTTCTGGTACTTTTGATCTTTTGTGTTTGATGTGTTTATGCAGGTATTTTCTTGGATATATTTCATGATAAGTGAAGAGCCACATCATTCCATAAAATATTTCATTCTAGGTGTTTGTAGTTTCTAGGAGAAGTCTTCCAACCTTGTTGTGAACTATTTGTTCTGGATCTGAACCATTCAGACCAGAGGAACAGCTTCTGTCCACAGAAGGTACGAAATTCCTAACAACAAATCTAGTGACCAGTGGGGAATTGAGGGATAACTTACTATCACTTGTTGGAATCACCTATTGATGATTAGTAATATTTTCCAACCAACGCGAAGCTTCATTCATGCTTGGAAAAATAAAAGTACGATGCATAGCCTTGCATATCAAACAAGGATACAAGACTTTACCCTTATGACCTTTTACTAATGGGTCATTGGTTGAGGGAGTATCATCAACATGATGTTCATAGGTTGATGACATGGAAAGTTTGGACCTTTTATACCACTCTTCTTGTACACGTTAGAGACCGGGACACTCCTTAAGAAGGTGTTCCCCCTTGCAAAGCTTACAAGGGAAATTGGGTTTTCTGAGCGTTCTCTTAGAATGAGCACCATCAAGAGAAGATGGCTGCTGATTTTTCTCTTTCTTATCCTTCTTCTTCTTGACCTTCCCTTTCTTCTTCTTCTTATCCACCTGACTACTAACTGTAGAGCTTTGGTCAAGTGAATAATAAGAAAGGGATGAAGCCACAACCGACAAAGAAGGAGCGGGATTAGGTTAAGGTCGATCCTCTCTTGGAGGAGGGGTGACATTTGAGACATTAGGTGTAACAGGAATTACCAGATTAAACAGTTAGACCGGTAATCCTATAGTTAACCCAATAATATTTAGAGTGGAAATAAAGGGAGGACCAATACCTTCACTTGGAGGGAATACAAAAGGTACACCTTGGAAAGGGACCTCTTGAGTGGTAGTCCCAGATGGGGATGCCATCTCTAAACTCTCTAAAAAAACCCTAACTACCATGCATAAGAAAGCACTACTCAAACTAAAAGCAACAATAAAACATGTGAAAGGAGTGGATAAGAGTCAGGAACCTCACAGGACAGGCCAAAAGGATAACGCAGATGGTTTGAGGATTCCTAAAAGGGTCTCTCGATATACACTAGGTACGTGGGAGCTGAAATCCGTAGTGGTGTTGTCTAATGCACAACCATTCGACAGGAGCCTTCTGATATACTACCGAGTATGAGGTTATTTCTTTTGACTGGAATAACCTAACAGAGTCTCATCTTCATTCGAGTGTTCCTTTCCAGATATCCGTGCGAATTACTACTAAGAGTATACTCCACACTATCGCTGAAAAAGGGGCTTATGTTAGCATTCTATCCTCTACTACTTGGAAAGCCATAGGTTCTCCTTCGCTTGTGCCAGCTACTGACCATATATTGGCTTTTAATCGAAGACCTACAGCACCTTTAGGGATCCTTCCTCATTTTCCTATTACTTTGGAAGGAAAAACTGTCTGTATTGATGTTATGGTAGTCCAAGGTCCTTTAGATTTTAATCTACTCCTTGGTTGTGATTATATTTACACCATGAATGATGTAGTGTCCACACTCTTTTGAGTGAAGTATTTTCCCCATGATGGGAATATTGTGACTGTTGATCATCTTTCCTTCTTTAAACCTGATTGTTGTGTGATTCCTATTCATCAGACTTCCCTAAATGTCTTGCATGTTCTTATGGCTCTTTCCCCTTCTAGTTAGATTCTTCCCATCATAGGTAAAATGGGGGGCATGGCTCTAGTATATGGACATCACACTATATTTAAGTCGTTAGCTTCTTATGTAAGGGGGAAACCCACCAACCTCTGGACATCATGTTGGCTTAGAAATTGTTGTGAGCATAGTTCCCATTCTGTGTCAAGCTCGTTAAAAAATGAAATAGATACCCTTCAGCATATTCATTTCCTATTTCAAGCTCATTAAAAAATGAAGTAGGTTTCTTTAAGCAAAGTCTACCTTTTGGTTTCAAGCTTGCATAAAAATGAAACCATGTTTCAAGAATAGTTATTTTCTATTTCAATCTTGTGTAAAAATGAAATAGGTCATTGTGAGCAAAGTTCTTTTCTGTTTCAAGCTTGTGTAAAAATGAAACAGGTCATTGTGAGCATAGTTCCCATTCTGTGTCAAGCTCGTTAAAAAATAAAATAGATTTCCTTAAGCATAGTTTATATTATGTTTCAAGCTCGTTAAAAAATTAAATAGTTTGTTTCAAGCAAATTTTACCCTTCTAGTTTCAAGCTTGCTTAAAAATGAAACCATGTCTGAGAGCATAGTTCTTCTCCTGTGTCAAGCTCGTTAAAAAATGAAACAGCACCTGACCATCATGTCAGGTTTTGACCATCATGTCAGTTTTCTCCAAGCATAGTTACCTTCTATTTCAAGCTTGTGTAAAAATGAAACAAATCCCCTTCCCTTGAGTCGAGTCTTCCCTTTAGTGTTAGAACTTGAACCTTCTTTTCACCTGCCTGATTCTCATTCTTCCTACCCCCCTAGTGAACATTTTTGCATTAGTAACCAGCCTTTTTGTTAGGTTGGGTATGGAAGAAGAATCGTCAAATGAAATTAGGTTTGGGGGGCATGTCGAGCTGCTAACAACCATGCTAGGGGTAAGATTCGCTAGCAATCATGCTGGGGGAAAGCTTCCAACCTCTGTATATCATGTTAATGGGATTTTTCAAGCATAGTTTACCCATTGATTTCAATATTGCATAAAAATGAAACCAATCTTCAAGCATTCTTTCTACTGATCTTCGGGCTCGTTAAAAACAGTAAGATGGTGTTGAGCTTACTTTTCATTTTTCGAGCTCTGGTTAAAACATGAAAACTAGTTTGAGCTTAGTTTATTACTTTTTCGTGCTCTGTATTCAAACATGAAAAAGGTTAATAGAGTCTCCTTTAAACTCTTTTTAAACTCCCTAAATATGAAAATATTGTCGAGTACTTGTATTCTTCATACTCACAAAATTATTTGAAGATTCGTCTCTCCGACAGTAAGTTATCTCTTTTTCAGTTCGGACAGACTATTTACGAAAAAGGAACACTCCAGCCAATCATGACTGGAAGAGTTCTCTTGGGTATTATTTTATACTTTTTCGGTCCCTAGAGACTAAATCATATGAAAAAGGACACTTTGGATTTTTCTTTCGTCTTCATTCAGACTCTCTAAACATGAATGATATCGAGCTTGCTTTCATTGGACTCATTAAACTAAACATTGAGAGACCCATTCAGGGAACGAACCCCTCCTTTCTTAGGGTCATGAAATATATGAGAATGGACTTGTCTTCGGATGAGCTAAAACAAGTGTTTGTTACCCTCTTTGGACTCGTAAAAAAGAAAAGAGGCACTCATCAATCATGATGGGGGAATTAAGGGAAGGGAATCAGTTCATTTTGCAAATAAATGGCAGTTGTTTTCCACCTATGAACATAGCACTTGTCTGCATATCATTCAGTCAATTGGGTATTCAGCTGACTTACAAGTCGATCCACTTTCATGAGTCATGTCACTCCTTTGATTTTTTCAAAAGAATGCATTATCCATTGTCATATTGTGTGTCTGTATGGTCCAGTCATGTTGCCACATCTATTGTCGTGTCACCCGATGTTCAAAGGGAGTAAGTAGTTTACCTCTACAGTTAAAACAGCTTGTGTGTCAGTACTTTTGAGTCAGTCCTATGGTTACATTATCTACCACATTCCAAAACTTTGTTCTGAGTTTTGTGTCGTCAATGTGGGATTCATCATGGCCCTCCTTCGACAAGACTATTCCTGTCGACATCAGCTCATCATCCGGGAAATAGTCTTAGAAACAAGATTAGTACCTTGAGATATGTATGCCTCAATGACCAATTCTCTCGCTCTCGACAAAGGTTCACATCATTGACCTTTGATCAGCAGATTCCACTGGGTGTTCGACATCAAAACATCTATTCACACTCAGTAGATTGTACTAGAGTACCTTGGGAATCATTGACATTAATGGTGATCTCTCACACTTGTTAACGGTTCACATCATTAACCGGTAATCAAGTGGTTTCTACCATTTTTGACTTCAGATCATTGTAATCACATGGATAGAATCGTACTTTGTGGAAGATGAGATGAAGACCCCAGGTTTCTGTTTGAAAGCACTCATAGCTTTCTCCCCAGGTTGCGATGGAGTATATTGTGTGAAGTACCAGCATGGATCCACATTTTTATGGTCATGGCTATGCTCAAATTTGCATCTATATGACATAGATCTATGTTGTATGTCTAGTAGCTATGTCCAATTTTGAGTCCTCTATCACATGGATCTATGTTTTATTCTAGTAGACATGTTCATTATTTTCTCCCATGGATCTGCCTTGTATTGATCTACAGCCATGGTGAAGACATATTTTCTTATGAGTCAAAAGTATTCATGTATTGCAGATGTCTGGTTGATGTTGATCTCCAATCAAGATGATTCTTTCCTAGAAAGTGATAACTTGCTCTATCAAATCTCTCGCCTATCATATCCCTCTAGCCTCGTGCTTTGGGGGGAATTCTGTTACACCCAAATATCGTCATCAACATGTGATAGGATCCTGAACATCCATGTTTGTCCTCATTCCCAAATCTTGAAGTGAAAACCTTGATCCAGATGTCAAACTTGCACATAAAAACCTAGCACCACTTCTACCCTTAATCTTAGGAGCAGTACCTTCTTTAGCACCGCCTGAGTAGTGTTGAATACAGGTGGTGGAACCTCATTTTCTCTTTGTTTGAAGAACGGTTCTTCCCTAGCATTGCTCTGTCATCAAGGAGCAGGTGCGGTGCCCTAGGTAAAAAGTGAAAAAAGAGAAACTTCACGAAGCATCTAGATCAAAAGCCTCGTGGCAAACCTTATCCCTATTCACCTGGGTCAATTGAGATCGAGATCCATGCTTTGGGGATCTCATGTCCACCTCACCCACCAAAATCTCAACCATATCTATCCATTTGAGGCCTATAAAAAACAGGCTCATACCCCATGGTTGAGAGAGAGCAAAGTCATGCTGCCATTTTGACATTCTGGCATGATTCATCAGAGTGAGTATAGAGGAGCAAGTTGGAGCTATTGGGGATAAGACATCGGTTTTGTGGAGGAGTGAATCAACACTAAGGCAAAGGTTGTAAACTCTTTCAATATTTATCAATGCAAAGTTGGTTCCTTTCCCATATACTTGTTATGTATAATCTTGCATGCTTATTATCGGATTCCTTAGTCACCGATATAGATCTATAGATGATAATATGGTACTTTTGATCTTTTGTGTTTGATGTGTTTATGCAGGTATTTTCTTGGAGATCTTTCGCCATATGTGAAGAGCCACATCATTCCATCAAAAATTGCATTCCAGGTGTCTGTAGTTTCTAGGAGAAGTCTTCCAACCTTGTTGTGAACTATTTGTTCTGGATCTGAACCATTCAGACCAGAGGAATAGCTTCTGTCCACAGAAGGTGCGAAATTCCTAACAATAGTCGCAGATTAGTTTCCTAGGTTGCAGAGGAGGTTTTTTAGTTACCTCACCCATGAACTAGGCCCGAGGTCGCAGAGGAGGTTTTTCACTTACCTCACCCACAAACTAGGCCTGAGGTTGCAAGGGAGGTTCGAAGATTACTAAGGAGGATCCAAGGTTGTAGAGGAAGCATCTCTTGTTCGTTCAGTGACCCCTTCCTTGATGCAACCAGAAATTTAGGTTTTGAACATGGCGAAACCCTTAAGTTGCACCAGACATATATCAATTTCTTATTTGAAACAATTTTAACAGTTTGGGTTCTTCCTACGGGTCTCTTTTTATTGGGTGGGAATTGGGCTTCAACTCAATTTTAATGGTATCCCATATTTTGGGGTTTTCTATCCTCAAGGCTGTCCACCCCCTTCATCTCCAAAAGATACACAAAGGGACATTTGCAGATTGAGATTGAGACCCATAAGCAAAGGTGAAGGTCAGTAAGGCATCAGGAAAATCATAGGCTAAGGTTGCTTCCAGTATATTATTTTCCCGCAGAGATGTCTTCGGTAAGTCATATTCTTTCATTTAATCCATTAAATCATTTTCTAGTCAAGGTTTTATTGATAGATACAGTCAATAAATTATAGTGAGGGTTTTATTGATAGATATAGTCAATGTTTGCGCCTATCCACTCTCCTATAAACCTTGATAATCAAGCCCGCTTATGGATCTATCCAACTCCTCTTTTCTGCCCTAACTGTGAATTTGTGATATCGTTCCCTACTGTATTATTTGAAACTACTATTACTTGCTCCAAAGTGTATATTATGGCTATCAATTTTATTGAAAATTATGTCTAGTTAGGGTTTCTAGGAATTCTCATTATTACGGTCACTCCACTCATAGGTGGGTGGTTGATTTCCTACTTCATATTTGACCTTCAAGTTCAGGATTTTTTAATGTTCATAGTTTAGATAGAAAAACATGCAAAATAGGGAGGATGGGTATCTGAATTGCTCCATAGTAGGGAGATCCTCCAATTTGGTATGGATTGGTTGAGCTAGGTAACTATAGAGTCAAATTTTGGAGGCATGACACCAACAATAGGGGTTAGGAAATTTAAGAAACCTAAGATAGTGTCATCCATGGTACCATCACTATCATACCATGATATGGTGCATATTAGGGATATGGATTTATTGTAATTTTCAAAGAAAAATATTGTTTCATAAGGGGAAGGAGAGGTGGATATTATAATCCCCATTTCCAAGTGATGAGATAAACAATTAATACTTTCAAAGGATTTCAATGACTAGTAATATGTTTCTAGGTTTTAATCATGGAGGGTTTATAGAGATGGGAGATTTGGAAATCAAAGGTGGAAAGGGTTTATACCAGTAGTGGCTTGGGATCGAGCCTCTTGAATAGTGCTATTTAGGTCAAAGAATTGACCACAATAGAAAACATGTCATCATCATGGTCATATATGTGTTCATGTCCAACGAAACTAGGTTTTAGAGGCTTATTTTTGGATGATTATACCTATGCAAGTAAAATTTGGCTAAAATTGGTAGGTTATAATAGAGGTGGAATATCTACATAAGGTAAAAAACTCTTTTATTGTTTATAGAAGGTAAAATATGGAAAAGGTTTTAGCATTGTAATTACATGTAGGGTAAAATATCGTTAGTGAGCTTATACTTTTGTGCATAAGTGTTGACTAGAATGGTATAGTGGATGCAGGGTTTCTCATTCTTTTCTCCTAAATGGAGAATTAATAACATAGGAATTCAATTTTTTCTTCTTTTAACAGTCAAACCATATTTAAAATTGGAAAACTAGAAAAGTTTCATTTGTCACGCGTAAATGACATCATATGGTATCATATTACCCCACTTAACACTTAAAATCTTATAGTTGGTGGATGTGGATGCCAACATGTCTTTATTTTCATGAATGGTGGATTTACTTATTCCATTATATTATTGGGAACAAAACAACTCTCATTTGCAAAGGAGGTAACAGCTTGGAGGCACAGTGGTATTGGAGAGGTATCTTTGGAGGAACAATAACACTCTTGCACTTCTTCAATTTGCTCTTACTGCCGATCATTGATATCTTGGGCCTTCTCCATATCTTCTTGATATCCCAACTACTTCATCCCTAGGTCACTACCCTTGGTCCCATGTATCCTAGTTTTAGGTTCTTGATCGCTTTCCTTTTCATCTCATGGCTCCTAGCCGGTTTTCATCGCACCAAATTCTCTCTTATTTCTTTAAGCGCTTATGTGGCTAGTGAAGCTTTAGTATATTCTCTCAAGGCTTAATTCATGTATTTTTAGTTCTTTTGAAATTACCTTAGCTTATGAAGCTTTAGTATATCCTCTTCATTATTTCATTAAATGTGGGATCTCTAGGTTGTACTGAGCCTCCAGGTGGCATGTATTCTAGTCACCTTGTCTTGATATCTGCCTATTTGGAATTCCACTTCACTTTGTTCTGTAACCAACAATTGGTGTCCCTTATGCAACCATGACACCTTGTAAGGTGTTGGATTCCTGACTTTCTTAAGCTTTACCTTTTCCACCATTTCAGTGGACACCAAATTGTCGGTGCTTCCACTATCAACAACTACTTTGGAATATTTCCCTTAAACTTTGCATCTAGTTCGAAATAAGGCCTTCCTTTGTGAAGACTCTTCCACCTCCTTCTCTGGTTTCAATAGCACCTTATTCATAAGAAGAGACTCCCCAACCTCGGGTTCATTTTCTACCATAGGAGCTTGTGCCTCTACCTGCTTTCCTTGTGCAACATAGTTTCCTCTTTGTCCAACATTTTTATTGTCATGGAATTCATATGAAGGATGGCCTAGCTTGTTACATCTATAAAACTAGTAGACTGACTTTCTGCCTCTACCTCTACCTCTATGGTAGGATATTCCAACTCGAGGTTCATCTCCTTTCCCTATTTGATATTATTGGTTAGAACCACCAACTTCATCCTTGTAGGTTTGAACTTTCTCTCTTCCATTTGTTTGTCCCTTTCCCTTGGTAGATCCTCTTCCTCTACCAAATATTTGCTTCCTGGCTATCTTCTCTTTTGCCCTTAGAGCATACTGATAAGCCCCTTCCATAGTAATAGGATATAACATACTAATCTCATCATGAATCTTCATTCTCAACCCATTGATGTATCTAGTTGTCTTCTCAGAGGTATCTTCATTGTAACCTGCTCTTAAGTTTACCTTGTAAAACTCTTCTATGTACTCTCTAGCAGTCAACGAACTTTGCCTAAGGTTCTGCATCTTTCTATAGAGACTCAGTTGGTAGCCTTTGGGAAAGAATTTACCTCGCATCTTAGCAATCATCCCATCCCAACTTTTTATTGCTGACCTATTTTTCTTCTTCCTCTCAACCTGCACACTATCCCACCATAGTGTTGCATGGCCTTTCAATCTAGTCACGACTAGTTTTACCTTCTTGTCCTCCTCTATCTCTTCATAATCAAAGTATCAATCTAACTCTCCTATCCAGTCTATTAGCCCTTCTGCTGACAAATTCCCAACATAAGTAGACAAGGAGGGTTTTGGTCTAGATATGGAACCTAACACATACCTTAACAACTTCATCTCAGGGTAATCAATAAACTCTCTTTGAACCCAAAAAATTCCTAAAATAGAGGTGGAAAGATGCCCGCGGGAGGTGTTGAAATGTCAGTAGATCATTGAAATTCCCGTGACATGTAATTGAAGTATGAAAGCACCCACACATGAAGACTATATTCCTATGACATGTAAGGACATGCCCACATAATGAATGTATCAACAGTCATCTAGTAAATTCATAGAAGGTAAGCATGCATCAATGACAACATCACAATGTTGCTTCACTTTATTTCCTTTTCTCAACAAGTTGCGGACATTTTTCCAAGTCAACTGCTTATCCAATTTGGAGAATTGATGTAAATGTATTATGCAACTTAAATGTGGGCATATTTAACTAGATGCGATCATTTTTAGTGCACCTATGATGCCATGATAAAGCATACAATTGAAACAAATCAAGTACTTTTGGAAATTCATCTCCATCCAAGTGGTTGTACAATATAGTTGAAGAATATCTTTATAAGCTCAGGATTCCAATAATAGCTTTACTTTAGCTTTACCTGTCAAGTGTTTAACTTTATCATTGAAATGCCCGTGACATGTAAGGACATGCCCACATAATGAATGTATCAACAGTCATCTAGTAAATTCCTAAAAGGTAAGCATGCATCAATGATAACATCACAATGATGCTTCACTTTATTTTCTTGTCTTTATCTAACCATATTGCTCCCCCTATCAATATGTAGACTAATTTCTCCCCTTGAAACCTTGTTGGTATGTTCATCTCAAGATATTTAATTTATCTCACATATATCTTCAGAATCAATGAAAACTAATATCTCACAAATGTAGATTTCTGCAAATATATTGTATCTAGTTTCTTTCTGCATTTTACTTCATCTATTGTTATGGCTTCATGTGGAAATTTTTCAACTTTTTGTGAATTTTTACGGGCATTTGTCTGGATGTATGTGTATATGTTTGAGGCATGTGGGCATTTTATAAGGTAGTGCAAGCATTTTATCAGTCCAACAAGAATTTTCAAACTGGTTGTGGGCATTTCTCCAAATCAACTGCTTATCCAATTTGTAAAATTGATTTAAATGTATTCTGCAACTTCAATGTATTTACTTGCAGACTGAGTGTATGTAAGTGAATATGCAAATCACCTCCTACATCGTCATAACTGGAATTCTCTAAACAATAAAGGTTTCAATGCAACATAATTAGGAAAATTATTAAGAGGATGACTAACCCCCCCCCCCACCAAAAAAAAGACTTGAGCTCTCCTACTCGCTCTTATGCCTCTTGTAATATTTATGTAACCTATCTGGGTCCTTTGACTGAACTATAAGGAAAAATAGTATATGTACTTGTGCAAGAATTTGACTATCCGTATCTGATTTATTTGGAATCTATGGATCAATATTTGGGGCAGCAAGCTTCTCCACCTCGTCAATGTCTATTGGAGACCCTTGAGGCTTAGGGGACCTTGTATCCTGATCAAATTTGAAATCTTGACATACACATATATTATGTAGGGATTGAATGTAAACTTTGGAGGCCTTATAAATCTTGTCATATCCAACATAAATTTCATTCATACTAGAGGGTTCGAACCTGGACAGTGTTTATAAGGGTAATGGTGGAACCCCATCCTCCTCTCTTGGTACCATACTGGTCATATAGAATGGGTTAAATTTTGGACTTATCATGCTTACTGGTACTCTAAAAGGTATCTAATACATCCTATCCATCCATCAATATGCCAATCAAGGCATGGATATCCTGCACATGCATTGGATAATCCATGTATAGCCACAAGGTGTTCCCATGCACTCAACTAATAAGGAACTTGGTGCATCTAGCAGTTTCCCCAGTGGTGCCAAATACTAGTAGGTCAAGTAGATATCATTGTGAGAGAGACCACATTTCAGAAGGGGTGCACCACCAGAGAATAGAGCCACTAGTCTTTAGCAATAGCGCATAGTGTAGATCTTCCATGTAGGTCTATATAAGTGTCCATGCAGGCTCCTCACAAGTCTAAGAATTTATGTTGGTGGGTAACATATGGATGTTGGTGAGCTGTTTGAAACTAGTTATTTTACACTAGAATTCACAACAAATGTTGTACTTCAAATCTAGGCATACCTTTAGGCTCTTAAAATGGTGTTGGTAGGAAACTCGTATTAGAGACTAAATGTTCTCCTTGAAACTGATGTCCTCCTCGAAAGAGTATAGGATAGAATATATATTTCAAGAACATAGCTTATTACTTATTAGTATAGGATTTATATAAGTCTTGAGAAATATTATTAGGAATAAAAATGAGAAAATGGCACACATGCATCCTCAAAGGATTGAGAAACATCCATCCAACCCAAATCTCCTACTTTCAATGGCATCCTTCTATCATATCTTACCTCCATTTTGCATGAGACACATGAGATGTATGACCACATATAGTTGAGAAGGTTGGGTAACCTACCCTCACGTTGACTTGATGTCCAAATCATCTTGTCCTTTTTTCCATTTCATTATCCTTTGTGATCAACCTTTATATTCCTTTTTGCAATGTCAACATACTATGTCATCAACATCTTTTTTCCTTTACTGTTGTACATGTCATCTCCATCCAATTGGTTGTACAATATAGTTGAAGAATATCTTGTTGGGATTAGGGCAGACCCGGGTTCTATACTTTTGTCTTCGCACCAACAAAAGACCCACAGTGTTGGCCCTTTCGGCAACAACCTGCGAATAGGTTGCAGTCTCATCCGAAACAGCTATGGGGTTCCGCAGAATCAGGTTTCTGCAAGAAAAAGAGGGATATTACTGTACCTTTATCCTTTAACAAATAATAATAATACAATACAAATATTCGACATTCACTTATATAGCTTCGCAATTAGATAACAAACAGTGTCTTGCTTAACCCTTAACTGGGAATTCACGGCGAAGCTAGTTTTTAGCAGTGATCTTACTTATCAGTTATCTACTTATCAATGCATAAAAGAACATAATAGAAACAATACAAAAGAACCACAACACAATATATAACGTGGTTCACCCCCAGTTTAGGGTCTACGTCCACAGAACTGTGTTTTATTCAACTCTTTAAAAAAACCACAGTTTTGATCTGTGCACTCAGCTGCAGATCCCTTCAATTCCTCAAGCTGCGCACTTAGCTGCAGATCTTTGTGCACACAGCTGTAGATCTTCTTAATCACCCAAAAACCCTCTACGCACACAGCTGCAGAGGTCGTCCACGCACACAGTTGGGACTTAACCTTTCTTACAAAACTAGCCTTAGCTTCGCATCAAATCATCTTACATCAAAAGCCTAACCTAACTCTTTTACAAAAGTGATTATTTATACAAGTGCACTTATTAAAAAACCATGGGCTTAAACCATGGGCACCCCGAACCCTAAACCCTGGACTTAAACCATGATTTAATTACAAAAAGAGGGCTTTGACTCAAACCCGACACCCCTAAGACTATTTTGAGTCGCAACTCCGCTTACAAGCTTCCACAAAAAACGCGGAGTTACCAAAATTAAGGATTGTTAAGGTGCGCGCCCCAACAGGCCCCTAAGACTCACCAGTGTCCCGTCTCGGGACACTCTGCTATTTTTCTGGTGGGAGAACTTTGTTAGCGAAGATAATGAACTGCTTGTTGAGGCCACGCATGATATTGTTGGCTGCTTGCTCCTTCTCCACTAACTCCTGCAATGCTGCTGCTGACACTTCGCTAGCCTTTTCCTGTGCAAATGCATCATACTCCTTCATAAATTTGAGCTGGATTTCCACAGCAGTACTCAACTCCAAGGCCTTGTTGACAAGGGGTTGCATAGAATTTTCCAGCAATGTTGCTTTCGTTCTGTATGACTCAATTTCCTGCTGGAGTTCCTTGCTTTGCTTTACCTTGAGAATTTTCTACATAGGAGGCAGGGTCTTAATTTCCACTTTCACTGCGTCCAACTCTGCCTGTCGCTGCTTGATGGTTTCCTATAGCTTTTCTACTTCTGGATTTTCCTGCAGTGTTGTCCAGGCATCGACACTTTCCTCTAGCAGCTTGGCTGCACTGCCTACAAGATCAGAGATCTTCGTTGCTGAAGCCTGAATGTCTCTACGACGCTGCTCCCTGACCTCTGGTGGGCTCTCTGGGATGATGCGTAGTTGAAGCTCGACAATCTGATCCTCATGTTCTTCTTTGATCTTCTCTATTTCACTGCGAGTCTGCTGTGCGTAGTATTTCAGCTTGGCAATTCTTTGCTCCGGCTCTTCCTCAGCCTGTATGTCGAAGTCAGGAAGACTTCGACACACCTCATCCAATACTCATGCCAATGTGACCTGCTTACGTTCTGCATCGCTCTTCCTCTACTGTGTTTCCTTCAAGTGCACTTCGAGGCTCTCACTCCGCTTCATGGTATTTTCCAATTGTATCTGTGAGTAGTGGTCCCGTGCTTGGATCTCCTTCATAATTGTTGATTGGCAGAGATACAACTCCATCATGGACATCTTGGTGTAATCTATTCCAACTATCATGCTCATCTCTGAGTGAGATGCTACGTCAGTTATTATGAGGGTTGCGCTTGACACTTGTCTCCTGTTTTCTCTAACTGGCCATTGTCTTGTGTCGGGCTGTGCACTTACTGGGGTGATGTTTGCTGCAACACCAATTGCTGATTTTTCTGCTAACTCCTTCAGCTCTGAAATTCCTCGAGCTACGCCGGTGAGTGCATCAAGGTGCGCAGCTGCAAACTCTGACCATTTCTTGGTGAGAACTTATGTGGACTTCATCAGGGCCTGATCAAGCTCTTCAGTTATTAGGGCGGGTTCTTTGTCGATATTCTTGTCTTTTGACGCCTTCGTTTTCTTTTGAGACTGAGGTTTGGTCACTTCCTCTGCTTCTGGAGACTTGCGCTTATCTGGCCGATTAGGGTCTGAGACTGTTTTGACCGAATCCTCTTCTTCTTCTTCATCTCTGTCATCTCCACCTTGGTCGCCTTCTCTCTACTGCGACTCACTCTGTTCTTCACTTTCCTCAAGTGGGTGATTCTGCTGCGTCTGACTAGGGCCAGCGCCCACATTGGTGACTGGAGGGATTGGAATGTTGGGCTTTTTCCCTACGTCCTTCAACCATTCAGTCGGCCACTGTTGAACTACCGTGAGGATGTCTTCTTTGGTCACCACGTATGGCAACTTCCAGCATGCCTTTTTCTTATCTGCATGGGCCTCGATGAAGACATTGTGCATGTCGGCCCTGAAGTTGGCCACTCCATTGTATTGAGAGAATAGCTCATTACTGAGTTGCGGGGTCTTTACGATCTCATATGAGATACTCATCATATAAAAGGAAAACACATAGTTCATCATCTACTGGGATGCTTTGTCCTGTGACACCCATAGAGATGCTTACCTTGCTGCGCCAGGCATGTTCGGAGGCACGGCAACAAACTGTGCCTCAGTAGGTTCTTTCCATCCTACTAGTGCGATAAGGACTATCAACCAAGAGTATTGAAATGTTCTACCTTTCTCCTGCGCCTCGCGGGCATCTTCAAGGAATTCCTTCGCAATGTACGCTGCCTAGTTGTAACTGTAGCCTTCGGCACAGTTCACAGCAATACTGACAATCGGGGCAGGCACTTCATATGGTCTGCACTTTCTCATCAATTTGCAAGCTAAGAGTCCAGCTGCAAAGCGGATGTTTTGGTGCTGAATTGTCGAGGTTTGATACCCTCGCTTTCCTTTCATTAGGTCGAAGCGGTCCTTCATGCTTTGTGCCAGCTTCATATCTTTGTGTTTTGAAGGAAATTCTATCCCCGGATCAGGCCCTTCTTTTGGTAAGCCTATGATCCTATGAATGAGCTCACCATTAATAGGAATTCTTTTGTCTCCTATCCATAGGTGCCCATCATGTACTAATGCCAAGAGCTACTTGACCACTATGGTCACCTGTGTGCTGTGACCAAACTGGGGAACATCGAGCATCTTCAACATACCAACTTTATCTAAGCCAGTAGCCCACTGTTTCACTTCCAGTAATGTCGCTCCAGTCTCCGGATATTTGATGAAGTGCAAGTATGTTCGTGGTGTGAACCGTGGGAACTTCCCACGATCATTCATATAGTGGTCTGCATACTTAAGTTGGTCTATTTTCCCTGTCATGGTTCCAACCAACTGCACACCCTGTGGCAGGGAAGGGGTGCGTAACGTGAACTTAGCGTTCCGCCGCGGTGGTTGAACTCCAGGTTGAACAGGCTGAAGATATGGTGGATGCTCGGTGCAATGTTCTCATCCCCTTTAGATGGGATCTCTGCTGAACTAGACGGATTCATATTTGGATCCTATGATGTTTTCCCTGATTGCTTGTGTCTATCTTCGTTCCACTTAGAGCGTACTTCTGGTTTAAATTTCTTCCTGTTAGATAGTGTCTGCATTGGTTGAGGTGGTGTTGGGGGAGTCTCTTCGTGGGGTATAGGTGCAGGTGGATGGCTGAAAAGGTTCTACAGACCCCCCTGTTCAAATTCTCTCACTAATTCCTGAAGCTCGCGGTCAGCTGTCATGGGCTCAATTGTAAAACTCAAGAAACAGCGTAATGCGAACTTCACGGGTGTGGGTGTCTTCTTATAGAATCCATCAACAAAATCTGTCATAAATGTGCATTGAAGACACCAAATATGATAGAGATCTTGTCCAAACGGCAGTAGGTTTGGCAAGATCTCATTAATACAGGCAGTTAATACAGGTAACGTACCAGCGCCGCCAAATTTGGTTTCCTCCAACGGTCGTATTTTAAGCTCCGACAGATATTTCCTGCTTCGGCACAAGCAATAACTTTGGTTGCGCCATAATGGGGACATTCGACACTTCCTGATACCATCTTCAACATGGATTCGAACTTCAACCCACAATAGAATGTCTTCCACTGCCTCAATGATTCCCTTTATTTTCGAGAACTTCGTCAGAAATAGGTCCTGATACTCATGGAGAAGTTGGGTCACTTTGCTCACCATTTCTTCATCCCAATATTCTCCAATTGTAGCATACTTAGGCTTTCCTTCTGATCCAATGTTTACTGTCCGCGTCTTCAAGGGCTGAGTCACTTCAGGTGCTTCAACTGTTGGTCCATGTACTTCACAGTGTCCTTCTGACTCAGGGATGTTAATGTTGCATGGATCATCATCCTCGTCAATTGCGAGGTTATAACATTCTACTGCATTAGCTTCTTGTTCCTTCCAATCAGGTTGGTATTCTGCTATTTCTTGATCATCAAACACTTTAGTATGGATCAACCTAACAGCTGCGTCCAAAGCAGGACAAACCTCATTAATAGAAAATGTCAACACAAAACTATCAAAAAGACTATCCCAACTTACAGTACCATGGCGAAGCTCGACCTCTGCATACCAGTTCTTTGCTATAGGTTCCAGGGTGTGCACAAACCTATGTACCCATTCTTCACGAGGTACATGCTTCCATGCTTCATAGCATTTCTCCAAATGTCCCTGAGGACTAATCTTACCATTAAACCTGTTGCGCACCTCCTGAGGTTGATCCCTGAATCTTAGGCAAAGGGACTTATGGCACGCTTCCCATCTATCAATGTACTTTTCATGACCATTCCACCATCTGGCTGCTGTGGCTTTGAATGCTGAATATAGAATCTCCATTTTCTATGAATCTAGTGCCTGCTCTGAGAATTGTATAATAAAATTTGTTGGGTATGTTAAGCCATCAAAGGTAGGAAAGTCTCTTGTATGTGAACCAAGCCATCTGAGAGACTTGGTAATTCTTGCACATCGATATCCATGTAGTTCATAAAGTCTATTCTGCCAATTCTCTAGACCGTCATCTGAATCCGTCATGCAGGAGCTGTCACACTGCCAATCCATGATACCTTCGGCAGTAGGATCAACATAATATTCTTCCTTAGCTGTGATGTTGTAGATATGGTCCAAAACATCCTAATCTTCATCTTTGAGTGGTTCTATGTACCTTTCTCCTTGAGAAGGGTCCAGTGGTACTATGACTCTCAAACCTTTCCCTTTGAAGGTCATCTGTCTCTTCTTAAGGTTAATGACTGCAGCATTGTCTATTACCCACTCAATTCCTAGCAAAGTTGGGTAGGGGTTCCTATCATCAATTATCTCAATGACTTAAAAGTATGCTAAAGTACCGACCCCATAAATATCTACTGGGACACTAGGGAATCTTCCTAGGGGCACAATCTTCTGATGATTGGCTAATCTCAATTGTATAGGGGACCATTCAAGGGTAGGTTGTCCCATTTGTTCCCATGTCTGCTTAGTTAAAACATTGACTTCTGATCCCAGGTCTAATATGATATCAGTCATGTCATACTCTCCTATCTGAGCATGCAATCTCATTTCTCTTCCAGTTCTTCTGAATCTATTAATAGTTTTTTCCTTACCAGAGCTTCGCTGAGGTTCACAAGAAGCAATAACTTTCTATAACTCATTTAAAGCATTATGATTTCTCAAGAGCTTCATGCAACTCTGCAAAAATGAAGACAGTGTACTTACTTTATCTGTCGAAGCTTCTTGAGACTGTGACTACTACTGATGTTGTTGCGCAGGTGCTACTGGTGTGCTCAGATCAACAAATTCTTTTTTGGCTTCCAGAAATGTCTCTTTTTCTCTTCTCACATCAAAGGTTGGAACTTTCTCTGGGGCCTTACGAACCCAAGCCTCATCAAGTTGTTTCTCCTTATTCTGTATTTGTGTCGTAGCGCCACTCCTTGTAACAACATTAATGGCTGGAACAGGTCTTTGCTCTACAGCAATCATCTAAATATTCTGAGTAGGAGTGCTATTTCTTTCTTGTATCTTGGCTATCAGCTGCAGGAATCACTCAATCACATGGTCGATTGCTCTGCAATATCAACATGTCGTAGTTGGGTTCCGACAGTCTCTAGCTAGATGTCCTGCCTGATTACAGTTATAGCACACCACCTGGCCTCGACCTCTTCTAAGCATACCACCACGACCATGACCTCCGAGGGTACCTCGACCTGAGGTACTACCATGGTACCCATATCCATCATTGCCTTGTCCATCGTTTTGTACCCTATAAGCATCATAGGTTCGTTCTCTCATGAGGTCAAAACTGCGACATTCATCTTCGTGGTGTCCAACTAACTTACAGAACTTGCAATAGGGGTTCTTATGTACTTGCACATATCTCTGCAGTAGATAGCAGTCTTCAGGTCGATGCTGGCTAGTTGTCCTACAGATCTCACAATATAGAACACTAGGATTGAATGGGTTTGGCGCACCAGAATTCAGGTAATTTCTTACCACAGGACACTGTTCTTTGTCATGTCCTTCTATCCGACATCGTGTACACCAAAACTCTTCTCGAACAACTTTTCCTTTCTTCATGTCGCACACCTCCAAGGCCATTGCTGCTAATTGCGCTTGTATTTGAGCTATACCAGAATTATTTTCGACAGGAGCTGTTTCAAGATTCATAGCAATTTCCAAAGCCTCTTGCTGATCAGCAACGTTTTGTTGCATGAGTGGAGTCCTGATATGCGGTAACAAAGCTGCAATGAACCATTCCTTATGCTGCGCTATTCCAATAGTGAAATTGACTTGATCTAGCAGAACTTTGAACCTCTGATCAAAGTCCCACACTGATTCTCCTCGCCTCTGTTGAATTTCCTTTAGTTCAGTGATACACTGTGACTCTGATTTAGGCTTCTTAAATTCCTTTATCATTGTTGCTTTGATATTAGCCAAGACATGGTTCTGAGTACTGAAAAACTTCATGAACCAGGTCAAAGCGCGGTCTCTAAAAGAAGTAACCAGCTGCACTCTTCTTCTATCTTGATCCGTAATGTTCTTAGCAGTCCACACGGCTTCACATAAGAACCAAAATTGTTCTAGATCCTCTGATCCAGTTCCTTTAAAGACTGGGAGCTTAATGTCATCATTCATATGAGCCATCGCAGATCTAGGGGGGGAGGGAGGGGGACTGGTAGTAGGCGGGGGGGAACTTACAGGGGTAGACTTACCTGCGACAGGAATACTCGGGCTAGGGTTACTCTCAGACTGCGACGGGTTCTCTGGGATAACAGGGCGTCACTGCGCAGTTACCGGAGGGTTTCCAATAGAAGGGGTTTCGTCAGGCGTCAGGTCTGCTGAACTTACAGGGGTATACTCAGTATTCTGACCTAGGGTATAGGATCCAAAATTCCTCTTGTATCTTTTGCCACTTCGCAACAAACCACTTTTCTCGTCGAAGTCACTTTCACTTCCAAACATAAGTTAGTACTACTAAATCTAACAGTCTGATTCAATGAGCAATATACCATTTTCATCCAATAGCATTTTAATTTTCAAATTAAATGAATTTAAGTACTTACCCCTTGGTCCTTTGAAAAACTGTCGTTCAGCTTCCCTGAAGGAAGTACTTGTGTCGATGGCGAACTTCGTCACAAATGCTTCAAGGGTTCGCGTTGTCCAGAAATCAACAGCTTAGGATATCTCGTTGTTCACTCTTTTCAATATATTAATTCTTGCGGGGGTCCAATCAGAAAACTGACCTTCTTGGAAGTTCGTCTTTCTCTCTGTCAACCTAGATAACCACTGGTGCAACTCTATGTGGATACTACCAAAGAAAATTTCATAAACATCAGAAAAAATGTACCTTTGTAAAAAGTCATCTGAACTGCGACGCATATCTTTGTTCTCTTGTTCGACAAATTTCAGATAAGTCTCTTCAATCCAATCACCGATTTCTTTCACTGAGGGTCTCCAAAACATAGCCCTCTAGGTACGACGTAAACCCCTCTTGAGCAGATATTGAGTTCAACTGGAAACGAAACCAATTTGTTGGGCTTAGGGTAGACCCGGGTTCTATACTTTTGTCTTTGCACCAACAAAAGACCCACAGTGTTGGCCCTTTCGGTAACAACCTACGAACATGTTGCAGTCTCACCCGAAACAGCTATGGGGTGTCGCAGAATCGGGTTTCTACAAGCAGAAGAGGGATATTACTGTACCTTTAGCCTTTAACAAATAATAATCATACAATACAAATCTTCGACATTCACTTATATAGCTTTGCAGTTAGATAAACAAACAGTGTCTTGCTTAACCCTTAACTGGGAATTCACGGCGAAGCTAGTTTTTAGCAGTGATCTTACTTATCAGTTATCTACTTATCAATGCATAAAAGAACATAACAGAAACAACACAAAAGAACCACAACACAAGATATAACGTGGCTCACCCCCAGTTTAGGGGCTACATCCACAGAACTGTGTTTTATTCAACTCTTTACAAAAACCACAGTTCTGATCTGCGCACTTAGCTGCAGATCCCTTCAATTCCTCAAGCTACGCACTTAGCTGCAAATCTCTGCGCACATAGCTGCAGATCTTCTTAATCACCCAAAAACCCTCTGCGCACATAGCTACAGAGGTCGTCCACGCACACAGCTGGGACTTAACCTTTCTTACAAAACTAGCCTTAGCTTCGCATCAAATCATCTTACATCAAAAGCCTAACCTGACTCTTTTTATACAAAAGTGCTTATTTATACAAGTGCGCTTATTACAAAACCACGGGCTTAAACCATGGGCACCCTGAACCCTAAACCCTGGACTTAAACCATGGGTTAATTACAAAAAGAGGGCTTTGACTCAACCCGGACACCCCTAAGACTATTTTGAGTCGCAACTCCGCTTACAAGCTTCCACAAAAACTGCGGAGTTACCAAAATTAAGGACTGTTAAGGTGCGTGCCCCAACATTTCTTTATAAGTTGAGGATTCCCATAATAGCTTTACTTTAGCTATACAAGTGTTTAAATTTATCATTGAAATGCCCATGACATCTAAGGGCATGCTCGCATCATGAATGTATCAACATTCATCTAGTAAATTCATAAAAGGTAAGCATGCATCAATGACAACATCACAATGTTGCTTCTCTTTATTTTCTTTTATTTATCTAGCCATACTGCTACCCCTATCAATATGTAGACTAATTGCTCCCCCTAAAACCTTGTTGGTCGGTTCATCTCAAGATATTTATTTCTACATTTTACTTCATCTAATTTATGTAAACATATTGTAGCTAATTTATTTATGCATTTTACTTCATCTAATTTATGTAAACATATTGTAGCTAATTTATTTTTGCATTTTACTTCATCTATTTCTACAGTTTCCTGCTAGCATTTTTCAACCTTTTTATGCATATTTGCGGGCATTTGTCTGGACCTGTGTGCATATGTTTGACGCCTATGGGCATTTTATAAGTTAGTGCGGGAATTTTATCAATCTAATGGGCATTTTCAAACTGGATGCAGGGCATTTCTGAACAAGTTGTTGACATTTTTCCAAATCATCTGCTTATCCAATTTGGAGAATTGATGTAAGTGTATTCTGCAACTTAAATGTGAGTGTATTGAACTAGTTGCAGGAATGTTTAGAGGTTGCTGGCATTTTTACTCTATTTCCATGTGGGAATTTGTATTTCTCTATTTCCCTATGGGCATTTTTAACTAGTTGTCGGCATTCTTACTATCAAGTGCAGGTATATTTGAGGCTTGAGGATATTATTGAGGCCTGGCCGGCATTTGTATCCTCAAATTACGGGCATATTGGGGACCTTGCATGCATTTTAATGACATCTCCTTCACTCATGCTGGCATTTTTGTTTTACATGTGTGCATTTTTCTGAATATTTCCCGCAAGTATTGCATTATGCATGCAAGACTAAGACAAAATGCCCGCAAATAGTTAAATGCGCTGTAATGTTCTAAGTCTGGTGTACAGACCTGAACACTTTAATTCTATATTTTTTCTTAAATAATTCTAAAATTTAAGGGGTTCACACAGAGCCTTCTCGGATTAGCAAAAACAAGGGTTTCTTCTGGGAACTTTTGCAGAGGACAAGAGTGATCAGTGAGAAGCAAACAAAGATATGTTAGACATTGAATTTCCTCTCCCCTAACACATTTATATCTAGTTCCATTTAGGTTTCAAAATCCGTGCTGCAGAAACCTACTACCACGCTTCTGGGCAGTCAAACTGTGCAACTAAGGAGAGTAGTTCTGCCTATTTCAACAAGGGGTTATGGAAACTTGAAAAGGGTTGTTCCAAAATTAATATAGCATAAATAAATTTTTTATATAGTTTTCAGATATTCTGGAAGGTTCTGAGAAGTTTTGGATGAATTTGGGGTTTTACGGCAGTTTTGGCCAAGGAAAACCCTGCGCAGAGGAGGATCCAAAAAGGTGGTATAGACCCAAATAAAAATGGTTCTTGAGTTTTATATGGGAATTTGGGCCTGTTAGTGACCCACACGAACTAACAAAGATCATATTGAGTTAACAAAAATGGTTTTACATCAATTTTACGAAAACTAGTTATTAAAAACTAGTAATCTAGCTAGGGTCTTAAAAAAAACTATTAAATCATGTTAAATCCAATTCTGTGAAACCTGATATTTATAAAAGAGATAAATATTATCTCTCTAAACATGAATACTTATTTCAATCCCTTCCTCATCATGAAATATTCATTACAACACTCATATTCACTCAATCCCCCCATACACTGATAAAATAGGATATTTTTATGAAGCTGAGATAATATTCTTCAGGGTCTGAGATATCTCAACCTGATAAATATAATGTTTAGAATATATTTACAGTACATAACAGAAACAACATTATTGACTGACCATTACAAAGAGGCTTTCAAAATAAAGGGGCAGGAGGCCCAGAACATGACCAGCAAAAGCAGTTGTGAGCATAGGTGAAGCATGGGCTTCACTGTATAGGATGAAAATAACTCTGATCATACTTAAATGGCTTCAATGTAGTGCTCCATACCTACAATAGAAGATAAAGGGAGATGGAAGAGAAGGGAGGAGGGGTTTGGGGATCATCACCCAATGGTCTGAGGCACAACACTCAGAGAGTATGCTCACATAGCATAACCACAATATCAAATCATCAACCAAACTGAATCAATGGGTTTGAATTTATCTTTTATAGACTTATGGATGACCTGCTTAGTAAGTTGAGGCCAATGGTGACCTGTGAGAGCAAGTCAACCCCATGGGTGACCTAACCCTAGCCACAAAAGTGCCCCCTTTGGGATATTAGGCAAGTAGGACCATGTGGAATTTTTTCTAATTCCAAATAATCCTTCACAATTAGAAACTGCACCCTCCCTTAGTCAAAAGATGCCTCTTTTGAGTTATGACAACTTTCTGCTTTTCCTGGCTCATAAGGAAACTCTTTCTTTCCTTAAAAAAACTTTCCTGCTTTTACCTCTTTCTGCTTTTTTTGCTTTTAGGAAACTTCCCTTTATTCTCTTGCTTTCTTTTGTCATGGAATTCCTTATTTTTACCAAGGAAAGTTGACTATATTTCCCCAATGCACCCTCCTGACATGGCAGCCTTAATTCCACATCATTATTGTGCATAATAAATTAAATTGCTGAAATAAAATTAAATACATGCCTTAGAACAATTATTAGTAAAAATTTATCCTAGGAGGAATAATTAATAACAACTTGAGCCCCTAGGAACTTAGCATGGTCAACACTTTTAATGGTCAATTTGAGGGAACATGACAGTCCTCCCCTCCCAAATCTGCTTGTCCTCAAGCAGAAGCACCACAGAGTGTTGCAAATTTTTCCACCATGTTTTTGCTGCACCACTCTAATCATAGCCATTTTTTGATACCACTTTCTTTAGCAAAATTCCCAACCCAGTTAAAGTAACTGAGCATAATTCCTGGATCCCACTGCCTCCTCTGCAAGGACCCAAATTTTTCTGCCACCTTTTGAATTCTTTCATTCCTAAGAATGCCTGGATCCCATGGTTTTATCTGCCTCCTTCCACCGATCAATAAAAACAACAGAATTTTATCATTGTAGAGTAGGAAAATGAGGTTATGAAAATCATACCACCATATTGGGAGCTCATCTCTCCCCATGCCAAATTGAACATTTTTTAAACTCTCCCACCAAACATGGAATTCCTTAATGCGGGACCAAATAATCTTGAGCCTCTCTAAAGTATGAAAATCCATGTGCAAGCTAGCACTGGAACTTAGGCCACTGTTCTTATGAATACACAGGAGGTTATCCCATGTCCCTCCATGTATACTGAAAGCATCATATAGCAGCCATACATGCTGATTCCATTGTTCATCCAATTTCTTTTATGTGTCCAATGTCTCTCCATTGAAGCAAGCAAGATTTTCACCCTCCAGTGCACACATCTCAATCATGTGTCTAGCCACCCAATCAATGGACGGACAAAATTTCATGCTAAATGATTCAGGTGGGAATAATTCAGCCACTACTAATGCACTTGTCAAACCACATGGTTTGACCATCAATACGTCAACTAGAAGAGTGAAAATATCAAGCTCCTCTTGTGGCATCAATAGAAAAAATCCTTTCACCCATTTTTCATCCCCACATGATGTAGCTGAAATAGAAGTGTGGGGTGAAGAATTGTGAACCAAATCCCTACAATGCTCATCAATCAAGATAATGGATCCACACATTCCTCCATTAGTTTTTTGAGTGACAGTGTGATCATGTGCCTCCTCCAAAATTGTACAACATTTTCCTAGAGGCAACTCAAAATCTCTTAGGAACCATGCAAGTGCTTGATCTTCATATTGCTCGACCTCAGAATTCTCAAGCACATGCAAATCAGAATGCACCTCATGTGCATGTATATGGGAGGTATATAATAGCTGCAAAATAAGTCTTTGTTGTTGTTCACATGTCAAGACAATGTCAGTCACAACAAAAGAATTATTGCAGAAATAAAAAAAATTCCCTCCCAAGGTCTTCATTCCAAATATGTCTCTATGGAACTCAACAGGTGCTCCCCTCTTCATCCAATGGCTCAACTCTCTACCATTGATCCAAGGGTGTAAAAATCCATCAATTGACCCACACATTGAAAGTATGTGTAGGTTTGATGCCTTCTTTTCAAAAGTGGCTGCACACACATGCCCTTTCCGCTGCTTGTAAATCATAGAAAAATCAGCAATATTAAAAACAATTTTCTTGCAACAAGACATAAAAAATTTACCTTCCATATTTTCCTCTTCTATGATTCCTCTATCCAACCAACCAGTGGATGAATCAGAGATATTTATTGCTGATTTATATGATCTATAATGATCCATATCTTCCCCAATAGGATCTATCTCCCATGGGGACAAATCATGATCCCCCTGTTGTGCATGAGACACAAACCAGAAAAATTTCTTCACCCACTGTTCATTCCCCACTGGTGTTTCTGAATCTAGGACATGTGGGAAAGAAATATGAACCTTCTTTGCATGTTTGCAACCTTCAGTAATCATACTTATGGCTGCAAATTTTTCATTATTGGCTGGCCCAAATTGGGTGCTCTCATCCCACTCTTCCATGGGAGAGTGACTGTCTTCAAGGAACAACTCAAGTTTCCTTGGAAAGAAATCAAGTGCTTGGTCCTCATAAAACTGTTCTGCACAATATTTAAGCACATACTGAATAGAATGCTCCTCATGTTCCACACAATCATGAGGTTCCTCCATGCCATTTACCCAAAAGGGATGACTCTCAGGAAATATTGAGGATTTAGTCAATTCTTTCCACTCTTGTTGGAATTGTTCTATCTTCATTTGTGATTCTAAGAGGGAACTTTGAGTATATCTCAAAGAATATTGGGTGGCCAACAATTCACCTTTCAGCTTGCATTTCTCTTCTTCATAGATGCAAATACTTTTTCATTATGCAGTGATGCTTCCTGCAATAACTCAACAAGCTCAAACATGTCATTTTTATCTGAAAGCAATTGTGAGAAATTACCTTTGATTGTGGACATTGCTTTCTCGATATTCTCCATGGCTTCAAAGGAAGATTGGTCTTCCATTAAAGAAGCTTCCCAATACATCTTTGACACTGAAGCATGAGTGTCATGGAGAATTTTCAGGGCCTCTTGGATCTTTTGTTCATCCATATTCAATGACCCTACAAGAAGATGAGGTTCTTGTAGATGTTCCTCCTCTTCATTTTCCATCACCAGATCAATTTCTTGCAGTGCACTCGAGGTTTTGAAATCTGATCCATATGTTGTTTCTGCAATATATTCATATTTTAAGTGATCAAAAACATAATTTGGGCTGCAACTTAAGTGCTCATTCATCCTTGGTGCACCAGAAAGATATTCTCTCAAAGTTTCATCCTTCATATTGCATTCATTTTTTACACCGGAATTTTGAACCTCGTCACTAGGGGGCTCAACCATTCTGAACTCTTCACTAGAAGTGGCTGCCATATCATACTTAAAAAATGACACATAGAAATCAGAATTTAATAAATTTCCATGTGTTATGTTCTCCTCCTTATGTGGTGGAATTATGATGGCTTGTTCACCCACCCATTTCTCTGCTTCACACCCTACTGAGATCTGCTCAATTTTTTCTCCCTTATGAGGCTCAAGGGGTGACTGTAAATATGAATTGTGTTTCTCTTTTGGATAAGATCCAAAATATATCTCACCATCATCAATCTTCCCATCTCTTCTGCACTCATCTTGAAATCAACCACAAAGAAATTTGGAGTCATTTCACCTTCCATGTTACCAACAACTAGATGTTGGACTGTTGGATCTTTAGTTGTGCATGGGTATTCTCCATCTCCTTCTGATGAAGGATTTGGTGACTCATCATCCTCATGGATTCTACAAATAGGCTGATCTCTCTTTGGGGAAAACCCAAATAATCTCTCAAAGAAACCATGTATAGATGGCTCTAATGAATCTTCACTTTTTGTCCTCTTTTCTTTTCCTTTACTTTGAGAGGTGGAACAACTTAGTTCCTTTCTTAATCAATTATTGGTATTCAAAGAACCTACATGTGTTAATGTTTTTGAAAACATAGAATCTCCATATTTATTTCCTTCATGATGAGAGACACTACTACTCCCTTTTCCCTGTTTGCTTGCCAACTGCTTGGCAAGGAATTCTCTAGTCTCTTGATTTGTCTGAATGATGCTTTGAGATACATATTTCATCCCTTTCAACATTCTTTGCATCAAAATTCTTAAATATTCTTGATCGTCCATTTTTGAATGCTCTTCTTCATACAACTCAAATTCTAAATCTCCCATGAATGGAACTAATTCCACAACTGCAACTTGAAGATATTACTGAGCTACTTTTCCACTGAGAGTTACTTTCCACAGGATGAGCCAAGGAACTTGGCTTTGATACCACTGTAATGTTCTAAGTCTAGTGTACAGACCTGAACACTTTAATTCTGTAATTTTTCTTAAATAATTCTGAAATTTAAGGGGTTCACACAGAGCCTTCTCGGATTAGCAAAAACAAGGGTTTCTTCTGGGAGCTTTTGCAGAGGACAAGAGTGATCAGTGGGAAGAAAAAAAAGATATGTTAGACATTGAATTTCCTCTCCCCTAACACATTTAGATCTGGTTCCATTTAGGTTTCAGAATCCGCGCTGCGGAAACCTACTACCACGCTTCTGGGCAGTCAAACCGTGCAACTAAGGAGAGTAGTTCTGCCTATTTCAACAAGGGGTTATGGAAACTTGAAAAGGGTTGTTCAAAAATTAATATAGCATAAATAAATTTTTTATATAGTTTTCAGAGATTCTGGAAGGTTCTGAGAATTTTTGGATGAATTTGGGGTTTTACGGCAGTTTTGGCCAAGGAAAACCCTGCGCAGAGGAGGATCCAAAAAGGTGGTACAGACCCAAATAAAAATGGTTCTTGAGTTTTATATGGTAATTTGGGACTTTTAGTGACCCACAGGAGCTAACTTATCTCACATTGAGTTAACAGAAATGGTTTTACATCAATTTTACGAAAACTAGTTATTAAAAACTAGTAATCTAGCTAGGGTCTTAAAAAAAACTATTAAATCATGTTAAATCCAATTCTGTGAAACCTGATATTTATAAAAGAGATAAATATGATCTCTCTGAACATGAATACTTATTTCAATCCCTTCCTCATCATGAAATATTCATTACAACACTCATATTCACTCAATCCCCCCATACACTGATAAAATAGGATATTTTTATGAAGATGAGATAATATTCTTCATGGTATGAGATATCTAGACCTGAAAAATGTAATTTTCAGAATATATTGACAGTACATAATATAAATAACATTATTTACTGACCATTACAAAGAGGCTAATTTCAAAATAAAGGGGCAGGAGGCCCAGAACATGACCGGCAAAAGCAGCTGTGAGCATAGGTGAAGCATGGGATTCACTGTATCTCGACCTGAACATGTTGGAGGATGAAAATAAATCTAATCATACTTCAATGGCTGCAATGTAGTTCTCCATACCTGCAATAGAAGAGAAAGGAAGATGGAAGAGAAGGGAGGAGGGATTTGGGGATCATCACCCAATGGTCTGAGGCACAACACTCAGAGAGTATGCTCACATAGCATAACCACAATATCAAATCATCAACCAAACTGAAGCAATGGGTTTGAATTTATCTTTTATAGACTTATGGATTACTTGCTTAGTAAGTTGAGGCCAATGGTGACCTATGAGAGCAAGTCAACCCCATGGGTGACCTAACCCTAACCACAAAAGCGCCCCCTTTGGGATATTAGGCAAGTAGGACCATGTGGAATTTTTTCTAATTCCAAATAATCCTTCACAATTATAAACTACACCCTCCCTTAGTCAAAAGATGCCTCTTTTGAGTTATGACAACTTTCTACTTTTCCTGGCTCATAAGGAAACTCTTTCTTTCCTTAAAAAACTTTCATGCTTTTACCTCTTTCTGCTTTTTCTGCTTTTAGGAAACTTCCCTTTATTCTCTTGCTTGATTTTGTCATGGAATTTCTTATTTTTACCAAGTAAAGTTGATTATCTTTCCCCAATGCACCCTCCTGACATGGCAGCCTTAATTCCACATCATTATTGTGCATAATAAATAAAATTGCTGAAATAAAATTAAATACATGCCTTAGAACAATTATTAGTAAAAATTTATCCTAGGAGGAATAATTAATAACAACTTGAGCCCCTAGGAACTTAGCATGGTCAACACTTTTAATGGTCAATTTGGGGGAACATGACACACGCCCATAGGACAATTTTCAACCTTTTGTGCATTTTCCTTCCATATGCGAGCATTCTTTACATCATCTGGGAGGATGAGCCAAAAAATGTTTTGAATACTTATTATGTACTTTGCAAGACCTGTCCACATCAGCTACTTTTTGCATTCTTGCACCCTTTCATTCACCTTAAGAGCCCTTGTTAGGTGCCATCCACCATATGGCTACCTTATATGACTTTTTTTGGCGTACTTTACTGTCATTTTTTATTGAGAGTTGGTTGTACTATTGTGCTGCTACTGTTTTTTATTTGTGAGAGTTGGATGATCTTTTTTATGGTCTTTTCTAGTTTTGGGTTCTCCCCTTTCACAAGTATGTTGGTCTAGTTGAGTCTCATGCAAGTAACCTAATTCTAAGAGGTTGAAGTTTGTTTAGAAGATTTTTTTAAGAGGATAAGGGAGCTTCGTCCTAACATGTTATGTTGAGTTTATAATTAGTTCAGATTTGATATATCATGCCACTGTTATATATTGATGTCTTTCATTAAAAACTTAGGTCTGATATAGATCGCTATTGTTATTAGTGTTATTGTTTTAAGTACTTTAATGGTTATTGTAACTCATTGTTTATGGGACATGCTGGACATGAAGGATATTGAGGTATGGTTTTTCTATGTTGGACATGCTTGTCTCATTGTTTCAACTTTGAGTTAGAATATTTGAGAAAAAAAATTATAAAATACAAATGAGATGAATCTACCTGAGAGTTTGCAGCTTTTCTCCAAATGAGCTGAAATGCGCATTAGACATTTTTTTGGATCTTGTGTCTTTAGATTGGAGCCTTGTGTAGTCTGGTGAATTGAAAGACAAAGAAGGTCCTACTCCTGGTATAGGACTAGGATGGGGTGCTATTGAGGTAAGTAATTTTGAATTTTATCCTATTGAATGCCTTTGAGCCTAAATTTTTAATGAATTTTCAAATATGGAGTGTGACTTTTATTTTTCATTTTTTCACTACGTTGCCTTCCTCTACTCTTCAGGTATTTATAAAAAGGGTCAAAGTATTAAGACTATGAATACTTCCTTTGATTGCTTCAAAAGCCCATTGGTCACGAGTGATTACTCAACTTTTGGAATGTCAAGTCTATGGTGAGTATTAGCAGTTGATTCATAAAGTTTTCATTTTCATCCTTTATATTGTTGTTATGGTTTTGGATTCAACAAGGAAAGTCCCACTGTCAATCCCCTTAAAACTTCAATAGTTTTAGCTCTTCCTAAATCATAACCTACCAAAATTTTCTTCTTATTTTCAACAGGTCTTTCAACTGTGTGAAACACAGAGAAGTTTAGATGTTTTGTCCTCTCTAATTCACTACCTAAAACTGTCAATTTATCTTCTTGGTTTAATTGTACAGGAATGTCCTTATTGTGGTGAGATTGGATCCTTGAGTAACTAGGATATAGTGTACAAGAAAGTCCCTCATACAGATTGAAATAAAATAAATCTACATCATTTAATATGTGTGCATCATTTTTGTTATCATAGTTATGCAACACAAGTTGTGTTAGTAGGTTTGCATATCCAATGCCACTATTTTACTTTGGGGTAAAATTTTCACATTGCTGGTATTGTGGAGATCTAGGTTTTCGAGTAGGTATAAGCATAGTCTAGTGCTTCATCTTTAATAATCTAGGTCTAGTTTGATTCTCACAGTGTCACCCTATAATGTAGATGCCAAAGGAAGTGAACATATTGTCGAGATTCATGTAGGTTCTAATATCTTCTAATTTTATATAATTATATCAACTTCAATGTCCAGTGAATTTATAACATACAAAGAAACACTGTTTTCTAATGTAGGTTTGCATTTAGCCATTGATTCATTAAATGAGTTTGAATCTATCAAACTCTAACAGTGTTATGGAAAATATACTAGAATCATAAAGGACTTTGTTCATATGGGCCAGAGAAGCACATAAAGGAATGGATTCAAATTGTCCTCCCAACTTTCCAATGAGAAATATGTGTATCCCTTGCAATTTAATAACGGCAACCTAGCACATGCAAACATGTGCACCTTCTCTACAGAATATCTAGCAAAATAATATGCATTGATCCTAATCTAGTCGATGCAAAAATGGAATTCTTATCATTCTCAATCTCTTATTGATAAATTATCCATAAATGGTGATCTCGATACTTCAATCAATCATGAAGTTTATTCTGCATTTATTCCTAAGGAAAAGCACCAATCAACTATTTGTCAACATGGTTTTGGGGGGGGCTTTACAACTTCTCTTACTTGGTGGGAGTTTGAACTGAACAAATTTTTTCTCATTCTCATCTTTTCGGAATAATATAAGTTAATATGGACAAATAAGCCTGTGATTGCAGGAAAATGATCTTCAGTGAAATATTTTATCATATAGTTATTTTGTAGAACAATCAGAAAAAAGTAAAAATACATTGCAATGAAACTAGCCCTGGGCTAATGTATTTATCATATCATTGTGTTGTAAGTGTTGGACCCAGAAATGACCCCTTTTTGACCACTTATCCACCTCTTTTTGCCTTATCCTACTGTATTATGCATACCAAATAGATGTTTTTCCTTCACGTGATCCCTCAAGTCATGCAGGTATGGTTAATCATTGTCTTATTTTATTAATGCTTAGGATTGTGGTAATCAAGGCTTTACATCTTAAATTATGCTAACATATGGTGGTTTTATAAAGATAATTCAAGTTGTAAAGAATACAGGTGTAGCGGGCCAAACATGCCAAAGGAGGGATGGACATTCATTGAGGTGTTGATCGCCATCCATTCCATCGTTTTCCAAAGAACGCGGTCCAAGGGTATTATTTCATGCGAGTTGTACAAGGGTAGCTGCAATAGACTGCAACAGATTTGGAGGCAATAGTGCGACGCTGCTCAAAATTAGCTACAGTCCGCGGAGTATCTTCTCAATTAATCATGATCATTATTTCTACAGCTTCCCTATATCTTCTGCTCTCATCTTGCCACGACTGTAACAACTCATTGTAATTAGGGCAGCCTGAAGATTAGAGATCTTCATGGCTGCCCAATAATAGTAGGAAGATGTTATGATTGTAATTGTATAAATACTGGGAACTATTCTGAGCCAGGGGTTGAACTTTTAACCAACTTATTGTATCATCTGTGACTAAGGTTGTGTGTTCATCTACCATTTTTAATACAAGGATTTTGATTTTTCAAAACTCGGTGTTTTAACGTGTGTTACTTCCAGCATCTCTGTGTGAAGGCTGGGCCTGCCTTTCCACAGGGATTGCTGAGTTAATTAGGTATTGTATTTATTCTATTGTTTGATTTTGTGATAACTTTCTTTATTTACAATAAAGTTGCAATGGTTATTGATTGATGTGTGTCATTTGAATGATCAGCAATAGCATCTCTTGTAAAACTGTAGCAGTGTGGTGTGTCAGTCGACTGCATAGGTTAACTGCCTTTTATGCAACTGTGTGATAGTTGTAACAGCCCTGTTTATCCCTAGTTCTTTCAATTTCCATTTTCTTTAGATCTTTGTATTTTGTTCCTTCACCTTTATAATTGCAGAATTTCATTCCTGTACTTTGAATTTCTAGAATAGCTAAATTGAAATCATGTACTTTGCATTTCTGGAATAACTGAATCAGGATAGTTGGGTGGATCTTTAGATGGTTTGGTAATTAGGGATTTTACTTTCTACAAAAGTAATCTAGATGTTATTTCCTTAATCTTGTAATTCTATATTAAGAATCGTAAGAAGGTACTTGTGATTGCATTCTTGAGAAAGTAAATTAGATTATGGGATGAGTGTGGCTGAACAGGAAAGTAGGATCATTTACTTATAGCATCAGCTACTTAGTGTTTAAAGCATATATAGTGCATATTATTCTTGAAATAATAGAATTCCCTGGGTTGGAAATTTATATTGAACACTTTGTATGTTGGCTTTAATTAACTTTCATATAGGGTGCCCAACATTTTGGCGCCGCTGCCGGGGAGGATAAGTATTAAACACTATTGTAGTTGTCTCCAGTAATTATCTATATTCATTCCTCTTCAGTTTTTTTTAGTTTGCATGTTTTAGGTTGCATGAATACAAGAAGGGTACAGCATGACCATCTTATAAATCCTAGAACCCCATAGAACACTAACGTTTCAAGTGGTCGAGGCCAAGGTAGAAATCCAGCATTGGGGAGAAGAACATTCATTGACGACCTAGTTGATAGAACCAATTCTTCTACTAGGGATCACTATTAGGAAACACCCATCAAAAGAAGCCCTGTAACCCCTGGAGTGGCAGCGTCAGTCTCTACAGTGGAGAACACATGAGGAGCTGCAACACCCTCAGATACCCCTGTAGAGGAAGATAGAGTTAGTATTGTAGGATTGGCTGATTGAGATTTGATCTATCACATTAACAGGAAGGTTGTGACTGAAGAGGAGTGGACACAGTTCCATCAGAAATTCAATGACCATTGGAAGGATAAAGAGGATAAAACAGAATAAAATATGAGTAATAGACGCGACCCCAAAGAGGAAGAAGCAATGGGAGAAAATCATCATTATGAGGGTAATTCCCTGCCTGAAGGGACGGTGGCTACGCTTCAATTCCCAATTCAACAACCAGAAGGGATAGCCCCCATGAAAAATATATCGCCATCGGTATTGCCTCACTTTTATGGAAAAGTGGCAGAGGATCCGAATGAATTTCTTTTTGAATTCGACATCCTCTGTTGCAGCTATGACTACACCACCAATGCACAGAAGCTAAAACTGTTCCCTGCCACTCTGAAGGACAATTCATTACATTGGTTTATGAGCCTAGGAGGTGGAACTATCACTAACTGGGACAGGATGAAACAGGTGTTCCCAGAGAAATATCAGGAGTATTGCAATACCAAGGATAAGAGAGAAGAACTATTTAAAAAGGCACAGAAGGACAATGAAAGTTTGGAATATTTTGGTTAAAGGATTTTATATAATGTGCAGAGAGCTGGACAGACATATGGGGTTAGATGTGCTCAAATAATCCTACTTCACGGGATTAGGGATGATTGCCTAGACATGTTAAACCTGTTAGGAAAGGGGGATATCTCCAAGGAGTCCTTTGAAAATATTGTGGAACTGTGCAAAATGTATTCCAAGGGGTCTTCCAGGAATAACAGATGGAACAAAAGGGACAAATTAGAATGTGATGTCTTTGACAGAACACAGAAGTCATATAATGGAGGAGCCACCCGTGCAGAGATAGGAAATCTCCTTGAAAATTTCAAAATAGAAATGATGAGATCTATATCCTTGGAAATAGATGTTCTGAGGGAAAAGTAGAAACAAGCAGTAGAGGATCTCACACTAGGTGTATTCTACCCTAGATGTAGGAAGAACCACCCTCTGAAGGAGTGCCCGCTCGACAAGGTAGAAGTGTTTCAGTTGTGCAAGCTAAACCATGACATAAATGAATGTCCGTCACTACCTCAAGTGAAGGTTGTTCTGTAGGCATCAACTCCAGAGGTGGAACCAGCTTACTCTATTACACAGAAAAAGCCCCGGAAGCCTCAAAATCAAGGTATGACTCCAGATTTGTTTCCATTTTCGAATAACATGAATAATTGGAATAATATGCAGCATATGAATACACAATTCCCTTCATCTTATTCTAATCCTCAATGGTACCCCTCTCAACCTTCAATGCAAAATTTTAACTCCTGGAACCCCTGGGCACAGCCACCACAACCACCAAACCAACATAATTCTTGGTCTCCTGGATGGAGGAATTCCCATCCAGGGAACCAGTTTCCCCATAACCAACCCTCTCAACAGCTTCCACATCAAAAATTTCCTCAACAACCATATCCTCCTCAACAATATCCTCAGCCTTATCAACAGTCGCAGCTGCAACTCCAGAATAATGTTGTCCCCAATATGCCGATACGAGCTCAACTTCCTGCTCAACCTAACCCTAACCCAAATAATAAAGTAGTCCATCAGTTTGAAACTGTCAACATGCCTACTTACTCCATTACTCCTGTACCCTGCAACGATATCCGCTTACGATCAGGAAAGGTAGGTAGTGGGACAACCTCAGTTTAACCTCTTAGGAGAGTTGAAGAATCTTTATGTTAAAATTCCACTCCTTTAGGCCCTTCAAGACATACCTATCTATGCCATAATTTTTCGGGATCTGTGTACAAGGAAAACAGGAAGGAAACCCAGGGATCCTCCCACTGTTCATGTCAAAGGGAAATTATTTGCATTAATAATGGGAAAAACCCTCTTGGCCAAATATGAAGACCTTGGGAATCCCACTATCACTGTGCAGATTGGGTGCACACAAATACCCAATGTATTGGTAGATATAGGAGCGGCAATTAACATTATGACTATTGAAACTATAAAAAAACTTGGGCTCACTAATCTCAAGCCAACCCCTATCGTTTTGGAATGGGCACATAGATCCACTATTAAACTTGAAGGAATCTTGGATGATCTCGTTATCTCAGTTGATTCTTGGGAGTATCCTGCTGACTTCTTGGTTTTACAACCTAGCAGGACACCCATTGATCCTGGGAAGGCCCTGGTTAGCTATAGCTGATGCTTGCATCAGCTGTCGATCCAGGTCTATGACCATATCAGATGGAGTTGAGATAAAGAACCTCACTCTCTATCCTCCAAATCAACCGAACTTAGAAGCTGAGACTCCGTTATGGATGGATCCAGAGGAAGAAGAGGGTGTTTATACATTATTAACAATAGGGAAGGCCTTAACTTTTAAAGATGAAACTAATAATTTCATCAGTGAACCCACTTCTGTCAATAAGAAAATTTATGAGATCCTAAATGCTACTCTAGGTGAAGAGGAACAAGAAAATCTCACAGAAGAGGAATTTGTCAGTGACACTCACATAGTTCCAATGTTGAAAAATTCAAAAAGTGTTCCTATCGAGGTAGAGTCTAGAAAAACCTTGAATATTAACCCCAACCTTTCCCCAAATGAACAGAAGCGCCTGATCAGTGTCTTAAAAAACACTAGGGGGAATTTTCCTAGGAGTACACAAACACAAGGGGCATCCCCTCTAATCTATGCACCCATCACATTTATATCAAAAGTGACTCTTGGCCTGTGTGCCAGCCTCAACGACGAATGAATCCCAATATTAGGGACATAGTGAAGGAAGAAATTCAGAAACTCTTGGAATCGGGATTTATATATCCCATTTCAGACAGTGAGTGGGTGTCTCCACTCATAATAGTACCCAAGAATAATGGTAAATGGAGAGTCTATGTGGACTATAGAGAGATGAACAAGGAAACACAGAAAGATCATTTTCCCCTACCTTTCATCGATCAAGTACTTGACACCTTATCCGGGAATAAGTTCTTCTCCTTCCTGGATGGGTTTAGCGGGTACAATCAAATCCAGATTGCTCCTAAAGACCAAGATAAAACTACCTTCACCTGTCCCTTGGGAAATTTTGCATACAGAGTGCTTCCCTTTGGTTTATGTAATGCACCAGCCACATTTCAAAGCATTGTGATTGGAAATTTTTCAGAATTAGTTAATGATAGTATGGAAATTTTCATGGATGATTTTACTCCTTATGGCAAAGATTTTGAAGAAGCATTGAAAATTTTGGAAAAGGTTTTAACTCATTGCGAATAGACCCAGCTATCTTTAAGCACTGAAAAGTGCCATATGATGATGAGTGAAGGAGTGGTATTGGGACATTTTATTTCTGTTGATGGCATCCAGGTGGACCCCTCTAAAATCAAGGTAATCAAAAATATACCTACTCCTGTAACTCAAAAAGAAGTGCGAAGTTTCTTAGGGCATGCTGGATACTACATAAGATTTATAGAAAAAAATTCCAAACTTGCTTCTCCTTTGTTTTCATTATTAATGAAGGATATGCAATTTATTTGGAATGAGGCATGCCAGACAGTGTTTATTAAACTTAAGGAGAAGTTATCCACAGCTCCTATCCTAAGAGGGCCCAATTGGACCCTGCCTTTTCACATTTCTTCAGATGCTTCTGATACTGCCATTGGAGCAGTTTTAGGATAGCAGGATGGTCAAGCACCTTATGCAGTTTATTATATTAGTAAAAACCTAGCCCCTATTGAACTTAATTATACTGTTACCAAGGATTTTTTAGCCATTATTTACTCCATTAACAAATTTCGACATTATATCACTGGATATTCTACATTTTTGCACGCTGACCGCTCAGCCATCAAATATCTAATGAATAAACCTGTTACCAATGCTAGGTTAACTAGGTGGTTGTTATTATTATAGGAATTTGATATCACCATTATAGACAGACATGGAAAAGAAAATGTTGTCGCTGATTTCTTATCTCGTTTTACTAACAGTGATGATAATTTGCTTATTGAGGACTCTTTTCCAGATGAACACTTATTTGCAGTTTCAGCTCACTCCCCTTGGTATGCAGATGTCACTAACTAATTGGTTACAAGGAAGCTTCCGGCACATTTGTCCAAAAGAGAAAAGAGGAAAATTATTCAACAAAGTGCCATGTATTGTTGGATAGGTGGTCATCTCTTATACACAGGCCCTGATCTTGAGATCAGAAGATGTGCAAGAGAAGATGAAATATTCCATATTTTGAAGGCTTGCCATGATGAGCCTTGTGGAGGACATTTTGCAAACAAGAGGACAGGACACAAAGCGCTGAGAATGGGCTACTATTGGTCGACCCTTTTTAGGGATGTAAAAAGATATGCCCAGTCTTGTGATAGCTGCCAGAGGATGGACCAACCCAATAGATTAGATCAAGTGCCTCTTCAACCATAGCTGGTGGTTGAACCCTTTGACAGATGGGCCTTAGATTTTGTTGGTCCTATCAACCCTCATTCCAAGTAGAAATTCTACATCTTGGTCTGTACCGACTAGATGACAAAATGGGTGGAAGTTGTGGCTTTGGTGAAAGCCAATGACCAAGCTGTGATCGATTTCCTATATGGTGAAATCTTTACCCGTTTCGGAGTTACCCAAGGAAGTGGTTACTGATGGAGGACCTCAGTTTGTGTCACATCAATTTGAAGCTTTGCTACGAAAGTACCATATTCAGCACCAGATAGCTTCACCATACCATCCCCAAGCCAATGGCCAGGTAGAGAGCACTAACAAAGTTATTGAAACCATCCTTACCAAAACGATCAAGAGCCATCGTAGAGATTGGGCTGATATACTTCCAGAAGCATTGTGGGCATATTGTACTACTTGGCGCTATACTATAGGTTTCTCTCCTTATGACTTAATGTATGGAAAAAGTGTTGTCTTCCCGATTGAATTTGAAATTAAGACTTTGAAGATAGCTATGGAGGTAAACTTAGATGTGACTAAAGCCCAGAAGAGAAGATTGAATCAATTGAATGAACTTGACGAGAACCGTTTAGCTGCTGTGGATCATACATTATTAATCCAGCAACAGCGATCCAATTGGCATGATCGATTCATCAAAAAGAAAGTCTTCTGTGAAGGAGAGTGGGTACTATTATATGATTCAATATTCAAACTGGAATTCAAGGGTAAATTATGCACAAGATGGTTGGGCCCATACCTGGTAGACAAAGTATTTGATAATGGTACAGTCCAACTGGTAACCATTGATGAGAATCGTGCACCAGTATTTCCTAATGGTCACAGGCTGCGACTGTACCATAAGCCCATTTCAAAAGATGCATTCACTTCACAGATTGCAGATAATCCGAACTACCACTTAGAACAAGGGTAGGAATCTTTCTCTACCCCTGTCAATCCTTAGTTAATCATTGTAAATCTTACATAACTTTTTTTGTACATAAATAAATTGATATTTTTACTATTATTGTTATCTTTTTCTTTTGCACTAGATCCATTTTTTTTAAATAAAATGTGAAGGGAAGCGCCTAAGGAGTGGTGGTCATTATCGGACCTATTGACCAAGGTCATCCTTCTGTAACTTCCTGCATCAGAAGAAAACTCCTTGAACACATCTATTGCAGCCGCAACACATTCCTTTATCCCATTCTGCACAGTTGCAACACCATCAAAATCATTGCCTTTACCCCATTTCTACAACTGCAACACCATAAAACTCCCACCCTTTATCCCATTCTGCGCAGCTGCAACACCGTAAACTCTCACCCTTTCCCCCTTTCTTGCAGCTGCAACACCGTAAAACTTTCGCCCTTTATCCCATTTTGCGCAGCTGCAACACCGTAAACTCCCACCCTTTCCCCCTTTCACGCAGCTGCAACACCGTAAAACTCCTGCCCTTTACCCTGTTTTGCGTAGCTGCAACACCATAAACTCCCACCCTTTACCCCGTTCTGCGCAACTGTGACATTGTTTCACTTTTGTCCATTTTCACCTTTTCCGGCAGCTACGACACCGTTCCATTTCTACTATGTTTCCCTTTTCTAGAAGCTGCGACTCCACCACAATTGGTTGATTTTTCAATAATTCACGGTCGCGACTTTGCTAAACTACCTGATTTCTCTATGGTCTGCGGCTGCGACTCCTCCATTATTGGCAGAATTCTTTGCAATCGTGGTTAGCGACTCCTCTAGATCTGGCTCCAATTCTTGATGCCAATGATTCTGATTTATATTCTAGCATTCATTATGTTTCCAACCAATTTGACATGATGGTTTTGGTTCGCCGGCAGAAAATGTCATTACAGCATACCTACAATAATGATTACACTTAAATGCCTGCACTTCATACGCTCTACTATTTTCCAAAGGTCACCATTCATCGCATATTTTTGAAGGTATGGTTCTGATTATCTACTTGATTAAGTATTAATTAGATCTGAAAATATTAATCATACCTTCCTTTTTGTGCCCATTATTACAACTGCATATCGTTAACCATCCACTCGTACGACTTAATGGCTATTTATGTTACCTAATAACCGCCACCTTTCCTAATTTGGGATAAAATTCCAAACATTCCTATGCTCTAAAAATTTCCGAATTTACCCAACTCCACTCTCAGCTATTCATGCATACTCTGTGCTTTAACCTCCATTGTCAGGATTTGTAATCTGTCGGACTGAGAAACACTTCTAAAGGCAACCAAACATGGGTATCCCAGCTCGACATGAACCTCCAAACACACGAGAACTAAGAAGAAATGCCGAATTTTTCACTATGTTTGAAGCTGCAGGCTAGACTGAATTCTTCCAATGCCTAAATGGGTTTCATCGTGAGACAGCTCTACAATTTGCCTTAAATCTTACAGAAACCCACTCAGAGGTTTGGGGGTTACGTATCGAAGTCTCTAAAGCAATAGTGGATGAGGTCACTGGCCTTCCTCGGGTGGGAAGAGCCTGGTTTGGACGAAGAACCCCCAATGATGTAGCAGTACAGGATTTTCTGAGAGAAGGGGAGCACATTCAACAGTCATGGAGAGGGATAACATTATAGTCACTGCCTCGACCATGGGATCAAGTAGCAATTTTCCTCAAGAAGTATATCACCTGTGAAGGTAGGTATCAAATGGTTTATTACTCTGAATTTCCTCTATTATCTTATCTCCGTCATAGGGCCTTACTGAACATTCCATTTTATCTATTAAATGATTTACATCATATCGCAGGATTTGTTAGAACAACCAAGCATCCAAACGCCTCCCTTACCCACCATGGCCTAATCAAATTAATAATTTTACGGGCCTTAGCTCAACGGAACCAAACCTGGGAGTAATTTACAGGTCAAATTCAGGAACCCACCCTTTTTCCCGGTGTTCCAATAGAAGAGGAAGTAGAAGTACCTGTACTCCTGGGGCCTGTTCAAAACCAAGAAGAGCCTGCCAATCAACAGTTGGGGGGGGATGAAGAGCAACAGGAGGTTCATAGTCCCTCCAATTTAGTTGGGGGGGAAATGATATTGGATTGCAGGATCAGTCAGAAGACCAAGCAGCACAATTGGAGGAAAATGCACAAGAAAACCCTATAGAGAGATTAAATAATATGGAAGCTCTGACAGCAGAGGCTGAAACTGGAGCAGCATTAGATGTTGTGACAGCTAAAGCTGAGGATGTTAGAGCCATGATAATAGAAGAAAACATGGAGGTCTTGACCATTGAATCTTCCCTTGAATGGGGAGGAAATCTAATCAAGGAAGAACAATAAAATGTTTAAACAGAGGATATCCATTCCACATCAGCTACAAATCTAGAAATTCCAGCACCACGGAGAAAAAGGATGAGATCAAAAGATGAAATACGGGCATCACCATCAATAAGATGAAAAAGAACCAGGTCAGTTACAGCAGTAGAAGCAGCAAGGGTAATATGGGAAACCATAGAAGCACATATCGAATTCCCCACTCTAAGACTCAAAGCAAATGATGCCCCACAAGAACCACCTATAGAAGAACCTCAAATTGAGGGACTCCTGTATGAAAATGGGTTATTAAAGGAGGAAGTACAATCACTACGAAAAGAACTAGAAAACAGGAAGGAAGCATGCAGGAAATAGGTGGAAAGGAAGTTGCACACACTGGTTGAGGTTGCAGACCAATTAGAAGGATCGACTCCTATTGAGGATGGTGATGAGGAAGAAAGAGTGGTTTGTCATGTATGTGGAGAAATATTTAACCAGTCATAGTGCATTCCTTTGTGACACAATAACCCGTATCTACCGTTGTGGAAGAACAAGGACAACCTGATTGGAAGGATGGTGAAGCTCCCCAAGAGAAACTCTAACAAAGGGAAGTAGTAGATAAATAGGGTGTCGATACACAAGAACCAACATCTTTGAATATTCCTATTGAAATTGCCACCCAAATTGGGACAAATGAACCAGAGGCCAAGGTTATTCCTGATTTTGTTGAAGAATTTTGCACTATGACTCATGAACCTTCTCAGGACACATAACCAATAGAGATGGAACCCAAGTAGCAAAATGATGATGAGGTCGAACAGGACGCTGATACACAAGAACCAACATCCTTGAATATTCTTGTTGAAATTGCCACCCAAATGGGGGAAGAAGAACCAGGGATTGAAAACATTCTAGAATTTAATGAAGAAGTTTGCACTGTGACTCCTGAACGGTCTCATGAAGAAGAGATAATAGAAATGGAATCCCAATAGCAGGAAAGTGAGGAAGTTAACAAGGATGTTGCTACACAAGAACCAACATCCCTGGAAATTTCTATGGAGACTCTCAGGCTGCAACAATAACTCAATCTCGAGATGGTCATCATTCCTGATTTGGATTTAGGAGAGGATGAACAAATGCAATCACAATCCTCGGGGGACATTGAAATCCTCGAGGAACAACTCCATATTGCAAAAGACATGAAATCAAGTCTACAATCCCATCATCCTGAAGAAAGAGATGGAAGGGGATCTATTACACAAGAACCAGAGACCTTGCATCCCATTGTTGAAGCTGCAACTGATAATCAGGTAGATAAGGACATTAAAATTCAGGAGGAGGTTGTCCCATAAGAACCAACATCCTCACAATCAGCTACTGAAGTTACTATAGGAGAACTCCAAAAAGAGGATGGTGTTACACAAGAACCAGCATCTCCAAAAGTTGTTTCATAACCACCTATGGTGAAGTTGTTGTAGGAGAAATTCCAGGAAGGGATGTTGTTACACAAGAACCAGCACCCCCAGAAGTGATCTCAAAAGTGCGGGATGTTCAATTTGGAACATCGGGTGATAAGGTATGGACTCAACTTCCTCAAAATTTTATCAATTTGGATTCTGATAATGAAGAACATCCTGAAGAAGAAGAAATCCTGAAGCTTACAAAAGAATTCTCGATCCTGAGAATAGAAGTGAGGAAGTGGAGTCAGGTGGAGAGATATCAAGAAGGGATGGTTTCCCTCGCTGAACATAGAAATACCATCAGGGAATTGAAGGAAAAATGGGCAGAAGAACTCATGACCCAAAAACTCTGTGGGGAGGAGTTACAAAAGGAGCTAAAGGAGCTAAAAAAGTTTAAATCCATGCAGGTGGAAAAAGATCAGCTATATACTCTTTCTCAGGAATTGTTGGGTACCAGAGTACCATCTTCCTCTTACCCTGTATTTTTATTTGAGTAGTTCATTTGGTTTAAACTGAGGGATTTAAAATAAGGGAGGCCATATGAAATAGCAACCTCAGCTAAATTCCTGGAAACATTTATGGGAAGTGATTTTGAGGACCAGAATTTGTTGTGTGAGCTTTATTTGCATGAGTTGGATTTCCCTTTGGATCGCCATTCGAATCATGTCCCTTTCTCAGGTGATGTTCAGCTGAGGGCTTTTGCCTCCTTTGTGAGAAATCATGTTCAGTGGGAAAGGTCTTTCCAAACTTTCTCTCACAATGAGGCCCACTCTAATCTTTGGATTCGAAGCGAACCTTAGAATCCTCGTCTTCTCCTTGCTCGACATCAAAGTGTACTCTCGTGTCCCATCCAAACTCGGCATATAATGGAACTTCACAAAAGGGTTATTTCTACTTGTACCATCCAGATTTCCATGCATCAACGAATGGCTTTGGAAGGAAGTCAGCACAAATGGAAGGTTGCCTCTCCAACCCTTAGAAATAGGGACCCCTACTATTACAGGAATTTTGAACAAGCACTTTCCAGGATTGAGGGTTATGTTGGATGCATGAGGGAATGTGGGGTTAATTGGCTGGGACTCAAATTTAAATTTCCTCTCATCTGGTGGCCAGCAAAACCGTACAAGGAATATTTCTCATTAACAAGGGTAGAGGGGTAGAAGTGTTGGAGATATTGGGTTGTCCATAAGGGATTTGTAGAAAAACAAGGAACATCTGAATTCCCATACAAATTTTCTTCTCTCCATGAATGTTATGGAGAGAAATTCCTATGGCTTGGGGTACCACAACAGATAGCTTGACTCCAGAAATCAATCCTTTCCAATATGCAAGAGAAATCAAATATCTAACACTAAAGGATCAAACCTCGTACCTTATTCTGGATGGTTGAAGTAGATCCTCGTTGAGCTTTCCAACTTCAGCTTGAATTGATGAATCACTTCCTCAACAATAAGTAAACAAGACAAGCATACTATATATATTGGTGTTAGATCTACTATAGCAATATAATCAACAACATATAAGCATTTGAAATCATCCATGGATAAAATATTCATTCAAACATACATTATTGGATAGGAAAATATATTTCTATTAATATAAAATCAGAGATCACAATGAATACAACCTCTGTCGGCACGTCTGCAAATTAGAGAAACTGAATCCCCCACTTGGGCCTCCACCACCTCAATCCTCCATCTCTCAATAGCAAGCTCACAAGCAAAAGGCAAGCTTGGGAAGAACACCAAAGTGCTCCAAGGGACAAAGGGATGCAAACTCAAGCACAAGTTCTGGCAACAATGGACTATAGTTTCTTTGTTCTCAATTCTCTCATGCCTTCAATCTATCCAAAGGGTTCCTTTTATAGCTTTTCAATGGGGTAATGAAAGGTCGAACCCGAGCGATCTCAAGGCATATGGAAGGCCAGGAGACAAGTGAGTTGGATCCATGTCAAGGAAAACTCTAAAAGGATTTGGATTTTGTACACATCCTGATGTACGCGGTTTTAGGGGTCAAACCCGCGTATATACGCGATAAGGGCTTTAAAAGTCACGTATAGCAATTTTCACATGTTTTTAGGGATGGTCTAGGAAACATCAAAGGACAAAAAATGTTCCATGGGGTCTAAGGAGTCTGCAGAGGGACAGGGGAAGGCCATACAAGTGTGATTCTCCTGGTGTGGTAAAATCAGCTATAACAAATGCCCCCTAATGTGTGAGGTCAAAGGGGTCATACGATGGCCGAAATACATTATAAGTCCATCCCAGAAGTGGAGTGATGAAGAATCCCAAATGGAAGACCAGCCACCCAATCAGCATAGTACAATGATACAATCTGCACATAACTGCAAATACATATAGCAGTCCCGGATACATAAGAGTACAATGGCCATGAATAGGCATGATACAAAATATGACATAAGTGGTCATCACCATGTACAATATACATAAATCAGAATCTCCTTGATGAAGATATACAAAGGATCATGATCTCCATAATGGTTGAAGATATACAATGGATCAAGATCTCCATAATAGCTAGAAATGTTTGACACATAATGGAATCAAGTCACAAGAGCTGAAATATCATGAACACTGGCACGATCAAGGAGGCAGCATATAAGAGATGCCACCAATCTGGAAGGTCTTCTACACAAACCGCTACGAGTACAAGTCCTACTATGTGAATAGAGGTGTCGAGGTCGAACATAGTAGTCCATCGTCTGATTACCGGTCATTGATGTATACCGTTAACAAACGCGAGATCACCCACCGATAATGATAATGGGAATCAAGGTACTAGAGTGCAAACTAAGAAGTGTGAATAAATGTGTTGAGGTCGAACACTTGAGAGGATCCATCGATCAAGGGACATTGATGTATTCCCAAAAATTGTCGATGGCGAGATAACCTGCCACTGATGACTGCAAGTCTCAAGGAACTCAAAAATGACTCTAGATTCCAATCCCAGAATAAATGATCTGAAGTCGATGGGATGAAATCCGCTGGAAGGAGGGCACTAAGGCATCCCCCATCATCCAACACGAGGTACTCAGCAAAGTTGTATAATGTGGAAGGACTCGATCATAAGGTGCACGAACCAGTAACTGTACTGGGAATGGCCGACATGAAAAGTCAAGATAATTGAGGAATGGTCGACTCAGGTTTCAACTTCCTTCAAACAAGAACATAACAGTGAATGGTGACTGAATAAAGGCATCATAGACTCGATATACAAAACTGGGACATATCTGCGACATAGGAGGCATCGACAGAGGCTCCATGGGGACTGGAAGCTTAACCAGTCGGTGGAGATAAACTCAGATAAACAAGTATAGCTCCTAAAGTCAAACTATAAACCCAACCAACAGATGTGATATACAGTGCTCTGTTCGAAGGAGACATGACTCGACAGCTGCCAAAAGATAACATCTTTCCTTGTTCGGCTTTTTGGTTTTTTTTTTTTTGACTTTTTCAAATATTTAAAAATCTTGAAAAAGAATAAAACTGCTTTATAGTTACAGACTAGGAGGAGATGAGTGTCATAATGGGAAAACAAACTAGTTCCAAGTAGTGGAACATACCTATGCTCAATGCAAGGATACATGTGTAGGATAGTTGTTGAGTCCAGATTTGGTCCCTTTTTAATCACCTTCAATCACCTTTCTTCCCTTGTTTTACACTGCTTAGCATGCCAATCAGACTGACTTTCTTCACTTTATTCCTTAATTTGTCAAGGTAAGACTGATTATTATTTTACCTTAGTTAATGCTTATTCTTGTGACAATTAAGGCTATTTATCTCTTGAAATTGTGCTAATATGTGTGATCTATGAAGATAATGTGAGATGAGCAGAATGCAGGGGATGAAGATGAACAAGTGTAGGTACGAGGGGTGGTCGTGACACAAAAAGGATCCTTCATCTGCCCCTCATCTATGGAGGCACGTGACATTCCAGTCAAGGGCCGGTCAGAGCAGCCGCAACAGAACGAGCTATGATCGAGGGGTCTTCAGGATAGCTGCGCGAATATTATGGCGATCTGAGAAGATCGCTACTTCTGGGCCAGTCAACAATATTCTTGTATTTTCTATAATTGTATCATGCCACTTCTTGTAACAAACAATGTTATTCAGGGCGCCTGAAGAACAGAGATCTTCATGGCTGCCCTTTGTAATAGGATGGGATGTTATCACTTGTAGGTATAAATGCAGAAAGATGTCTCGGCCCAGGGGGTTGAAAACTAATTAATTCATTTGTGTATTGACAGCGAGAGCAATCTGTAATAATCCTTTCTTTTTAATACAAAGAGTGTTGCTGGTTTAACGGAGCTGTACATTGTTCATCCAGCGTCTCTGTGTGAAGGCTGGGCCCGCCTTCTGCAGAGATTGCTGAGTTAAGGTAGGATCTTTCAATTTATGGTTGTGTGAAGTTTCATTAATTACATTTTCTGTGTGCGCAGCAGTAGTGTGTGTGATTTACAGGATTGCATTTCTCAAGATTGATAACTGTAACAGCGTGACAGTCGACTGAGTAGTAATCTTTATGCAATTTATTTATTAGCTGTGCGCAACTTTGTTCATCTCATAGTTCAGAATGACATCCCACGAATCCTGTGTAATTCTTTGATTGTTATAATTGTTGATTCTTATTTCTGTAATTCAATTCTTAGAACAGCTGAGTGTGATCTGTCGCAATCGAATTTCTAGATTATAGTTAATTTATGATTATAGATTCTGAGTGTGATTAGATCAATAGGCA
>LPNX010628604.1:4393-16688 GCA_001517045.1 Pseudotsuga menziesii
GCTCTCTCTCACTCCTCAACTCATCCAACTACACCTAACCAACACCCCCATATCTATTCCCAAACCCTCTCTCTCTCTCTCTCTCACAGACACACAAACACACATCCCTATTTTGATGCAAAATTTCCATTCTATGCCCCAGGTATGGATTCAAAGGGTGTCCCTGAAAGCGTGTAGGAGGTGGTATTAAAAATATATGATGATGGTTTGCATTTGATTGGCATCACAAAAAATAAAGGATACCGACAATAGGGTATGACGTAGAATTGGAAAGAAGTATTAATTGATATCTGTTTTAATGTGACTGTAGAACTTCCCCTATTGAAAAAATACTTGTTGCAAACTATTATTCCATGTGTAGATGTTGAGAATTCTATTACATGTTGTGAGGTATTGAACTTGAATTATTTCCCATCATTGCCAAGCAATAAATATGATGTGTTTTTGTTTTCATCAGGGATAAATGAGTTGTCAATCTCTGCGTGGAGGGGAATTGATTGTAGGATCTCATATCATTCGTGAGACTATAAATTCAAAAGAAGGTTGTTTCCATATTAATTTATCCTGTTCATCCAAGATATGTGAGCATTTGCATGATGAAATGTTGGAGGAAATGGCTAAAGAAATGAAGAACATGGAGACCTCACATAAGAACTGGGAAATCAATTGCGGCACATGATTTAATTGTGGCAAGAAGGAAACTTATGAGGTAACAAAATCCCATGTGAATAGACTTAATAGTAAAATCAAAATGAAACTGATAGGATGGATAAGAAAGATGATATTCTTGAAGAATATGAACTCCCATCCAAATGGAAGGTCCTTATGGTACTAGATACAAAACATAGGTGGTAATCTCTCGGAACATCAATCCCACATTGTGATTGACAACAACCCAAATCCAAAGGGAATCCCTAAACATCATGCAACAACATCAGACTTTATATAAGGCCAAGCAATAGGGGTGCAGTCTAGAGAGACATCCAAACATACTAATCAAAAGTTGGTTTTATTAGCAATGAACATGGACCCTAAGGAAGAGAAAAATGTGTCTAACAACTCAAGTTTCACATAAACCTAGCATTTTCCACTTTATCCAAAGGAAGAGTGTCAAATTGAAAGCAACTGTAAACCATCTCATCATGATTATTATCCCACAATTATGTTCTGTAAAACTCAAAAGGATATAAGTTGTTCACATATACCTATATATTTAGCATTCTTCATATAAGACAATGTAGTGAAAAACTCTTCCTTGGATAATTCCCTATCTAAACTATCCCTATCACCATAATTAACCTTTTAGGAGACAATGCCATTATGTCATTAACCATGTAATGGAACATGTTTATGTTTAGAAACAAGTGGCCAACCTACTACTCCTTTATTACAAAATATATATATTCACACTGCGAATGTTTTGAATATTATGCCATAAACATAAATTTATAAAACAAGATTCATAATAGTACTTCACCAATCAAAGTTAAACTATAATAAATCACACATAATTTTCATCTCTTCCAAAGTTGTTCCTCGAGGTGATTCATCAAATTCCATTGTACATTAACAAAATGATAAAATAATGTGCAGGACATACCTAATGTGCAAGATATAATCATAACCATTATTTTGAATCAACCTTATACTCGGATACTTTTAGGTTTGATGTGCATCCCATATATTCGTTAGATGAAAGACATCATGCCAAACACCAATTTCATTTATGTAGACCACACAGGCGCATCACTTAGGTGTGTCAACTTCATGCATCCTTTAAAAGTTTGTTAGGTTGTTATGTGGGTAAGGTTCTTTTGTATTCCACTTAGATGGACCAGTTTCTTAGCTATGATGGGTGCTTATGTGTGTTAGGTATGTTCCGTCTTTGTGAATACAATTTAACATTGTTAATTTAACATTGTATATGCAATTGGATCGTGGTAAAAAAAAATGTACATTTTTGTCATTACGTAATATTGTAATTGTGCACTGTTCTCAAATTTATAACTGATATCTCCATGCAATCGTAAAATATATCAAAAATTGGGAACATTACACATAGAAACATTCTTAGCCAAACATGTATAATCACACTTGAAAGACTGAACCATGAAGATCTCGAGCCTTGATATGAAATATTTTTTATATCATGAAAGTTATAATACAAAAATAGAAGGCCCTTATCTGGCCTGTCAATGTACATGTATCAAAGACATCATTAATGTACATGCAAACAAAAATACATTTGTCCTAGACCACAGTCCTATATTCTAACTTCCTCTTGTACAGAAAATACATTTATGTCCTGGACTAACACATAAAAGCTCTAACTTTATCTTGTTTTTTATCAACCCTAATGCTTGTTGCTTTTTTCCACGACCATTGTGCATCTCTGGCGATTGCAAATCAATGTCAATATTTCTTGATCACGTAACTGAAATAGTATTGTCCAATAATAATGAAGTTTGAAATTTTAAAATATGGCTCAATTGTACATAAAACAAACACTCACTGCATCCATCCAGGGTATAGATGCATCTGGTGTCCTCCTTTGTGCAGAGAGTCTCTCTACAATGCTTCTCCGCGAATAAAAAAAACTACGTCAATTATCTCAACAATTATCAACATGTACATGAATGAGAAAGTACTAACCAATTATGTAAATAATGAACATCTCATTGAAAAAATGTGTTCCTGGGAATGAGATTGGGTTTGTTCAGCAACAAGAGGATCCGTAGGTTGAACATCAACCTCAGTCACATGCACTAATGTATCAAGGTGTGGCTACATCCACCAAATGATAAAATAGTTAGACATCGTACATGTCCATAGAGAATACAAATGAACTGTACAATTACAAATATTCAAGTAGATTACCTCTGTGTGACTAATCTGTACTTTAGATGCATCATTGACTGCAACATCAACAACCTCAATAAGGTTTGGCATGGATGACTCTACATCCTGATCCTATAAACATGCAAAAATAAAATTAAGAAAAAAATAGTTGTGAAGTGAATTCAAGGCTAACCAACAACTTCCATTGGAAGTGTGTACATTACTGTGGAATGACTAGGTTTATCATCATAGACACCCGCTCTTTTTAAGGAAGAGGATTATCTGGTGTAGAAAACAAACTTATCTACATTTGGACTATGGGGAGATCCAAACCAAAGGGGTGGTGCAAGAATTTGCGATGATGCTTGAAGTCATAAAGTGTTACCATAGTTAGATATGGAATTGAATGGATGGAATAATATGTACTGAATAACTAACATGTTGTAATATATTTACCCCTTCCTTGGAAATATCTCCCCCATGGGAGGGACCTCTTCCAGCAATTTCTTTCCCCTCTGTGGATCCATATAATATCTACAAGGTTAAAAATTATAAATATTAGCAATCTATAAAGGAGTATCCAGTAATAAAATTAAATAATTTTACCAATATTCAATCATTAACCATGTACTTACATTCCTGAGGTAGTCATAAAATCCACTTGGGGGTAATTTTCTAAGATCAATGTCTCTAGCATCCGGTTCAAAATGGGGTTCTTGCAAATTCAAAAATTGTAAATATTATACCATTTAACAAATCAATCAAGACTAACACATGTATTAAAAAAATGACACATGTTGAAATATTAGCTCGGTGTTGGTTGTTTGAGCCTCGGATACAACCACACCAGGTGCACCACCACCTCCCTTAGAGGCATCAAGCTTTTGTAAGAGTAAAAATTGCATATATTAAGAATATTTTAATATGTGTACAATATGGAAAAATTAAAAATTGAACAACAATAGAGTTTTAACAATGTCTTTACCTGACCACCAGTCATTGTAGAGGTACAATGTGTTAGTCCACGGCCATTACAAGATTTTCCACACGTTTTGCACATGTGTGAATTACTGGTGCACATGGTATGTCAGTCTATCCACACCAATAGATGGTCCTCTACCACCAAAAACTGGTGGCTGTACTCCATAAGAGGAAGACAATCCTGCTTGGTCAATATTTGTGGTGTGTCGAGAAGCCATCTCAGCTAGAGTAAGAAATGCCTTCCATGTCTGGGTAACTATATCATCTGCAAGAGGGATGTCTGGCCTCAGTAGTTGGGCACAGGGTGGAGGTATATTTCGATCGGAATCTCTATGCCTAGAATTGGGTCGGTTTTGGGGCATCCCCCTACCAACACCATGGAACCCCAAAATGTCAAAATAGTTGACATGTTTTTCTATCACAAACTCTACATACAATTTCTGGAGGAAGTACAACGGTACTTCCCTGTTGTTGTGCGGGGGAGTATCAAAAACCATGTACCATCTGTTCATCCAATGCTCTCTAATAGGTTGATAGATGCATTACCCAATCCAAATATGTGTCCTGCTGCTCTCCGGAATGTCATTCATCCCATGAACTATGAATAATGTATATATGTGCTCTTTTGTTATTTTTAGCATCTTGGTCTGGTTATAGCTCAAACCATCGACATATTCTCATCTTTTGGTTTTTTTGTAGGATTCTATCCTATACAAAGCATCATTCAATCTAGCAATCGTATCAACTATTGTCAGCAAAGATGCTGACAAGGAGCAATGGAGCTCATCTCCACCCCTCTAGGAAGAACCAATCTCTCTAAGATGACCAATAACTATCAATATCTCTACATTGTGGTCCATAGTAGCCATTGCAATCATAAATACAAATAAAATACCATTAGAAAAATAAGCATGTTGTATAATGACATCTCTAAGCAATGAAAAATGTAAAACTAATGTACAACAAATAACAACAGAAACTAAATTTATAATTTAAATTTTAAAATTCATTTTGAATTTTACAGTAAAGAATAAACATTTAACATTTTTTCATTTTAAATTTATGTCCTAAATTCAAGTATTAATTCCAATTTCCATATGCATGTGTACATAAAATGTCATATGTGCATATGTTGATTGGGAAGCTCCTCTAGCTTATTTTAAGGCCTGGATTATGAAGGTTCATCGAAATTGTGAGGTGCTGACTAATTCCCTTGCAAGAAAAACTCTCAGATTGCAGGTAGAGGTAAGGGCTAGAACCTAGAAGAGGCGACAAAATGTGCTATTGATGAATAAAATCCCAGTATAGGCCAGGAATTTGTTAGATATGTAATTATTTTTTGTAGCGTGATTTTTTTGGACTCCAAAGTCTATTTAGAAGATCTTTGTTTATATGTAATTTGGGCCATGTATGGATTCCACTTGATGTTATTTTAGTTGTATGCACTCTTTCTATATACCCATGAGAGACTTTGCATAATTATGTATAGTGGCTTTTATGGTTGTAAGGTTTCCACTGGGTTCTATCATGTATGCTAGTATGTGATTGGCATGTAATCAAACACATCAACCTCCCTATGTATCTTGATGTTCGTAGAGCCCATTGTTGAACTGTGTTGCCTTTACCTTAACCAAAAAGTACCCTTCAATTAGGAGGAAATATTTCTTAAGCATGGAAAGCTTATATACCTTATTTTAATACTTGGATTAGGAAGTTTCATCAAAACTATAAAGTGTCTATTGATGTTCTTGGACAACCAACTTCAATATTTCAAATACAGGCAATGAATTTACCATGTTTGTTTATGTATTTTAGGGACGATATGAATTCTTCTTAAAAAAAAATTAGTTGTATGTAACATTGCAATATAATTGGCAAACTTTCCATATTTGTTAATTTTGGCTTGGATTCACAAGGATGCTTGTGAATATACATATGGAATAGTGAAGATGATTTTTTTATGAGTTAATTGGGGTTTTGGTTTACATTGGGCATGTAAATTACTTCTAAAAACTTGCAATATACTTGAAAAAATTTGCATATTTGTGAAATTGGTATGGATTCACAAGGATGCTTGTGAATATGCATATGCAAATAGTGAAATTGATTTGTTTTTTATGAGTAAATTGGAGTTTTGGTTTCCATTGGGCATGTGAATTTTGGTATGAATTCGCAAGGATGCTTGTGAATATACATATGGAAATAGTCAAAATGAATTGTTTTTTATGATTAAATTGGTGCTTTGGTTTCCATTGGGCATGTAAATTCCTTTATGGTCATATAAATTAAAAAAATGGTTTAAATTCAAATTAGGGCATAGAAATTATTGAATATAGGGAAATTAGCATGAGAGGATTTGAAGAAAATACCTCACAAGGAAGATATTGATCCTAAGGTGGAGTTTTTTGGCCTTTTCTCACCCAAAACATGTTCACCCTAGCTCATTTTGCTCCGCTCAAACTTGTTCTAGTGCGTTGTTGTGGAAAAAATGATGGGATTGACCTGCTTTAACCATAAAACAAGTTTTACTAAACGTGTGCACAAGCTTGTTAGCTAAAACAAGAGCACGTTTTTGTCCACTACAATGCGTGCGCATTGAGTTTAACTATCCTAATTGGGATATATGTTAGCAACCTTGGGACTAGGCTTGGAAGGGTCGGGATTACTTGGGATGATTTATATTTTATGGATCAAGAGTGATTCACTTCACTCTACCATTGCATCTAAAAGGTCCCTTAACTTTGTGCACTCACCCATAAGATCACCAACATCACAGGTATATCAAACATGATATTTTTAATTCAAAACCAAAGTTATGCTACTACATAATTGTTCTCTGTACTATACCCAAATTCCTCAATGTAAATTATGAGAAAAAGGGGTAAATATTTTATTCTTTTACTATATCTAAACAATTCAACTATGTTAATATCTTTTAGTATAAAGCGTAGCCTATTCCATTTATTCAACAAAAAATTATAGAATAATTCCACTAAGTTCTACAAGATGTAATAAACAACCTTGTATATGAAATATAAGTTTTCTTGCCATCATCCTTGTTCTACTATGATCTTTAATAAGGTCCTTTTTATAAGTATCTTTGGTTAGCTATCAAATATAGAATCACAATAATATTACTAGATCAAAGCATGCCACAATATTTCTTTCTTATTTTTTCTCTTTTAATCTCATACCTAAAAATAAGTATAGATATGCACAATTTTATGAAATAAGCACTTATCACAAAATGTACACGCTCACATCTAGTAGCCAATGACATAGTATATTCTACTTATATTTATAATTTAAGAATCATGACATCTATTAGCTTAAATATTCTTTTGGTAGTAACATTTAGTTACTATTATCATACTTTTAAAAAGTAACCTCTTGACAAATATATTCTTTAATCTTTCTTAACATTCAATTTTTATAATTAGCTTTTACAAATTAGCAGTGTTGTAGCCCAAGGAAGTAATCTAGTTTTACATAGAGGTGCTCGTACGAAGTTGGTTCCGCGTTTCAGTGCCACTTAAGAAATCAGAAATGCACTTTCGAAGTGTAAATCGATAACGCATATGTGTTATTGATGGTATGTCCAGAAAAACTCGAGCCCAAAGACGAGGCTCAGGTTATTAAGATAGTATCGCATATGCGTTTTTTAAAAGTTAAACATCGCATATGCGATATGGAAAACAAAAAAAAACAAAACAGAGGATGTTGGCCTCACTTTGTCATTTGCATAGTGAGCATTTTGAGAGAGCGATAAACCACACCAGGGATTTGCTTTTGAGAATTTGGAGGTCAATTTGGAGGTGGCTTGGCTCCAATGGCAGGTAACTACTCATATCAATTACAAATTGTTTTTAATTTTTTATTGTTTTTTTGAATTTCATAGTTTTTATATTTGTTTAGAACAAATTTAATAAAAAAATTTGAATTAAATCAAAGAATGATAAATTAAAATTTGTATTTTGTTGTTTAAATATTAACAGATAACATAAATGAGCAAGATACTGTGGAAAACGAACCCACTAATAACCAAGAACCAAACCCAAACATGAACCCAAACACGAACCCAAACCCAAACCTGTAGGGGGAAGAAGACCAGAACTCACAGATTCTGGCGTGTTTGGGTGCATTGAGGCGCCTTAGCTCATGTTTTAGAGGGGGGATCATTTGAGACAATATTTAGTCGAGGCATTCGACACCATAACAGACACAATTGCCAATTCCCAAGGATCTCTGTACAACATTAGCTCATATAGAGAATCCAGGAGGCAATACTATCCCAATGGTTTCAGTTACAAAGACATCAAAAACCTAAAGAATACAAAAGACCAATTGTTTTCATTATTCCCGGACCCTAGCACCAGATTGGTTCCACCCACCAGTCGAGCAGACATTTCCATAGGCTGGTGCATGGAACCAAATATAAAGGCCAATTGGATGGATCGCTGGTATATGGTCTTCGATGAGGACCCTCATGGGAATAGGGACATCACATTTTATTTCCTCAGGAAGTTGTATGCAAAATTCATCCTAAGTAAACATGTTAACTATTTCGATATTTTAGGCTTCCAAGGTGTTGGTCATGGGATGCCCCAAGATAGGGAAGGGGGCAAGACGGATCCTAATCGTGTACCATGCCCTCCACGCACACCAAAACCCCCTTGGGTATATCTACGTGCAGGTCCTGTGATTGAGGATACACAGGAGGCCTTATTTAACTTGGAAGATACATTGCTTCAGCATGGGACTGATGTCAAGGGAAATTTAGGCCAAGGGGTTGACACTTCTAAGGTCATCCCATCGCATAGTAAGGATCCATATATATATCGCACTAGAGAAACAGAGCATTCAGAGCGTCATGTTACTCCACATCCTTACACAGCATGTGGAGGCATATGCTATGGCCCTGCTTCAGAGTTTTGGGACGATGGATTACTTCGATTTGTAAGTAAAACTCATTATTTTCATAAATTATATTCTGTTTTATATCACAATTTTCAATTGTTTTGCAATTTATTTCTATTTAATTATCTAACAAATTATGTGAACAAATATACACCTGGTGTCCCATGGCACCCCTGATTCTCATAGTCCACCGATTAATGTTGAGAACATTGATGCTACTGTCAATAGTGCATATGGGTTTGGTTCTTCACCATTAGCTGTAAGAACTATACTTTTTAATTTACCAATGTTATTTACATATTTATAGTAGAGATTGTAACATTCAATACATCCTAATAGGGATACAATATGTTTTATGCAAGGTGATCAAGATGAGTACATTGAATCCTAGCCTAGTCCCTCTCATGTAGAGGTAGATTCCCAAATGCAGGTATTATTTTAAATATTCTTTTAATTATTCCTTTAAATATACTTTCAATTATGTTTCGCTTTCTTTGAAAAAATAATTTTTCATCCATCCTGTATATGTCGTGTTTTCTTTGTATTATATGACATTGACATATTTTACTTTATGCAGGCATCTATTGAGCCATTGGTGCTTGAAGAGCACCAAAGCGAGGTTGTTGGCGACCCACCTCTTCCCCACCTCCAGGTACATGTATGTTTCACTTTCTTTGAAAACATCATTTTCCGTCCATGTAGTATATATGTCTATGATTATTTTTATTATTTGAATTTGACATATGTTATTTTATGCAAGCTTCTAGTGAGGCGTCGATGATTCAAGAGCACTAGACCAATGACGTACCTCTCACGAGCCAGCAGGTACGTTTATGTATTGCTTTCTTTTAATTGTGATTTCAATGATTCAATGTGTACTTTTTTAATTTTTTGAAATTGTCTAATTGTATCTTTATCCTTTTGTACGTAGGAATGTGAGTTTGATGAATATGTCCAAAAAGTGAACTTCTTTGCTAATGCAAGTAGAATTCATTTTCTCTCGTTGCTAGTTAATCGATCCACTGGTAACATACCTCCTCACATCCCCCGGGTATATTTATATATTGCAACTCTTTCTTATATTTCCTTTTGTACATGCAAGTATCTTTTTCGTTGTTTCCCCCATTGATATGTCTCGTTTTCTTTATATTATCTGACATTGACATATGTTACTTTATGCAGGAATCTATTGAGCCAGTGGTGCTTGAAGAGCACCAAAGTGAGCTTGTTGTCGACCCACCTCTGACAAGCTAGCAGGTACATTTATGTATCGCTTTCTTTGTACATCTATGTATCGCTTTCTCTGATTTGGTGCTTTCTCTTTGTATTTTTTTTTACGTTTATGTATCGCTTTGACATATGTTAATTAATGCAGGAATCTATTGAGCCAATGGTGTTTGAAGAGCACCAAAGCGAGGTTATTTTTTACCCACCTCTGACGAGCCAGCAGGTACGTTTATGTATCGCTTTCTTTGTACATTTATGTATCGCTTTCTCTGATTTGGTGATTTCTCTTTGTATGTTTTTGTACGTTTATGTATCGCTTCCACATATGTTACTTTATGCAGGAATCTATTGAACCAGTGGTGCTTGAAGAGCACCAAAGAGAGGTTGTTATCAACCCACCTCTTCCCCCCTACCAAGTACATGTATGTTTCGCTTTCTTTGAAAACATCATTTTTCGTCCATGTAGTATATATGTCTCTGATTCTTTTTATTATCTGAAATTGACATATGTTACTTTATGTAGGCTTCTAGTGAGGAATCAGTGCTTGAAGAGCACCAAATCGGTGACCCACTTCTGACAAGCCAGTAGGTACGTTTATGTATCGCTTTATTTGTATGCTTATGTATTGCTTTCTCTGATTTGGTGCTTGAAGAGCACCAAATCGATGACCCACCTCTAATGTACATGTATATTTGTTGACATTGGCATATATATATATTTTTATGCAGCTTGATAGTGAGCAAGTGGTGCTTGAAGGGCACCCAATCGGGGTCCCTGGTAGTGAGGCACCATGACCCACCATTACTTACTCAGGTACAGTAAGTAAAGATGTTATATTGGTTTGGAATTTGAATAAATGTACATAGAATTTTGATAGGTTGGTAAACTAACTTACAATTTTTTGTTTTTTTGCAATCTCCACTAATGCAACCTATCCCTCTTGTTCAGAGTTGGGGATCACCAGTGAGCAGTCGAAAAAGAAAGCTAGACTTCTCCGAAGACATTAGAAGTGGCAGCGAAAGGGGGGATAACTAGAATAAATGTATAGGGGGGATACATAGATGTAAATTTTTGTTTTTATACACACAGATGTATAGTTTGATCCACTATTTTGTATTATGGCAATGTGGCATGCCAAATTGTAACATTATTTGTATACATATATAATATAAAGCAAGGTTCAAATTTATACATATATGGTTGACTTGATCTTGGAACATGATATGGTTGATTTGATCTTGGAACATTATATGTGTGGTTCACCTATGTGATATAATAATATGTGTGGTTCACATGTGTGCTAGTATGAATTCCCAATACTTAAAGGAATAATTTATGACTCATCAACTTTTTAACATCATAACCATACCATACACTACATAAATTACATACACTAACATCATAACACTAAATTTACATGTGTTTCTACTTCTAAGTCACTAAATTTACATGTGTTTCTACTTCTAAAACACATGTAAATTTATTTTTCATAAAACACATGTAAATTAGTCACTAAACCCTAGTTCCATCGCATAACTTGTCAACCATAGTGATAGCATGCAATTTGTAGTTCATGAAACCCTAGTTGTTTTCCAATTTGTACATTGTAATGTGTTTCTAGTTCGATCTCATAACTTGTACAGAGGTCACTAAACCGTAGTTCCATCTCATAACTTGTCAACCCTAGTGATAGCATGCAATTTGGTGTTCATGAAACCCTGGTTGGTTTTCAAAAGTGCATGTCCATGTGTTTCTAGTTCCATCTCATAACTTTTAAAGAGGTCACTAAACCCTAGTGATAGCATTCAAATTAGTGTTCATGAAACGCTAGTTGGTTTTCAATATATACATGTCCATGTGTTTCTAGTTCCATCTCATAACTTGTAAAGAGGTCACTAAACCATGGTTTCATCTCATAACTTGTCAACCCTGGTGATCATAAAACCCTAGTTGGTTTTCAATATGTATATGTACATGTGTTTCTAGTTCCATCTCATAACTTGTAAAGAAGTCACTAAACCATAGTTCCATGTCATAACTTGTCAACCCTAGTGATAGCATTCAAATTAGTGTTCATGAAACCATAGTTGGTTTTCAATATATACATGTCCATGTGTTTCTAGTTCCATCTCATAACTTGTAAAGAGGTCACTAAACCATGGTTTCATCTCATAACTTGTCAACCCTGGTGATAGCATGCAATTTGGTGTTCATAAAACCCTAGTTGATTTTCAATATATACATGTACATGTGTTTCTAGTTCCATCTCATAACTTGTAAAGAAGTCACTAAACCATAGTTCCATGTCATAACTTGTCAACCCTGGTGATA
>LPNX010628604.1:16890-103067 GCA_001517045.1 Pseudotsuga menziesii
TCTCAACCCTAGTGATAGCATGAAATTTGGTGTTCATGAAACCCTAGTTGGTTTTCAATATGTACATGTACATTTGTTTCTAGTTCCATCTCATAATTTGTAAAAAGGTCACTAAACCATAGTTCCATGTCATAACTTGTCAACCCTAGTGATAGCATTCAAATTGGTGTTCATGAAACCTTGGTTGGTTTTCAATATGTACATGTCCATGTGTTTCTAGTTCCATCTCATAACTTGTAAAGAGGTCACTAAACCATAGTTCCATCTCATAACTTGTCAACAATAGTGATGGCATGAAATTTGGTGTTCATGAAACCCTAGTTGTTTTCCAATTTGTACATGTCCATGTGTTTCTAGTTCCATCTCATAACTTGTAAAGAGTTCACTAAACCCTAGTTACATCTCTTAACTTGTCAACCCTGGTGATAGCATGCAATTTGGTGTTCATGAAACCCTAGTTGGTTTTCAATACATCCATGTCCATGCGTTTCTAGTTCCATCTCATAACTTATAAATAGGTCACTAAACCATAGTTCCATCTCATAACTTATCAACCCTAGTGATAGCATGCAATTTGGTGTTCATGAAACCCTAGTTGTTTTCCAATTTGTACATGTCCATGTGTTTCTAGTTGCATCTCATAACTTGTAAAGAGGTCACTAAACCCTAGTTACATCTCATAACTTGTCAAACCTAGTGATATCATGCAATTTGGTGTTCATGAAACCCTAGTTGGTTTTCAATATGTGCATGTCCATGTGTTTCTAGTTACATATCATAACTTGTAAAGAGGTCACTAAACCCTAGTTCCATCTCATAACTTTTCAACCCTAGTGATAGCATGCAGGTTGGTGTTCATGAAACCCTAGTTGGCTTCCAATTTATACATATACATTTGTTTCTAGTTCCATCTCATAACTTGTAAGAGGCACGGTCGAGGGTTTTGCAGAGTTGACCCACCAATGCAAGAATTTCATTGAAGGAAACTGAGCAAAAACCTAGTTTACGAAATCAATGCACAATGAAGTCACTGGTCCTTAAAAACACGAGGGAGAGGGCCACCTAGAGGTAATCACATGCCAGGAGACCAACAGAGTTGATGGTTCTTCAATCCGACCTCCGGTTACCGATTTATGTTCAGTTTAACAGTGCATGAAAATGTCATTTAGGGACACTTGGTGACTTCCGGTCCAAGAGCGAAAAAACAAATGGAGCAACAAAATTGCATGGCATTGGCTCCTACAAGTGTGTATGGGAAAGGCTAATATGGGAACCCTATGAACACAACCACGGTCGAGGGTTTTCATGCATTTACCCCCAAATGAAATAGTTGCAAGAGTTGACCCAACAATGTAATTAAATATATATTAAACTAAAAACATAACAAAATGTAAATTTCAACAACTCGAGAACATGTTATTTTCCAATTTCTATTTGTTGGTGTCTAAAGACACCGTTCTTGTCACCTCCAATGTGCCATAGATGGTGTTTGTATCCTAGGCACACGAAAGGCTAGACATTAGTAACATTATAAGAAAAAAAAGAGAACCCAATGAAAATGTACAAACATGATTTATAGATAACTCACCTAGGGTTGTATGATCGTGTTTATAGTGTCGAGTATCCTCTGAATAATATTATATCTATGAATGGTATCGGTCAATCACAGGTTTATTACATTGGGAATAAAATAAGGATAAATAATTGAAATTGTGCTTCAGCATTCACTTTAAAGGTTAAATAATGCACCTGACAATGCACTCAGACGAGTAGGCCATTTGGATCATCTCTGGTGCCGAGGGTGTCCATCAATCTTTCATGCTCTATATGAGGTAGCAAGTATCATACATGTGACATATTTTTGTGACCAAGTGTGTGTAGCTTGATGTTTATATCAACTACTAGGTTGGTGAAGTGGTATATAATAGCTCCTAGTCTATAATCTTGATATACATACCCACCCTTCCTTTTCTGTTGTGGTGCAAGTGTCAAGTACTCCCCTTTTATAACCATCGAGCCAGTTGGGAATTCAATATTTTCATCATCTGTAACAGGTTCGAGAATGGCTTGTTTCCCCTCTAAGAAATGTGCGAACCAATAGTCAGAACCCCATTATTATTTTTTGGGGAAACCACTGCATATATATGACCTATGAAAGGAAATAGGTCGAGTTCACAATACATTTTTTAAATAAGGTCTTGCATTTCTAATTTCTACATAAATTAAATTCTGCATAGGTCAAGTAAACAATACATAAATGCATTTTCTTATTTAGGTACTACTCATGTACCTGCTTGTATGAGATCCGATATGTGATCATAGTCTATAGAAATATGTGTTTGATCATCTTCCATATGGTCTATTTCATTAACCCTATTTAAATTGGTGCCAACTGTCACTCGATCCCATGTATCGATGGTATCTATATACTCACAATCATCCCATTCATCGATGCTATTGGAACTGCAAAAGAAAGCCTTCAATCTTGCCCAAATTTGTAGGGCCAAGCTGTCTGAGCCTCTAACTAAATGAAACTATTGAGTTCCATGCATTGTGTTCACTCGATGTGTTTTGGATCGATCAACATTTGTCACCTCCCAAAATATTCTCCACACCAGGTGTTTCCTTGTTGCTTGTTCTCCTATGACAAATGCACACCATTTCACCATAAATGCAGCGTCTCGAAGGAGAGCAACTGTAAACTTCATCTCTTCCCTTCAAAGGGCAGTGTTTATGCATGCACCAGCACCATCATGCTCTCCTTTGCCATGACCAGTTTCAAAGTAGTTCCATACATGTGGCACCTTGTATTTTATGTGCAAGAAACACAACCATTCAAATACACCTGCATTCTTGAACTGTCCAACACAACCATTTGACCAAATGAAATGACAATAAAATGGTATATCCATAGCTATCACATGATCATAGAATAACTTAAAGCAATGTTGCACGTAATGGATGTCATGGGTCCATTCGTCACTTATGTAGAAGTGACTTTCTTTCAGTATCACACGTTTCTCTTCATAGCTATCTAGCCCATGTCGATACGTGATATGCACCATTATGCTCACCTGCTATGAGTGATAGTATTGACTTTGTATTTCATTTTGTGGTTGTAGGGTGTAATTTTCCGCAAAGTCAACGACTGATAGTATTGTTCCAAGAGGGAAGGTGTCCCAACATATTCTGATTTGCTCATCTTACCACCATTCCATATCGACATGTTGAATGTACTATTGGATCTTTCCACGAAACTCTGAAATAAAATCACATACTTGCACCTGGTGTAAAAAAATAAATAGTTTTATAAAACAACATAAAAATATGTGTACATGAATATTAATATGTCAATATTCAACAATTTACCTATGAAGTCACCAATTTAATCTTCCTGCTTTCTTTCCCATCATGTAGTTGATATGTCTCATACTGATAGTTCTACTTCTCGACAATTGCATTCCCGAATTCTTGATCTTCACTTTCATGGATGCAATCATACCATAATGATAGCCCACCACAATTGTTGCAAGAACCGTCTACACATTGTTTTAAGTATTGTGTTTTCCCATCTTGCCTCAGACACATTATGCTATGGATGAAATCTTTGGATGACATTGGTGGTACTGTACTTGAGCATTCCTACACATGGTTAGGATGCAAACAACGACGTATATGTGCAAATGTATGGTAATATAAATCAAACTCTATGTGGTATCTACAACAACAAGTGTTCCAGATGGTATTGATTCTAACATACCAAGGCTTGAATTTTTCAAAAGATATTTTCCCGAGCTTTAGCTCTACGTGGGAAACTTTAAACATCTCAAGAAGTTGAGTTTTTATCATGTCAAGATAATGTTTAACATGATGTTCATTGTTTCTAGAACCCCTGCAATGTTTTAACACATCCTCCATTTTATAAGAAGGCCTAGTGTTATCATTGCTAAATGCCCATAATGTTTCCATTTGTCCCTCTACATCAAGGTTGTCTCTTCTTACTGAATATTTTGTAAGTGTCTTTGGATGTAAAGGCACAATTTGTGATGTGCACACGGGGGATTCACTTGTTTACCAATATCCTATCACGTTAGTTCATATTGTGGATTTTAAAATTATAAAAAATCAAACCAATATATTGTAGGTATTGGGGGGATAAGGGGTTTCAGGTGGGGGTGGGTAGGGTGGTTTATAAGGATTGAGGTATAATAAGGGGTGGGAAGAAGGTTTTAAGTATTGGGAGGGGGTTTCAACAAAAAGAGTTTGGGTCAATATCTCTCGAAATTAAGGGTATTCTTTCCCATGATCGCACGTGCTATGTGAGAGGTTCACTAAGAGAAGTCCCCGTGGATGTGCATTTAAGTAAACGACGTTGTCTTGTGGATCTACATACAATTTATTCGTCCAATACATGGCAAGCCACATTACAGTCCTATGAACGAGTTTTTTTACCAATTGATGTGAATGCAACGACAAGAGATTTAACAATGCGATTACTTGATTCGATATTCTTCATTGTTCTTATGCCTAAATTTCTTCTAACAGTTGCCATATTTCTAGATTTAAGCAAAGCTAAAAACAATTGACATTTACCGGCTTTGGATATGTTATCAAAATATTGTTTCATTATTTGAGAACAATGAGGAAGGATAGTGCATTTAGCCACCTTAACTTCCATGGAAGTCAATTCGTTCTCGTCCACTTGGATGTGTTTAGGAGTTCTCTTTCATTTTGATGCGAAATTTCTTGTCGTTTGAAATGCTGGAGTGACATTTACATCCACTATAGGCTGACAACTTCGATTAGGAGATTGAACCACCAGCCATGGTTGTTGCTGAGTCACATTTGCATCGAGAGTAACATAATTATTGAACTCTTCACAAGATTGTCTGTTTACTAATGGATCAATAATATTATCTTCCCTATAACCACCTTCCTTTAATGTTGCATTATCTTCCTCAGCCTCTACGTCAGTTATCTGTTGAGGGGGAATGGGAACTATTTTCTCATCTAATGAACGTTGATGATTTCTTGAATCTTCCCTCTTTTTTTCTTTTTTATTTTCAACTTCTTCCTGTGTAAGCACCTTCCTCACCGACTTTCGACCTCTATTATGTACATTCCCCATTGAAATCCACCCAAACTTGTACAAAACCTATGGAATTATGTAAGTAATGATTAAATTCCAGGTTGAACAGTTCTATGTGCGCGGGGTTAGAAGAATTATGTCTTTTGCTACGGTAAACCTGTCCCACAGCACACAACCCAACATTTTTTATATAACACATATCGCATATGTGATATAATGCATGTCCATTTTATCGCATATGCGATTTAGTGCATATTAAATATGCAACTTGACTCATCCATGCTTATAAAATATTAAAATATTAAATATCAAATGCATATCAAACTTGGATTGAAATATGTTAAACTTTTATAACCTTACAATGGACCCCATACCAATGGTTAAGACCTCTAAACCTAAGGCTTGGACCATGGTAGTGTCTACGATGATGATGATGATGATCACGAATAGTATGACTATGATGACGATGATTATGATGATGATTACGATGATCATGAATAGTATGACTATGATGATGATGATTATGAGGATGATGATGACTATGATGGTGATTATAATGATGATGATGATGATGACAATGATGATGAGGAGGATAGTGACTATGATGATGAGGATGAGGATGAGGAGGAGGAGGAGGAGGAGGAGGATGACTATGATGATGATGATGATGATGATGATGATAAGGATGATGATGATGATGATGATGACGATGACGATGACGATGATGATGAACAATGATGGTGATGATGATGATCATGATGATGATGACGACGATGACGATGATGATGAACAATGATGGTGATGAGGAGGAGGAGGAGGAGGATGACTATGATGTTGATGAGGGTGATGATGATGATGATGATGATGATGACGATGATGATGAACAATGATGGTGATGATGATGATGAGGATGAGGGTGATGAGGAGGAGGAGGAGGAGGAGGATGACGATGATGATGGTGACGATGATGATGAATAATGATGGTGATGATGATGATGAGGATGAGGATGAGGATGAGGATGATGACGACAATGATGAGGAACAATGATGAGGAGGAGACTGAGGATGAGGATGACGATGATGGCGACGATGATGAGGAACAATGATGATGATGATGATAGGTTTAGTTGAAACTTTGCTTTGATTTTATTTTCAAGCATTTGCAATAGAATGGTGATGATGAACAATGATGATGAGGAGGAGGAGGATGATGAAAATGATGATGACTATGATGATGATGAGGATGATGATGATGATGATGATGATGATGATGATGATCGTGATGACGATGACGATGAACAATGATGGTGATGATGATGATAAGGATGATGATGACGATGATGATGATGATGATAATGATCATCACGATGACTATGGCTATGATGACGATGATTATGATGATGACGATGATGATGATGATTACGATGAGGAGGAGGATGATGATGACTATGATGATGATGATGATTACGATGAGGAGGAGGATGATGATGACTATGACGATGATGATGAGGATGAGGGTGATGAGGAGGAGGAGGATAATGATGGTGATGATGAGGATGATGATGATGATGATGATGATGATGATGACGATGACGATGAACAATGATGGTGATGATGGGGAGGAGGAGGATTATGACCATGATGATGATGATGAGTATGCTGATGATGATGATGATGACGATGATGACGATGATGATGAACAATGATGGTGATGATGAGGAGGAGGATGACGATGACTATGATGATGATGATGAGGATGAGGATGAGGGTGATGATGATGATGATGAGGGTGATGATGATGATGATGGTTATGATGATGACAATGATGATGAACAATGATGGTGATGATGATGACGATGACGATGATGATGAGGAGGAGGAGGATGGTGATGATGATGAGGAGGAGGATGATGATGATGATGATGATGATGACAACGATGACGACGATGATGAACAATGATGGTGATGATGAGGATGATGAGGATGAGGATGAGGATGAGGATGAGGATGATGATGATGATGACAATGATGAGGAACAATGATGATGATGATGATAGGTTTAGTTGAAACTTTGCTTTGATTTTATTTTCAAGAATTTGCAATGAAATGGTGATGATGAACAATGATGATGAGGAGGAGGAGGAGGATGACAATGATTATGATGAGGATGATGACTATGATGTTGATGATGATGATGATCGCGATGATGATGATTATGATGATCACGATGATGATTATCACAATGATGATGATGATGATGATCACAATGACTATGGCTATGATGATGATTATGATGATGATGACGATGATAGTAATGAGATTTCACCCGCTTACTATAAATACTAATTACTAAATCTTGAAAACAGTCGAAATCTTTAATACACATATAAACACTTATTGCACTGATGGCCACACACTTGTTTGAATATTTCTGGTACCAGATGATCTGTTCTATTCTATGGACTGTACATTTGCAGACATCGATGAACAACCATCCACCCCTCATATCTCCCCCCTCCCTCATATATCTCCCATAACCATCCCTCCCTTCCCCTTATATTTTTCCTCCCTTCATCCCCCCCATATATGTCCCCTACCAATCCCTGCCTCCCGTGATTCCCTCTACACCTTTCTCTCCCTCCTTTGACTCCCCCCCTCTTAACCAATGTAATGTTGGGCCATGAGCCACCCCATAGACCGTCTCACTGGAATATTGGGAGTCTAAATGGTATTATAATGGGATAAGGATGCCATTACTCTTTTTTACTCTCGTACCAAATTACTCTTGTTATTAACTTTTAAATTAACTATTATATACAACTATTGGCTTATCTATTAGATACAACTAACGATTTTACAATTATTAGCTAAACTTTAACTCTAATGATGGTTATATTGGATAACTATTAGATAAATATTAGGTTAAGATGGTAATAAAAAACAATTAGATGAACATGTAGTTGTACTCTAATAACTTCATCACTTAGTCTAAGAAGTCTAAGTCTACCTACATTGCAGTCAAACCATGCACTACCCAATAACTTTCAATTTAACATCTTAACATCATAAAAACAATCATTTAAATAATATGCTCTGATATATTATAAATTTATTCATTTTGACTTATTCTGAACATATTAATAATTATTATGCTATCACTTTATTAGAGCTTATAAACTTATAAGATCTACAACAACATTGTATGCCGCTGAAAGGTCGTGTATCAATATAGGCATCGTTGCAGATCAATCGAGTCTATGATATGGCGTTTATCGTTGTCATAAACTTCATCCCTATATTGCTTTATAATTCCAATTAACAAATCTTAATGTAATGGACATGGAATTTGGATTATCCAGCCCAACTTGAAGTTCAACATGTTTAGGTCATGCACAGCTTTTAGGTTTGTAAACACGCGAGGACTCTCTTATTGTCTCTAGTGCCGGTTTCCAGTACCTAAACCCTCGTATCCTGTGCTTGCTAAACCTCGACACCAACAGTTGGCCTTTGTTTTCATCTACCTCCAACTTTGGAACCACAACCTCCAAGTCTACTACTTTCTCCTTCAATTGATTTGATCTTCCCTCACTACCTTTCTCTGAACAAAATTCATATGAATTGCCGGGAGGGGAAAATTTTAGAGTTGCTAGAGAGCTTTCTATTGCCGGAATTGCATTGAAATGCCAACAAATTAAGCGAGGTCATATCCGAAGGCGATAGTATGTGACACGAATATTTTTGCATTGGGAGAAGAACATAGATGCCTCCCAACTCCAAATCTTATTCTGCAAGGAGTGCTGCAATACGACGCCCGGTTTGGAGATCAGTGAAATGGCATACGAATTGACAGCTCTCCCACCTTAATTTATTCCCTAAATTCTTTGAAGCTGCCATCTTGCCACTGTATAACTACCGCTGTGTGTAAAAGAAAAGAATGGAATGGAGCAACAGAAATAGAACGGGCATATAATTTCCTTCTCATTATTCAGAGTTGTTTAAATAGGAAACAAAAAACAATAATACCGTGGGTGAATACCACATTTAGGTAAATACCGTTCTGGGTTACCTAACTCTCTAACCTAAGTACGGGTGAGATTATTCTCTTCAACAAACCCCCTTAATCTCAACTGGTAGTACATCATGAGCACTGTCTATGCCTAAAGATGCCTGTTGGTATATGTCTCAGCTAGGCTTACATTTCATTCAAAAAACTTCAACTTGACTTTCTTCCTTGAAGTGTACTTGGAATTCTTAGGCTTACATTTCATTCAAAAAACTTCAGTTTGACTTTCTTCCTTGAAGTGTACTTGAAATTCTTTTTCTTTGTCTTCTGGATCTTGATGCTAAGTAGTTGATCTTCTTCATCTTCTGGAACATAGTGAAAGTCTTCATCTTCTGTTTCAACATGATTCTTCTAGTTGTCATCTTTTCCTGCACACTCAACATTTTTGTTAGAAAAAATATAAATATATTTCATCTTTTCTTGGAGAGCATTCACATCTTGGTGTTGCTCATCAATGACAACTACTTCATTATTGACTTCTTCAATTGCTTGAATCCACTGTGCATCATTCAGTGCTTCTTCAAAAATTGTGGGATCAGAAGAAAATAGAGCATATTGTAGATGCTCATCAGTAACAGGAGCCTGCTCATAGATCTCCTTCAAACTTTTGGTTTTCTGGTTTTGGGGTGGTCTGCATAATGTTGTTTCTTTTGTGATGCTATCAGCTGGTTGTTGCTCATTCTCGGCAACTATTGTAGCTTCTATGCCGCTATCATCAAACATAATTGGATCAACATCCTTTGCTGGGATTACATAATCACTAGATGCCTCTTTGACACAGTCATCTTGACTATCTTCCACTTCAATGTGGGATTCCTGGTGCTCTGCCTGACTTACAAAGTCATCTATTAGAGGAAATTTGGGGTCTAAAATGGGCCTTATAAGAAAACGTGCCAAAATAAGTTTTTGTGAGTTGGAATTCAAGAACCAATAGAATTTCAATAAAATAAGTCAACCATAATGGTTGAATTGGCATATTTGTCATTAAAAAAAACTACTTTTTTTGTTCGTATTTTCGACATATCTCATTGTGTTTTTACTCAAATTTCGATCGGGAGAGCTCATTGGATGCAGAATTTGATTCCGCATCCAACGAGTACCCACACTGCATACTTTTGACGGACCCCTCTACCCCAAAAACAAGAAAGACCTGAAAAAACGTGATGATGATGTCATCATCACGTTTTTTCAGGTATTTCTTGTTTTTGGGGTAGCGGGGTCCGTCAAAAGTATGCAGTGTGGGTACTNCCCAAAATTCCTCTAATGGGCCTCTACGATTGGTTCCTCACTGAAGACTTCTTTCAGTGTATCCCATGCTCTTTTTGGAGTATCAGCTTCTACAATGTAATGAAATAGGGAATAGTCTATACTGTCTTGTATGAGACATAAGGGAACAACTTGCCTTCTTTCTTTTTCAAATTCTGTCAAAGCATTAAACTTTTCTGGATCAATTGGATCCTCTTCAACTATGAAGTGCCACAAATCTTGTAATTTTAACACATTAATTACTTTGATTGCCCATACATCATACTCATCTCCATTAAAACTCTTCCATAAACTTTATGGTGTTAAGATATTTCTTACCTCTTCATATTCTTTTGGGACTGCTTCTGGTAGCACCATCTTCAAGAATAGATCTTCTTTTCTAAATCATAACCTTCAATAAGATTAGTTCTGGCAAACAAAGCACTGGGTGAGATCTAGTGAGCCCAGTCCTCCACGAATCTTGTAGATCTTAACCCCCTTTTTTTTAATGATCCATGCAAATACAATGCTCACTATGAGATCTGATGCAAATCATGGAAAAATAAGATCTGAAAAAAAAAAATTAGATCTGGAAAATAACCCAAATATTAGAGTGCAGATCTGGAATGAAGAGGGTTTACACCATATTTCACACAGACATTCTATGTAAGATAAAGGCTTGAGCGAAGATTCCTGGGAGATCGAAGGCAAACTAGGAGAACAAGATCAGCAACGCCAACACAGGGGGGCATCGCCTTCCTACACAGTCATCGGTTCTTAATCTGTCAAGATGAGATCGGATGGAAAATGATGCACAGGTCTTATCAGATGCCAAAAACCTTGATACGAACTGCTAATAGCACATACACGACCTGAATTGAGGGGGCTACTCGGTAGAGAAGGATGATCTCCACACCTATTCTTTGAAAAGGGTACGCTTTTCCGTTAAAGAGATGGGACTGTACCATGCAATGCAAGTTGTACTTCTTCAAAAAACAAAAAAAACACTGGCAATCAATGGCAGATCCACATCCGCGATTAAAAATCGTCAGCCTGAGAAGAAAAACCCAGATGCAAATGCACCCAACAAAGATTTATCCCTGTCATCTCCTGTAGCATCAACCGGGAATGGAGATATGTTTTTGAAGAGCTTGGAGGTCTTAAAATTTGAAGAAACTGCGCTGATCAATAGATATCAAGGCCTTCAATGGAATGACACTATTGGGGGCGAGGTCGAGCCTTGCTATCGACATGCCAAGGCCGTTCACTGCAGGAAACTACGCTGAGAAGGCCGGAGTCAGAGCGGCGCTCATGTTGTTGCTCAGGTTCCTCGCCACTACCAGTCACATTGAGAAAAAAAATCATTTTGCAATTAGAGCATTGGATTCATCGATCATGGCGATTTCCACGGTCTCTCTGCACGTAGGAAGCTGTTGTGGATCTTTAGTATTCTCCCAATGGGATTTTCCTGGTTGAATCTTCAGGGATATCGCTGCTTGAGCTAGAGTGCTTTCCACTCTGTGAAAAGGCTTACCCCAACAATAGAAGGATCAGGCCGTAAGCTCTGATACCATGTAAAAGAAAAGAATGGAATGGAGCAACAGAAACAATACGGGCAGATAATCGCCTTCTCATTATTCAGAGCTGTTTAAATAGGAAACAAAAAACAATAATACTATGGGTGAATACCACAGTTAGATAAATACCGCCGTGAGTTACCTAACTCTCTAACCTAACTACGGGTGAGATTACTCTCTTCAACACTGCAGTGGTGGTTCTGGAAGGTTTAGAACAGCACAGATTATTTCCCATTGATTATTTCAAGTTGTTTTCTATATATTTTTTGTTTACAGCTATGTGTGTCTTTTACTCGCAGTGGTCGATTGATTGAACAGAATAATGACGAATTCAAGTGGAAAAAGAGTGACAACACTATGCCTTTGAACGCTTTGGATATGAAACCTGAGAAGAGGGGGTAATGGGTGGTGTCGTGGTAGAAGATGAGAAGGTATACATATAAATAATTTGCGTTGAGTGGAAATAGTTGCCGAAAATTCGGCCGTAGACAATTATTTTATTGACAAAAAAATGTCGACGGTATATTGCGGCGTGACGCGGAATAGTCTCCCGAAGACTTGAGCGACCGAACGAGTTGAGTCAATCTACCTACCGTATGAATATGCGGCTGTTGTCGAGTCTTCACTTCGCAATATATCAACACTACAAAATATAAATTATTTTAGTGGTATGCATTTCATCAACAAAATGGTGAGCTCTCGTTCCTTGTTTCATTTAGGCAATGCTTAACTCAGTGAATTTTCATATTTATGGTTTGAGAAATTAATTTAATAGCTCATCGACATCATAGAGAGGAGTTGGTTATAAAACAATGTTAGGTTTTTCTGAATTTATATGAACCTCTTAAAAAAATTAAAATAAATAATATCATAAAAATATTGATAATATGAATCTTTAAATATTTAAAGAGTTTAAATAATTAAGTTACTTGAAATATTAGTGTCTATATAAAAATAGTTAATATTATTGAACTATTTGTAATGTGGAAGTTTCAAATTATGAGTTTTTAAAAGATAAATTGGATGGTGAAAGTGCAATTTTCCATTACAAAAGTGAATTTGTAAATATTTTGAATCTAAAAATTGAAATTTTGATTTCAAAAATGTGATTTTCTAGTCAAAATATGAATTCTCACTTTTATAAATATTTTGAATTTAAAAATTGGAATTTTGATTTCAAAAATGTGATTTTCTAGTTGAATTATGAATAGGGTCAATTTAAAAATTTGGATTCAATTGTCAATATCTAATTGCTACCGTGTGTATTTATATTTCATTGTTATGGATTATTTTTATATATGTTACCATTAATGGAATTTTAATCAAGTTTTTGGGGAAGTCTGCCTTATTTAAATTGATAATGTTTGTTATATATATAACCAAAGTTAATATGCCCCTTAATTACATGCCATGCCATAGTGGAACGTAGGATGGTCTTAACATAATCAAACAAGGTTATTTTTAGATTGTAGATCTTTGTCTGTGCTAGGGCATATACAATGTATAACTTATTTAAAAAATGGATGAAATGAGAAGAACTTATTACAGAGAGGACTCAGGTGCTTACAACCTAGTATGGAGGATTCTTATAAAACAATAAATAAAAATGCAAATGATGTCCCCTTAAGCCAAAAAAAATTAAGTTATATTTATTTGATCTTAATTTTAAATCAATCAAGAATTAAGTTAGATAAAAAATATTGAGGTATACAATTTTTTCTTAATGTGTAAAAAATTCAAGAAAAAAATTATACACCTTAAGAAAATTTGGATCTCTCTTAGTGCTTGATAGATCTTGTTTAAGATGGATCTATGTTGGTAGCATAAACAATGAGCATATGCATTTTAAGTTTTTGATACCTATCAAGACCACAATAAATTAAAACTAGTAATGTTATAATGTGTGTGTGTGTGTGCGCCCGCACTTCCCTGTGTGTACTTGGAATCCAAATACTAGGTTTGACATTCCAAACTTAAATATGGACCAAGTTAGCAAACATGTATCTACGAATTGTCAATAACACAAAAAATGAGTTTAAGGATTGCATGTGTTATAGGAACACATGCACGCTCCTAGAACATGCACATCCTATTATTATTATGCCATCATTGACATTTAAAAGCGGAGATCAACTTTATTCGAATGCTTTTAGCACTAGATTTTCATCACGTATGGGGCAATAATGACATGATGTTGAACCACTACAAAGCACCTTTCAAAAGTATCTTTGGTCTCAAGATGGGGATAGTTATCATTATGAGATTTTAAACACTAAATATGAAGGAACAAGAGTTCCTTACTAAGTAAATAACCAGTACAAGTAACGTACAAAAGCCATAAATGGAAAAATGTAATAATGTATTCGAGTGTAAGATGGATGATTAATAGTTGCATAGGTTTGGGCTTTATATAAGCCCTTCATGCACCTTTTCATAAAAGGGCATGACTATTGACTTTAGATAGTCTTTGATTAATAATAAATTAATATTAATATTAATTTATTATTTTATTGTTACATTGCCTCCCCCTTAAGGGAAGCTTTGTCATCAAAGCTTCATTGACAAAAATGTTTGATTTTGCTTGAAGTGTCATCTCTAGATCCTTTGCAACACTTGAAGAAACAAGACGAAACGAGTTACGAACTCCCCAGGAGAATTGTCGCATCGTATCTGCTATGGTCCATCCCATATCTATTTTGATCGGACCTCTAAGATCGCTTTGCGGAATGGGCCATCTCGATAGTTGCTTAGTATGTCGAGTTGTTTGTCTATCAACATAACTCTTTAAACTTTTGTGAATGCTCATTTTGACCATGTCATTGGTTAAAATGACGATTATAATTGGGATGTCTGTAAGGCACATGTCTTGTTTGTTTTTCTTCCTTTTGAATTGTGATGAGGACTTCCTTCACTTCCTCGACTTGATTTCTTTGTGGGATATGTCTTCTTGTTTGTTGTTTTGTATTTTGATTTGTTGTTCTTGCTCGTATGACATCATCTCTCCTTTGTGAGTGTACATTTTGACCCTGTCATTGGTCAAAATTATGTTTATAATTGGCATGTTGATAAGGCATTCTTGTTGTTTGTTCTTTGGTTGTATTGACTTCTTTTTTATCTATGATGATGACTGAATTTAATTCCTCAACTTGACTTTGTTTTTTGGAGAGTCTAGATGCTTCTTTCTGGATTTGTGCTAGTTTTTTCTCTAGTAGATTGTTTTTACTCTGAATCTTCTCGAACCTTTCGTCTTGCAAAATTTTGTCCTCTTTTAACTTCTTGATTTGTTTCTCTAGTTCTTGATTAAGAATCTTTAGGCATTGGTTTTCTTATTGATTTTCTAGAACTCTTCCTTCGGGGTCTTCATTGGATTGTTCCTTCTTGCGACTATGTTTCAGCTTTTTAATCTTTGTAATTAATGTTTTATTATTATTTCGTAGTCAAAAAAGTTCTTCGGTATTGCTTGATAACACCTTGTTCATTTTTATAATTTCCAACTTATGCGTCTTCTTAATGTCGTCATGTTGTTGCTAGAGTTTTTCCTTTTGTTGTTGATGTTGACATAACTCGAATTATTGATTTTCTCGCTTTCTCTGGACATGCTACAACTCAATATCTTTATCCATAATGAGTTTATTTAGAATTATTTTTTTTTTTAAACTCTTCATATCGTCCATCAGTTGATTCTTCGTCTTTAGTTTGCAATAAGGGGACTATCACTGAGAAATCCCGTAGCGTTATTTTCTTCTTCTCATGGAAGAAGGTGATGCACTTCTTTTTTGCATTGATAGAGAATGTTCTTAGTGTTTCCAACAAGTTATAACCAAACATATTGTCAATGAGATGGTCCTCTATAGTTGTGACGGTGAATTGAGCTACAAAACGATAATCATCAATTTGTAATGATACTTCTATTTGATCTTCGTTTATTCATTCTTCATTGATTCTTGAACTTGTACTTGATTTGCGACATCAATGTTTATATAGTTTTCCTTGTTGGATGGATAAATAGCGATGGCAATTGGACTTTCATCAAATATCCCATAAAATTTCAGCATCACCATCGATACTTTCATCAAATATCCCATAAAATTTCAGCATCGCCATCGATACTTTCATCGAAATGTTAAGAAATCTTTTCTTTGCTTTATTAAAATTTGTTTCTTCCATTTTCGCTTGTCTTCTTTCGTGATTTTGATTTGTTCCCTTTTTATTTATATAATAATTGTATTTATTACAATTATTAGATATTAATTATTAATATTATGATATTAATAATTTTTTTTATTTCATAATAATAATGTTATTATTATTATTATTATATTTTGAAAAAAATATATATTGTAACATATAATATAATAAATATTATTATTTAATAATAATAATTTTATTATAATTTTATATATATATATTTTTGAACTATTGCAATTTAAGGTTTTAAACCCTAGCTTAACTAGATGGGAGCGACTGCTATTGGGTTTTATTTTTTTCTTATATTATTATAATAATACAATATTATTATAATATATATGACTTTTTTTGTATTTTTGTTGGCTGCAGGTTTGGGTAGCAAAGGGTTGAAGTTGAGGCTTGGGCATGGATGTAGGCACCGCATGAAGCTAGTGAAGGGCGGAGGAGCAGAATCAATGAGCAGCGTTTAGTGGAGCAATAAATGGTGAGCAGGTCATAGCATGGCATATGTGAAGGAGCGCATAGGTGGAGGAGCATGCAGGAGCTTGAAGAAGGGAGAGCAGGACGCAAAAGAGAAAGATGGCGGAAGCTGAAGGAACATGGACAATGCGTTGCAGAATGGTGGATGTAGCAGCGGGGAGGAGTTCGGGTGAAGGAGAGAAGGATGGCTATGAGGGATTTGTGGGAGGAGAGCAAGTGAAGGAGAGGGGGGATATGTGGGAGTGGGAGTGGCAGAGGCGAAAGCTGGAAGTAGTGCGGGGTTGGAAGGAGGCAAGTGTGGGAATGGAAAAGAGGTGGATCTATGGTCAGTGGTAGCAGGGTGCATAGGAGTTGGTATGCGGTCGACAGAGAGCATCCTGGTGATATGGGGGGAGAGGTGGATGGATGGCGTGAAGGTAGCAGACAGGATGGGAACGAAGGAGCGTGGGGAGTGCAGAGAGAAAGAGTGTGGTGGTGGTGGAGAGCGGGTGAAGGAGGCTGGAAACAGAGAAACTCTGTCAACTATGGCTAAAAGCTGGATTTGGAGAAGCTCCAAGATGGCTGGCCAAAGGCCCAATCACGCAACAAGGCTCTGATACCACTAAAGGAACAAGAGTTCCTTACTAAGTAAATAGCCTGTACAAGTAACGTATAAAATCCATAAATGGAAAAATGTAATAATGTATTAGAGTGTAAGATGGATGATTAATAGTTAAATACGTTTGGGATTTATATAAGCGCATCATGCACCTTTTCGTAAAAGTGCATGATTATTGACTTTAGATAGTCTTTAATTAATATTAATATTAATTTCTTATTTTATTGTTGCAAAATATGCCTTTTGACCATGTATATGGTTTATGGTAGAAACCGAAGATTTAGACCGTAAATGAAGATTCTAAGAATTTAGGGATAATAACCACGCCTTGATCCACCCCAAAGGGTCACTAAAGGGTATCCTTTAATGCCAAGACACTATGTATGGCTCTTGGAGCCTTGAGCATGATCATGGGAGAATACATGAACCTAAGGCCCTAAAGGAATCTTCCAGCCATCCAAGGCTAAGAAGGTTTCCTCAATTCACACATGACCACCTGAGCGTATCATTGGCATAAGTCTTAAGAATTTTGGTGCAAATAGGTAGTTTTGAGTAGTATGTATGTGCCTCATTGCCTTGGAAATGTTCTGAGGAAGAATACCATGCCTTAAGAACTAAAGAAACCATTGAGGCATCCAACACCATGAATAATGCCTCAAATCACCATGCATTACTTCCTAGGGGTATCTAAGGAACTATTCAATAGAGGAAATTTGACTTCTAAAATGAGCGTCCTAAGGAAAATAATAAAATAATAGTTAAAATAATAAAATAATAGTCATTCATTTTGGAGGAAGAATGAACAAAACTACTTTTTGTGTTTGTATTTTCGACATATCCCTGTGTTTTTACTGAAATTCTGAGCAGGAAAGGTCATTGGATGTGGAATTTAATTCGGCATCCAACGAGTACCCACACTGTATACTTTTGACAGACCCTGCTACCCCAAAAACAACATCATTTTTTTTCAAGTATTTCTTTTTTTTGGGGTAGTAGGGTCCATCAAAAGTATGCAGTGTGGGGACTCATTGGATGCGGAATTAAATTCCGTATCCAATGAGCTCTCCCACTTTAAATTTGAGTAAAAGCACAGGGAGATATGTCGAAAATATGAACAAAAAAGTAGTTTTATTTTATGACAAATATGTCAATTCAACCATTATGGTTGACTCATTTTATTGAAATTCTATTGGTTCTTGAATTCCAACTCACAAAATTTATTGTTGGCGCGTTTTCTTATAAGGCCCTGTTTAGACCCCAAATTTTTTCTAAGTATGCTTCTTATGGACTTAGCACATCGAACATGGTCATAAGAGGAGATGTGAACCTGAGACCCTAAAGGAATTTGCTAGTCTTCCAAGTCAAAGAAGGTTTCTTTAACCAACCAAACATGGCCTCTTGATGATATTATAAATGTATGATTGAGGATGTTGATTCCATTAGATGTTTTTTAGCAATAAGTATGTGTCCCAATGCCTTGGAAATGAACAAGGAAAGAAAAGCATGCTTTAGGCCCTAAAGAAACCATCGAGACATCTAGATCTATAAACATATCCTCCAAGCACTATATGTGACTTCTTAGGGGTATGGATGGAACTATCTATGGGTCTTGGGGCCATGACTCCTTCAACATGGCTATGGGAAATGACTTGAACCTAAATCCCTAAAGGAATATTCTAGCAATACAGGGCCACGAAGGTTACCTTGAGCAACCCTACATGACCTCCTAAGGGTATGATTGGCCTATTATTGAGGATGTCACTTCCATTAGGTCGTTTTGAGTAGTAAGTATGTGTTTCATGGAATTGGAAATGTTCTTAGGAAAAGTACCATGCATTAAGCCCTAAAGAAACAATTGAGACATCGAGTGAAATCAACAATGTTTTGAAGCACCATGTGTGACTTATTAATGGTACCCATGTCACTATGTATGGGTCCATCACCCTAGGTAAAACATTGTATTTTAGTAGAGGCCAATCCAATTCGAACCTCTTTTGAGCCTCCAATGACTAATCCGAAAGACAAGTTGTTGTGGATTAGCAGATTATTATGGATTTACTTGGATATAATTATACTATGGATGAAACAAAAGGAACAATCGATACACAACCTTAAGGGACGAAGTTCCTATCATAAAACCTTTGGTTGAAAAATTAGACATTATTAAAACTACCCATAAGCATGTCCACTCTCTTCCAAACTTAGATCCACAAGTTCAATAAAGGGTAGGAACTCATAGAGTTATAATGACACAGTGAAGAATTCTAAAACATGTCCTTAACCTAAATTAAGTATCTCAAGGAAAGTAACTAGTCAACACATACACATATGTCATGTGGATGAAAGTGGTATAGTTTTCCTTAAAGGAAAGTTATCTATTTTAACTAAGAGTCCTACAAAACATTTAAAAAATATTTTGAAGCGAAATCCTATATAGCTAAACGTGAGCGATTTTTATCTTTATATTTAATTTATATAACTAAACTATGACACCATACAAAATTATTAACAAATATTTTGTATTTTGATTTGTTGTTCTTGCTCGTTTGACATCATCTCTCCTTTGTGTGTGTACATTTTGACCCTATTGTTGGTCAAAATTACGTTTATAATTGGCATGTTGATAAGGCGTTCTTGTTGTGTGTTCTTTGGTTGTATTGACTTCTTTGTTATTTGTGATGATGACTGAATTTAATTCCTCAACTTGACTTTGTTTTTTGGAGAGTCTAGATGCTTCTTTCTGGATTTGCGCTAGTTTTTTCTCCAGTAGATTGATTTTACTCTGAATCTTCTCGAACCTTTTGTTCTGCAAACTTTTGTCCTATTTTAAGGTCTTGATTTGTTTCTCTAGTTCTTGATTAATATTCTTTAGGCATTGGTTTTCTTATTGATTTTCTAGAACTCTTCCTTCAAGGTCTTCATTGGATTGTTCCTTCTTGCGACTATGTTTCAGATTTTTAATCTTTGTAATTAATGTTTTATTATGATTTTGTAGTCGAAAAAGTTCTTCGGTATTGCTTGATAACACCTTGTTCATTTTTATAATTTCCAAATTATGCGTCTTCTTAATGTTGTCATGTTGTCGCTGGAGTTTTTCCTTTTGTTGTTAATGTTGACATAACTCGAATTATTGATTTTCTCACTTTCTCTGGACATGCTACAACTCAATATCTTTGTCCATGATGAGTTTATTTAGAATATTCTTTTGTTCTTATAACTCATCATATCATCCATCAGTTGAGTCTTCGTCTTTAGTTTGCAATAAGGGGACTATCACTTAGAAATCATGTAGCATTATTTTCTTCTTTTCATGGAAGAAGGTGATGCACTTCTTTTTTGCATTGACGAAGAATGTTCTTAGTGTTTCCAACAAGTTATAACCCAACATTATGTCAATGAGATGGTCCTCTATAGTTGTGACGGTGAATTGAGCTACAAAATGATAATGATCGATTTGTAATGGTACTTCTATTTGATCTTCGTTTACTCATTCTTCATTGATTCTTGAACTTGTACTTGATTTGTGACATCAATTTTTATATAATTTTCCTTGTTGGATGGATAAATAGCGATGGCAATTGGACTTTCATCAAATATCCCATAAAATTTCAGCATCGCCATCGATACTTTCATCGGAACATTAAGAAATATTTTCTCTACTTTATTAAAATATGTTTCTTTCATTTTCGTTTGTCTTCTTTCCTGATTTTGATTGTTCCCTTTTTCTTTATATAATAATTGTATTTATTACAATTATTAGGTATTAATTATTAATATTATGATTTTAATAATAAAAGAATTAATTTCATAATAATAATGTTATTATTATTATTATATTTTGAAAAAATATATATATGTTGTAACATATAATATAATAAATATTATTATTTAATAATAATAATTTTATTATAATTTTATATATATATATTTTTGAACTATTGCAATTTAAGGTTTTAAACCCTAGCTTAACTAGATGGGAGCGACTGCTATTGGGTTTTATTTTTTTCTTATATTATTATAATAATATTATTATAATATATATGACTTTTTTTTGTATTTTTGTTGGCTACAGGTTTGGGTAGCGAAGGGTTGAAGCTGAGGCTTGGGCGTGGGCATAGGCAGGGCATGAAGCTAGCGAAGGGCGGAGGAGTAGAATCAATGAGCAGTGTTTAGTGGAGAAAGAAACGATGAGCAGGTCATAGCATGGTGGATGTGAAGGAGCGCGTAGGTGGAGGACCATGCACAAGCTGGTGAAAGGGAGAGCAGGACGTAGAAGAGAAAGATGGTGGAAGCTGAAGGAAGGTGGACGATGCGTTGCATAATGGTGGATGTAGCACCGGGGAGGGGTTCGGGTGAAGGAGAGGAGGCTAGCTGTGAGGGATTTGTGGGAGTGGAGCAAGTGAAGGAGAGGAGGGATGTGTGGGAGTGGGAGTGGCAGAGGTGAAAGATCGAAGTAGCACGAGGTTGGAAGGAGGCGAGTGTGGGAATGATAGAGAGGTGGAGCTGCGGTCAGTGGTCACAGGGTGCATAGGAGTTGGCATGCGGTCGGCGGGGAGAATCTTGGTGATATGGGGGGAGAGGTGGAAGGATGGCGCGAAGGTACCAGATAGGATGGGAACGAAGGAGCATGGGGAGTGCAGAGAGAAAGAGTGTGGTGGTGGTGGAGAGAAGGTGAAGGAGGCTGGAAACAGAGAAACACTGTCAACTATGGCTAAAAGACAGATTTGGAGAAGCTCCAAGATGGCTGGCTAAAGGCCCAATCATGCAACAAGGCTCTGATACCACTGAAGGAACAAGAGTTCCTTCCTAAGTAAATAGCTTGTACAAGTAACATAAAAAATCCATAAATGGAAAAATGTAATAATGTATTAGAGTGTAAGATGGATGATTAATAATTAAATACATTTGGGATTTATATAAGCGCGTCATGCACCTTTCTGTAAAATTGCATAACTATTGACTTTAAATAGTCTTTAATTAATATTAATATTAATTTCTTATTTTATTTTTACAAAACATGTCTTTTGACCATGTATATGGTTTATGGTAGAAACCGAAGATTTAGACCGTAAATGAAGATTCTAAGAATTTAGGGACAATAACCACACCTTAATCCACCCCAAAGGGTCACTAAAGGGAATCCTTTAATCCCAAGACACTATGTCTGGCTCTTGGAGCCTTGAGCATGGTCATGGGAGAATACATGAACCTTAGGCCCTAAAGGAATCTTCCAGCCATCCAAGGCTAAGAAGGTTTCCTCAACAATTCACACATGACCACTTGAGTGTATCATTGGCATAAGCCTTAAGAATTTTGGTGCAAAGAGGTGGTTTGGAGTAGTATGTATATGCCTCATTGCCTTGGAAATGTTCCAAGGAAGAATACCATGCCTTAAGAACTAAAGAAACCATTGAGGCATCCAACACCATGAATAATGCCTCAAAGCACCATGCATTACTTCCTAGGGGTATCGAAGGAACTATTCATGAGAGGAAATTTGACGTCTAAAATGAGCCTCCTAAGGAAAATAATAAAATAATAGTTAAAATAATAGAATAATAGTTATTAATTTTGGAGGAAGAATGAACAAAACTACTTTTTGTGTTTGTATTTTCGACATATCCTTGTGTTTTTACTGAAATTCTGAGCGGGATAGGTTGTTGGATGTGGAATTTAATTTGACATCCAACGAGTACCCACACTGCATACTTTTGACGAACCCTGCTACCCCAAAAACAACATCACGTTTTTCATGTATTTCTTGGTTTTGGGGTAGCAGGGTCGGTCAAAAGTATGCAGTGTTGGGACTCATTGGATGCCAAATTAAATTCCACATCCAATGAGCTCTCCTACTTGAAATTTAAGTAAAAACACATGGAGATATGTCAAAAATATGAACAAAAAAGTAGTTCTCTTTTATGACAAATATGTCAATTCAACCATTATGGTTGACTCATTTTATTGAAATTCTATTGGTTCTTGAATTCCAACTAACAAAATTTATTGTTGGCGTGTTTTCCTATAAGGACCTATTTAGACCCCAAATTTCCTCTAATGTATACTTCTTGTGGACTTAGCACATCGAACATGGTCATAATAGAAGACTTGAACCTGAGACCCTAAAGGAATTTGCTAGTCATCCAAGTTGAAGAAGGTTTCTTTAACAAACCAAACATGGCCTCTTGATGATATTATAAATGTATGGTTGAGGATGTCGGTTCCATTATATGTTTTTGAGCAATAAGTATATGTCCCAATGCCTTGGAAATGATCAGGGAAAGAAAAGCATGCCTTATGCCCTAAATAAACCATCGAGACATCTAGATCTATAAACAATTCCTCCAAGCACTATATGTGACTTCTTAGGGGTATTGATGGAACTATCTATGGGTCTTGGGGCCATGACTCCTTCAACATGGCTATGGGAAATGACTTGAACCTAAATCCCTAAAGGAATATTGTAGCAATACAGGGCCATGACGGTTACCTTGAGCAACCCTACATGACATCCTAAGGGTATGATTGGCCTATTATTGAGGATGTCATTTCCATTAGGTCGTTTTGAGTAGTAAGTATGTGTTTTATGGAATTGGAAATGTTCTTAGGAAAAGTACCATGCATTAAGCCCTAAAGAAATAATTGAGACATCCAGTGAAATTGACAATGTTTTGAAGAACCATGTGTGACTTATCAATGGTACCCATGTCACTATGTATGGGTCCATCACCCTAGGTAAAACATTGTATTTTAGTAGAGGACAATCCAATTCAAACCTCTTTTGAACCTCCAATGACTAATCCATAAAGACAAGTTGTTGTGGATGAGAAAATTATTATGGATTTACTTGGATATAATTATACTATGGATGAAACAAAAGAAACAACCGATACACAACCTTAAGGGAAGAAGTTCCTATAATGAAACCTTTGGTTGAAAAATTAGACATTATTAAAACTACCCATAAGCATGTTTACTCTCTTCCAAACTTAGATCCACAAGTTCAATAAAGGGTAGGAACTCATAGAGTTATAATGACACACTGAAGAATTCTAAAACATGTCCTTAAGCTGGCTCATGGAAAGTAACTAGTCAACACATACACATATGTCATGTGGATGAAAGTGGTATAGTTTTCCTTAAAGGAAAGTTATCTATTTTAACTAAGAGTCTTACAAAACAATTAAAAAATATTTTGAAGCGAAATCCTATATAGCTAAACGTGAGCGACTTTTATCTTTATATTTAAGTTATATAATTGAACTATGACACCATACAAAATTATTAACAAATTTTTTGAATCTGAACGTAAGCCATTTTAATATTTACTAAAATCTTTGAGTTTGAGGCCCAGTAATCTAAACGTAAGCCATTTTAATCTTTATTGAAATTTTTGAGTTTCAGGCCCAGTAATTGCAAGAGGCGCTTTACAACCCAGTATGGGGAGATGTTGTAATGTTATGTAACATTATTTTTATTAATATGAGATAAAAAAATTAATTATAAGCCAAAATAAATGTCAGCCATAAAAACAACCTAATATGGGGAAGATGTTGTAATCTACCTACCTAACAAAACAATAAAAAAGTAAAAAATTAATTATCCGTAAAAAAATGTGGGTAAAAATACACAATATGGGGTAGATGTTGTAATGTTCCTAGCTAACAAAATAATAAAAAGTAAAAAATTGAATTCAAACAAATGTTGGCCTTGCACATGGTTTTAAAAACATGTGCAAGGCCCTTTAAACAACCCATGGTTTTATTGTACATGGATTATGAGGGCCTCGCACATGGTTTTAAAACCATGTGCAATGCCTCCTAAACAACCCATGGTTTTATTGTACATGGTTTAGGAGGGCCTTGCAAATGGTTTTAAGACCATGTGCAAGGCCACCTAGACAACCCATGGTTATAGGAGGGGCTTGCATATGGTTTTAAAACCATGCATGTGGAAATGTTGTAATTTTCGTTCCTAACAAAATAAAAAATAATAATAAATATTATATGTCGGCCATAAATAATATTAAATATTAATAATAAAAATATTATAAGTGTACCTTACATAAAAAGATGTGCCTTTTGGTTTGAATGAAATCAATGGCTATATATATGACACACCAAAGTTGATATTTCATTGAGTGCAATACCTAAAAAAGGTTTGCACCTCTAGAGATTTGATCTCTTTTGGCGCTAGATAAAGCCTAGGATTTTAGGATTTAGATCTACGCTCGTCTAAAAGCAAGCCATTTTAATCTAAAATTTTTAGGTTATTAAATTAATTAAAAAATATTAAAAAAACTAATCATATTGTCAGAAGTATTGTAAATTAGTAATACTATATCTATTATTTATAGTAATTTGTTAAAGTTAAGCAAACACAAAACAAACATTATTTAATAAAATAAAAATAAAACATTGATAAAAAGATAAAATAAATGATTATCAATTTATTTAACGGCTCTTTAACTGAAGTTTCCTTAAATCTTAATCAAAATATATTAAAGCATAACAACATAGGACAAGGATAAAATGAATATAGCTTTATACCAGTCCAAAATCTTCCATAATATCTAAATAACTACTTAGATAATTATTATCATACAATTGGTAATAACCATCATTCAAATGACCCTCATTCAAATGACCCTGTTGCAGCCATGTATTCACACATTTATTGTTTTTTAAATAAAAAAACTAACAACCTCCCAAAAATATATCCAACAGCCAACCAATTAAATATACAAGAAACTTGTTACTCAGCAAAAACCAAAACAAACTAAAATCCAATCTGAATATAATCCAATGTAGACAGCCTATACAAGGATAGCCTACCCATCTGGCCTTTGTTACTCTCATCCGCGCTGGATGTTTTAAGTCAACTTCCACCGAGCCGACAAAGTCTTAGGTAATCTTATCGGCAATTGGATTTGGAGTCTTTCCGTGCGTTTTGCGCAACCATCTCGATTGTGGACAAACCTCCTCCTCATCTTCTCAAACAACACCAACCACCCGTTATCTTATCACCAGGGTTTACCTTGCTTACTCTTAAATGCCTCGTGTTATCGTTATTTGGCAACTTGAACTTTGGGTTCACTTGAAATGATAGAGGAATAACGAAGTTAGAGCAATCCAAATATTAAAAATGGGACAAACTTTTTTTTAATTTTTTAGTAATTTATTTACTGTATATAATAAAAACGTTTTAACATAACACTGGATATTTTGAGTAATTATGATAATGATAATTCAGATCCTCTTATTGCAAATTTAAAAAGGTCTATCATGGAGTTAAGTTCAAATTTATTTGAAATTAATTTATAAAAAGATTATATGTTTTAAAAATATTTGCAAGGATGATATACATTTACTTAAATGAAAGTTTGTTCTATTAAAGTTTTAAAAAAATCAAATTGATATACAATTATTTATTAAATTGTGTTTTAATAGCCATAAATATTGAAGCCTGGCATCTACGGAATGGCGACAACAACTGGACGGAGATGATTGATAGTGGACAGTGAGTGGGCTGAGTATCCTTCTATGGATGGGCCAAAGTCAGAGTTACACTCACCCATTCGAGTTTAGAGTCTTTCCGTGCGTTTTCCGCAACAATCTCGACTGTCGATTGGTTCTTGCTAAACGCTTTAAAAATACATCTAATTCTTCTTCTTCTCACTCCACACCTACTACACATTATCCTCTCCCCGGGGATTCCGCTGGCAATCTCTCAGAGGCGGCCTCCTGTTATCGCATTTTCGCACATAAATCCGTCATTAGTCCCTTCATTCAGCCACTGGGCTCTAAGAGGGAATAGATAGATCAAGCAGTTGATTAGATATATACACAGAGACAATCTTGAAAGCAAGAAATAAGAATCAATGGGGAATCATATGTGCTTCGCTCAACCGTCCAGAACTACCACAGTAGCAAAAGTTATACGGTGGAATGAAATGATGGCGGCATTCAAAAATTTAAGGAGGCAGTTAAGGTAGGAGAGCTGATGGTGGACAATCCCCAACACTTCATTTGCGATTTCAGTGATCTTCATGCAGGACGTCGCATCCCAGCACTCCGTGCTGAAGAGGATTTGGTGATGGGGAGCGTCTACGTTCTTCTTCCTATGCATCAATATTTGCGCTGTGTACTATCGGCTTCTGACATGGCTTCGCTTAATTTGTTAGCATTCCAAAAGCACTCTTGTAACTCAGCTAGAGTCTTTCCAGCCGTTGGCGCTGCCCAATTATCTCAATTTTCTTCAGACAATGGCAGTGCCAGGGAATCATGCGAATTGCAGATAAAATTAACAGATCGGTTTGTGGTGCCAAAGTTGGAGTTAAATGAAGATGAAGACCAGCCATCGCCCGCGATGGAGTTGGGGTTGGGGTTGAGCCAGCATATGAGGATACGCTGTTTTAGGTCTTGGAAGTCAGTACTGGAGCCGATAAAGGAGTCCCCGCGTGTTCGGAAACCCTAAAATCTCAGAATGTCCCTCCCATTGGCGTGAAATTGATTTCTAATTTCGAGTCCATTTAACATTAACACTTGAAATATGTGGGTTTCCCATGATGAAATGTTGACTAGTTATGCACAGTTCTTCCCCGCATCGCATCTTAAAAATTATGGGGCAGAGACTGCGTCCTTGCTACCGGGGAATTGCATTCAAATGTGAAAATATTTAGAACGGTTCACAATTCAAGCAGACTCTTGGATTTATTAAATGAAAACGCTCCCATGAAAGGTAAAGTTGGTATACAGTTAAATATCCCAAACCATGCTTCTATGCAATTTCTATTTTATTTTGTCTTTTAATTCCTCATCTTATACTTAATGACCATGAAAAAACAGTAAAACTCTTTACAACATAGTACTAATCCAACCATAAAAAATGAAGGTCTCAAAGAAGATTGAGCGAAGGGTTTGGATGAGAAACTCAATGAAAATGGAACCTAAAACTTTGGGTTCCAACCATAAAAAAAAGTAAAGGTCTCAAAGAAGATTGACCGAAGGGTTTGGATGAGAAACTCAATGAAAATGGAACCTAAAACTTTGGGTTCACTCTGACAAGGGATAACAAAACTTGGAACAATCTGAATAAATATTTTTCCTCATTTTTAATGTTTACTTAAATTAGATTTTAAATTAGATTGTAGTATTTAATGTTGATTGTTTATATTAAACTTTTGTTTCTACAACTATATTAAATATTTATTTGTAAATCATTTCGATACTGTTTGAAATCATTTATTTATTTATTTATAATTAATTTTTTAAAATTGGTATTATATTTTAAAAATATTTTTGATTATGATTATAATTATAATGATGATTAGTATTTATTTAGGTCTATTAAATTTCAATATTGATAAAAAAATATTGACTTTTATTTTCAAAGTCATAATTTTTTAGATTTTTTTTCATGAATTAATTAGCTATTAAAATGAATGGATATTGTGAAATTCATATCCACTGTTATATTTCCACACTTAACTCATATCAGAAAAGTCTTTTTGTTTTTAATATCACAAAGATTAAAGACTATTTATTCCGTGGTGTTTTAGGTTTTATGAATTTTAATCTAGTCATGATATACAAATATATATATATACAAATATTTTTTCATATCCACTGTTATATTTCCACACTTAACTCATATCAGAAAAGTCTTTTTGTTTTTAATATCACAAAGATTAAAGACTATTTATTCCGTGGTGTTTTAGGTTTTATAAATTTTAATCTAGTCATGATATACAAATATATATAGGTGAAACATGTCACAATATTTCTTTCATATTTTTTCTATTTTAATTTTATACCTAAGAATAAGTATAGATATACATAATTTTATGAAATAAGCTCTTATCACAAAATGTACATACATCTAGTAACCAATGACATAGTATATTCTACTTATATTTATAATTTAAGAATTATGGCATTTATTAGCTTAAATATTCTTTTAGTAATAACATTTAGTTACTATTATCATACTTTTAAAAAGTAACCTTTATACATAAAATGACTCTTGAAAAATATATTCTTTAATCTTTCTAAACATTCAAGTTTTATAACTAGCTTTCACAAATTAGGGGTGTTGTAATCCAAGGAAGTAATCTAGTTTTACAAAAGCAAGCAAATTATAAACTAGGCATTCAAATCTTACTTTATGATAAAGAAAGAAAACTCACTATGTAAACAAAAATAAATAAAACTTAATAATAACTTTCACCTAACAGATCATTGTCGTCAACCGGATCGTCAACCAATTCCTTGAATATCCAACTAACTTTAAACAACTAATAAACTGAACTTTCATTTCAATTACATATATAATTACATATATAAACATAACTAAAGTTTAAGCATAAGTAAAAAACTAACCATTATTCTTAAAAATCTTAAGATATTTAATGAATCTCCCAAACATATGAATTCAATATATAACAATATTACTAAAAAAAGGAAAGAATCGTGTCTTAATATATTCTGGGGCTGCTTCCTCTACCTCTACCTCTGATGCAGAAATATATATTATTTATATATATAAAAGTTAATTAATTACATTGACACCCAGCTACCTTTAATGCATAAATATATATAAAAAAGTTAATCAATCGCATTGACACCCAGAAGAAAAGTACTGATCTTTATGTAAGCATCTATGGTTGAAGTTTCTCATCCTCCAGTACAAATCTTCTCTTTGTGTAAAATTCTATGGTTGAAGTTTCTCATCTTCCAGTACAAATCTTCTCCAGATTGCAATGATCCAACCTGAACACTAAAGGCAGCGCTCCAATGGAACTACGATATTCCCTCGATATCCAAGAAGTGGGAACAAGAACTCATCAAAGACTCATCATTCTTTTCTTTTTCTTTCCCCAATGTCTCCGATGATGACTCTTTTTATGTTTTAACCGTCATGGAGACAAAGCAGAAGAGGATGCTTTTTCACGACTCTAACTTACTCGAGGTTGTCTCCCATGAGTTCTCCACTTGAAAATAATGACATGATGTATGGCCTCCAGGCCTGGAAATTCAATTTTGTTGTGCTTGTCAATAAAAATTTAATGACGGTTTCATTTGATGGTTTAACCAATTTTGTTGAATGTCAATTTATTTTTAATATTATATATAAATGTGAATAAAATATTTTTTATATTATATATAAATATGAGCAAAATATTTATATAGAAATTTACTAATTCCAAATGTGCAACAACATGGTAAGCAAATTATAAAATTTTAAGAAGAAAATTTTAGAGATTCCTCTTGGAAAAATCTGAAGACTCAGAGCCGAAGACTAATAATACAATTAGAAACACAAAATATAAATAAACACAATACACATACACGAAAATAAAGAAATCTAGCATATATGTGTTCTTCCCACAAGAGATTACCCAACACAATGGCCAATGATTGTTAGCTAAGGTTTAGTAGTTCATATAGGTATTAAAAATTTTGACGGGATATCTAAATTCATAAACGTCAAATAGAGGTTTTAAATATTTTTTACCTTTCAATGATGACAGGCCCATTAAAAACTTACATGTCGAATACGTGTAAAAATGAAAAAAACGTTCTGTGAAACGTCAAATTCCAGGCCTGAAGGCGTCTACGCTGGTACCTGTGCATTAATTGCATTGGCGTTATCGACCCCCTGCAACTGGATTGGCCATCTTTATCTCGATTGTAGATTCCCTCCATCCATCTCTACATACAACTGGCAAGGAGCAAAGTCAACTGTTGACTCTGCTCCTTGCTCATTGCCCATTGGATAGAGAAAATCAGCAATCGACATAAGCTCAGGGGACTGAATTTGTGTCTTCCAACTTATTTTACAGAGGCTTGAGTCTCTTTGTTTTCTCCCGTTATAGAAAGCTTTTCTGGTTCCCCCACCAAAGATAGGAAGAGATGTGTAATCATCTCTGGTCGAGCGTTTTCTCTATAACTGTTTCTTTAAAATTATCTTTTAGCTGATCATATTGTTTTGACAAAAATACACTAACATATATATTAATCATTTTCTTCTGGAGATAATCATTTGTATAGTCCTATTCTATGAGGTGGATGCCTTTCCTTGGAGCATTAATAATCTCCATATATATAATACAATACCATTTGTAATATTTATATATAACACAAAATATTGTAATCACTTTATATAAAAATTGAATATATATATATAACTTCTTTAGTGATAGATCATTAAAAATTCTTCGTGCCTTATAATTAATGTAATATTTAAGAAGGATTTTAGCTTGTTCTAGTTAGAAGTTTTAACATTAAAAATAAAATAGAGTGCAACTTGTTTAAATATATAATAATCTTGTCGCGAACGGTACATTGCTTTGCAATGTCCCACACCAATCACTAGTTTCAAACTCACAGTTAAGTTTAATTCCCAAAACATTTTAAGGAGGTATGTAAATACCAATAATTCACTTATTTTCCAATGCCCTAGGCACTTGGACGATATTTTTCAAAAAATGTATGTTAATTTCCAAGGATTTTATATCGCGATTTTTAGGGTGAAAAAACTTTACCCCATCAAAATTGGGCGAAACAGGTGCAAAATGGCGAATCTTTTTTGGGATGGCGAATCTTTTTTGGGAGAAAAACATGGAAAAATAGCCCACTGGGATAAAATTTGCCCCTAAAATTATCCCTGCAACACATGGTTTCGAGCCAGACATCCACCCTCCAAGTGGATTCATATATGCCCCATTTGTTCAATCGAGTCAAGCTTCCAAACTCTTAGTTCTATATAATAAAATTACAACTAGGAAATCCACAAAGCATAACGTATAGTGCTTTGTGGAGTGGATGTTACATTCTCAAAACTGAAAAAGAGTTTCCATCCTCCAATAATGATTTTTTGAACACTATAGTTGCAGTAGAGTCTATGATGAAACTCAACTTCCACATACTCGTATGAATTAACTTCCTCTAAGATCTTATTGTGGTATGGAATATTAGAGTATGTAATTTTGTCGCTTTTATCATGTTACATGTAGCATTTAAGGAAAATTAAATTTTAAAAATCAGTCATGTTTGTTCTGATTTGGAGAAAATATGATACATTCAATCGATTACAAAAAATTGATCTTCTCGACGATTTTAAATTGTTTACTGTTCATATGTTTCGGACCGGATTCTATGATATCATCTTCCATGCAATTTTATCATTTAGCTACGCATGATAGAGCACTGATAAACATTTTTTGCTTAAATGTAAATACGAGTACAACATAATTTATTGCAAAAGATACATGAATAAACTTCAACATGTTTTATGCTTTAGATTGTTTCTAACATGACACATAATTACATTAACGATAATATTGCGGGAAGTTGATGTTTCCTCCTATGGGAATTTCTTGGACCAAGATGGTAAAGTCTCCGACATGATGAACCTTGGGAAACTAAAAATCTGCACAGAACAACCAGTCAGATATGTTGTTGACAATAAAGAATCATCTCACTTGAATCAGGAGGAAGCATATTTAATTAAATCAGTTCTGGTTTGAAGGACATATGCAACAAATTCAACACCTTCTCTTTATAGTTTTATAGTTTGACTAACTCACTATCGAATAAGCAATCATTTTTTCTGAGCGGATTTCTAAGTATGCCTTTGCATTGAATAAATTTGTCAAAACATAAATTTATGCTATTGAGTTTTGTGCATAAATTTTTCAGCAGATACATTTTTCTGTACATAAATTTTTCTACACAAACTATTGTGTTTATGAACATAAATTTTTCAATCTATTTAGAAAATAGTTATAATATTGTGGTTTTTTTTTATATTTCAAATTAAATTCTTATATGGTCTCTTTTAGTTATATTTAGTAATTAAACTGTTAATATAATTTAAAATAAGTTGTGTGCATTTTTAGTAGTTACATATTTAGGTATAATTTAAAATAAGTTAAATGAATTATAATGTTTAATATGAAATATGAAATAGTTAAAATTTAAATAAAATTAATGTGATATATTAATCATGATTTATGCCATTAACGTTATTATTTTTGTTATATATATAGTTTTTTTTAAAGTTAAATTGTAATGTTAAATATGTGAAGTTAAAAAATATTAAAAGTTAATTTTATATATATATATAAAGTTTTAATAAGAGGTATAATGTAATAATAATGTTACATAGTTATGGTAGATAGATTGTAGTGGTTGCATTAAATTCAATGATATTTCTTTAGATAGATTATGGTGGTTGCATTAATTTTCGTCATGTTTTTTTTCAGACAATCCATGGTGATTGCATTAATTTCCGTCATGTTTCTTCAGACAATTCATGGTGGTTGCATTAATTTCAACCACATTTTTTAGATAGATCATGGTGGTTTCATTAATTTCGGTGACATTTCTTCAAATAGAACATGGTGGTTATAATAATTTTAGTGACATTTCTTCAAATAGATCATGGTAATTGCATTAATTTCTCTATCATTTCTTCAAATAGGTCATGGTGATGGTGGTCGTGGTTGCAATAATTTTAGTGACATTTCTTCAAATAGATCATGGTGGTTGCATTAAATTCAATAACATTTGTTCACATAGATCATGGTGGTTGCATTTTAGTCAAGTTTCTTCAAACAAGTCTTGATCGTTGCATTAATTTCAGTCACATTTCTTCACTCACATTTCTTCAAATAGATCATGGTAATTTTATTAAGTTTAGTGATATTTCTTCAAAAAGATCCATCTAAATGAGATGTATTAATTTCAATGGCATTTCTTTACATAGAACATGGTAGTTGCAATAATTTCAGTGACATTTCTTTAAATAAACCATGGTAGATGCATTAATTCACCGAGAGGAAAACTGGGATGGTGGTGCAAAATTAGGGTTGCACATATAGAAAATGCTTGGGCAATAATTCAATGGTTCTTACAAGGAGTAGTCACAATCATGCATGAATTGGATAACACATATAGTATCCAAGGACCCATTTCATACCTCAAACCACATCGGAGGTCAATGGAGTGACGCTAGTATTGAATGCACACAGGTTGACTGACAGGTAGCAGCATGATCTTGAGTGTGCGTGACAAGGAATGGAGTGATGCCTAAAACAAATGTTCAACTCTGAGCAAGGGAAGACACATTAATTGGCTAGCAATCTAGTAATGGACTGGAAGGCATTTTTGATGCCAGGATTAAAATGTAACCTCAAGAGTTATGGCAGCTGGTCCTCTGATACCACTATTGGAATGAATAATTCTCGATTCATTTATTCCATTGCCAAAAATATTTATTTATACATTGATGTGGTGGTTGAGTTTCACCTTCTAACCAACCCTTTCAGTTTCCTACGTGTTTCTTCATATTCATATTCTATGTACAATATTTACATTAAATATAAAACCCACAGTAGTATGTGCAACGTATTTGAGAAATAGAAGTCCATCTCATGCTATTGAGGACAAGACTACACAAGAAAAGTGGTTTGGCCACCTTCGTTTGGGTATGCCTCTCAAGGTTTTTGGTTCCACCTATTATGCCTTGATACTAAAGCAACAAAGAAACAAACTTGGTGCTAGAAGTAGAAGATGTATTTTCTTGGGATATTTAAAAAATTCCAAGGCATACTGTCTTTTGATGAGGTAAACAAGAAATTTGTTGTTTCCACAAATGTTATTTTTCTTGAAACTAATAAAAATGAAAAGTCTATGGAAAGGAATCTTGATCATCTTGAGAGGTTTTCCCATCTAAAGACATATTATGAATTTGGTAATGAAATTCCAAACCTTGAAGGGGGAATCCCGATCTTGGATCATGATGAATCCTTGGAATTTCCTTTCGAAGCACCAACACCCCCTCATGAAGAAACTCATGAAGAAGGAGTGCCTACCACTTCACCTAAACCGAATGATGTTATTGAGAGAATTGGAAGGTTGACCCTTCAAGACAATGAAGCACCTTCAGCTTATCAACCTGGACCATTAAAGAAGATTCCAAAATGGGCCATAAAGACACTTGAAAGTGTCCATCAAGATGAAGTTGGAAATATGGGAAAGAGAAATTCAGCAAGACAAGATGATAGAGGAGAAGCAGATAACTCAGGTGATGACATGGATGTCTCATTTGATTGTTAATTAAATCTATCTTCTAACTTTGAGCCAAATTCCTTTATAGAAGCTGCTAAATGTGATGAATGGAAAGAAGCTATGCCAAATGAATATGATGCTTTCATAAAGAATGGAACTTGGAAGCTAGTTGATCGTCCAATTGGAACCAAACCAATTGGTTGCAAGTGGGTATACAAGAACAAATAGAAATCAGATGGCTCACTTGAAAAACACAAAGCAATGATTATGGCGAAAGGATATGCACAAAAATAAGGAATTGATTGTGAAGAAACATCTCCCCACAACAAAATGGGGTACCATCAACACTTTGCTCTCCATGGAAGCACAAAATTGGTGGAAAGTCTACCAAATGGATGTAAAAACTCATTTCTTCAATGGAAACTTGAAGGAAAATGTCTTTATATATCACTAGATTTTTTTGTTGTGAAGGGACAAGAAAACAATTTATGCAAGCTTGTCAAATCCTTGTATGGCCTAAAACACCACAAGCATGGTATGAAACGCTAACTCAACATCTTTTAAAGCTAATTTCAAGCATTATAATCTTGATGATGCAGCATTGTTTCTAAAGAAAGTTGGAATATTTATTGTATTTTTTGTAGTATATGTAGATGACCTATTGATGAGAGGGAACAATGAACATTGCATAATTTCCATTAAGAAAGCTTTGAAGATTTTTTTGAAATGTCTGATTTCGGACATCTTCATTATTAATTAGGAATTGAAGTGACTCAACATCCTAATTACATATTCATATCTCATAAAAAGTATGTTGGATGATTATTGAACAAATTTTGCATGATAGAATGCAACCCTATCTCAACTCTAATGGAACAAAACTTCATGCTCACATCAAGCGAAGGAAAATAATTTGAGGATGCAATAAAGTACTGACAGCTCGTAGGAATCCTTATCTACCTTACCACTACCAAATCAGATATTTCTTATGTTGTTGTCATTCTTTCAAGATACATGCATAAACCTTGTGAAGGACACTGGTTTGCAACAAAAGGAGTTCAAAGGTACTTGAAGGGGACTTGAGCACACTAAGGTGGAAGACTTCAAAGTGATTGGGTACACTGATTCAGACTTTGATGGCGACAAAGAGAGAGGGGTGTCCACTTCTGGATACACAATGAATCTTGGATCAACAACTATTGGCTGGAGATCAGGAAAACAATCAGTTCCAACAAATTTGACAACAGAAGCAGAATATGTGGTAGTTGCAGAAGCAACAAAGGAGATTGTGTGGCTCATGAAGATACTTGAATATTTGTAGGAGAAGTAAGAAAATTCCACTCCCTTACTGATTGTCAATAGAACTTCAATCAAGTTGGCCAAGAACGCCAAATTCCATGATCGAACCAAGGACATCAACACAAAGTACAAGTTTGCTTCGACATCATGTAGAGGCCATGACAGTTCGTCTACGACATTGTTCCACACATAAGTAAATTGTCGACTTCTTCACCAAAGCACTTGGATGCGAAACGTTTGAAAAATTTAGAACCATGCTCGGACTCACAAAGCCCCCTTTGGATTAAGAGGGGGAATGTTGGAAACATAATCCTTGGATTACGATTCCATAGTTAATGTAAATATTGTATATAGAATATGAACAGAAAGAGTCATGTAGGAAACGAAAAGGGTTGGTTGGAAGGTAAAACTCAACCACCACATCAATGTATAAATAAATGTTTTTGACAATGAAATAAATGAATTGGGAGTTATTCATTTCAACAACTAGCACAACCACTTAATTTGTGCATGAACTATCACTCCACCCCAAATTAAAGGCTACCCATGCACTCATGCATAAGGTAAGAGTTGTTCAATTATCAATCATCACTTATTTTTTATATTATTTTTTTCTCTCTCACATTCTTCTAGTTACTTACCATAAACTACTAATTATCCATTCATGAAAACATTAATTATAATTCACAATAACAAATTTGAAAACACTAAAAGGCGGTGTATCAGTCGTTAGCATCCCCACCTTTTGCCCAAACCTCATGTCAACCGGGTTTATGATGTGGCGTTCAGCCTGTTCATAAATTTCTTCCCTATATTGCTTTATAATTCCTATACACAATGTGAGGAAGGCCCAATTTCACCCAAATACCTAATGTTGATGGAGTTTGGAGTTGGAAATTAGAGTATCCAGCCATACTTAAAGTTCAACATTTTTAGGTCATGCATAGCTTTTAGCTTTTAGGGTTTGTAAAAACGCGGGGACTCCCTTATTGTCTCCAGCACTAGTTTCCAGTACGTAAACCCTCGTATCCTGTGCCCACCGAACCTAGAGACCAACGCTTGGTCTTCGTTTTCATCTATCTCCAACTTTGCCACCACAACCTCCAAGTCTACTACTTTCTCCTTCAATTGATCTGATCTTCTGTCATTGCCTTTCTTTGAACAAAATCTCACTATTAGACTTTTAAAAAGGTAAATTGGATTTTAAAAGTGTGATTTTCTATTTTTATTTAATGAATTTTGAAATAAAAAATATTAATTTTTATTATTGCACTGAGAGGCTCTACAGCCTAGTATGAGGGAGATCTTGTAACGTTTGTGGATGTAAGGTTTGTCCATATTATGTCGGCCAAAAATAATATTGCCAGTATGAGAGATGTTGTAAAGTTTGTGAGATCTTGTAATGTTTGTCTATATTATGTCGGCTATTAATATGAGGGAGATATTGTAATGTTTGTCTAATCTTGTATGACGGAGATTTGTCTATATTATGCCGGCTATTAATATGAAGGAGATCTTGTAAAGTTTGTCTAATCTTGTATGGTAGAGATCATGTAACATTTGTAAAAAAAGAAAAATAAGAAATAAGAAATATTATGTCTATTATTAATAAAAAAATTATGATTTTACAATTCCAAACAACTTGAATTGAATTTGAAACTTCTTTTACCTGATTTCGCAAAAAACATCCAAAGCACAAAGTTTTCCGAAACATTCAAAATGTCAAAATGTCCATAGCATTCATTGTCTGACATCATAGATAAAAATTTAACCAGAACAATTTTCCCTACAAAATCACTAATACATCAATCCCAACGTCGGATCCCTGCACCATCATTAGAGACCTCTCTTGAATTCCTTCACCTATTAGCATACATATAATACATACATACAATAAACATGCTTTATTGTTGCCCATTAGTTCAATTCTTTTCTGTTGCCATGAGTTGGAGAAATAATAGGCATACGCAGTGGAAAGCTCCTTTCTAAGACGTTTCAACCACGGCCTTACGTTCTGTCCATCCAGATAAACCTTATTGGTCTCCCACCATCCCTTACTGGTTATGGAGTCCGGGTGTGAGAGAACAGGATCATTTCTCTTCTATCTTCCATCAGGGATGGAGGTTGTGCAGAGATGGGGCGCATGTCTGGATTGGATGAGAATTGATGGAGGTTGTGCTGGAGAGCGATGGAAGTAAGGAGAGATGCGGGAACTCCTTCCAACATCGAACCCTGTGCTTCCTTTCATCAGGGGAATTTTAATTCGTTTCCCCTTCTTTTGAAACAAAAGTTCATTCCAACTGGATATGCATAAATTATTTTATGTATTCTAAATGTGCATGTGTAACTGTATGTGTCTATATCCAACAATCTTGTCATTTTCATTAGTTAATGCCTACAATTCAAATATTCACATGGAACTACATAAAGAAACCGCATGATATTTACAAAAAATGAATTACTAACTTTTATTGAATATGGGAATGTGATCTCCTGCAACAATCCACTTCACAACATACTTTTTCACAGCAAGAATGATTGCAACACTTACAAAATATAGAATAACTATGGGCGATAATGGAAGGATTTGGCGTGGCCAAATTGGGCTGGATGGTCTTTTCGTATAGCCGGTTTTCCCAGAGACGGTTCATCTCCGCCAGCGAACATACAACATGAGACTCACTGCCTGTTCAATACCGATTGACTCGAAGAATAATGCTCTGTTTGCTTCTGCTGAATGTTTTGCAGTACAATATTCTCAAAACTACCCGAGATGTCTGCACCCTTTGGTTGTCTGTCGTAGGGCTTCACATGATCCCTCCCAAACAATTTTCTGCGACTCAAAGATTAAGCTGAAGATAATAATATGTTACTTCTGCTATTGCTATGGTGATTCCTGTGTCGAACAACAGCTCTGTAAACGTAAGGTAGCAATCCATCCATTCATATTAGAAGGATCTCCATCACTAATGGCTAATGATTCAAAGTTTCAAACACTTCTGAGAGACAAGGGAAAGATAATCTAAATTGTGCAAGAGCAATATTCATACAAACAATATATATAATATGAAGGGTATGGCATAAATAGATAGAGTGTAGAATACAAAAGAGAAGTGGAAAACGGCAAGTCGCTCTGTATGTGTGTTGATCGGTTTGTTTTAATCGTGTGCTACACCAGGCTTGAGATAAGCTCTTTTTCCTATTGGATGTAGGGAATCAGGGCCTGAGCTCACTTGTTGGTCAACATACAACAATTTCCTGTCAACATACAACAATTTACTTTCAATTTTTCGAATATGGTCAAAAGAGGTGGCACATTGACATATCAGATAAAGTGAATCTTCTAATCCGGTCAGGGATAGGCCAATCCCTCTAATTCTTGAGTGGATTTGATCCCTCTAATTTTTACATACATATTGAAAAAAATTAATTACACATTTCACTCTTCAGAATGATTGGGAAGGGAGTCTCCCTAATTCCTAAGTGGATTTAAATTAATTACACATTTCACTTTTAAGAATTATTGGGAGGCCAATCCCTCTAATGACAAAAATTAATTACACATTTCACTTGTGAGAATGATTGGTAAGCGAATCCTTCTAATTCCTAAGTGGAATTGATCCCTCTAATGACAATATCTTATTATTTTAATTGATTATCATGTTATCTACTTTAGAGATTGCTAATTGTGTCGATGTATTTAACATGGATTATCAATGGAAAATTTGATGCCATGTAATTATCCACAAAAATATGTTTCCCTTGCACATGGCCTCCTAAACAACCATGCAAGGCTTCCTAAACAACCCATGGTAAATTGCACCCAAAGAGATTTGTCAAATTTTTTTACCAAATTTCAATTAAAAATAATAAAAAATAAAAAATAAACTACTCCTAAAAAAAATATTATTTCAGGTATTGCATTCAAGAAGGTTTTCACCTCAGGATATTTGATCCCTCTTGGGGCTTGATAGAGCCTAGGATTTGGATCTAGGCTAGTGCAATTTTAAATTTGGATTTTTGTGCCGAGAGGCGCTCTATAGCCCAGTGTGAGAGAGATCTTATAATGTTTGTGGATGTAACATTTGTCCATATTATGTCGGCCAGATATAATATTACCAGTATGAGGGAGATGTTGTAACGTTTGTGGAGATCTTGTAAAGTTTGTCTATATTATGTCGGCTATTAATATGAGGGAGATTATGTAAAGTTTGTCTAATCTTGTATGACGGAGATTTGTCTATATTATGTCGGCTATTAATATGAGAGAGATCTTGTAAAGTTCGTCTAATCTTGTATGATGGAGATCCTGTAACGTTTGTAACAAAAGAAAAATAAAAAATAAAAAATATTATGTCTTACTAATAAAAACATCATGGTTTTACAATTCCAAACAACTTGAATTGAATTTAAAACTTCTTTTATACCTGATTTCGCAAAATAAATCCAAAACACAGAAAGTTTTCCGAAACATTCAAAATATCCATAGCATTCATTGTGTGACATCATAGATGAAAATTTAACCAGAACAGTTTTCCCTACAAAATCACTAATACATCGATCCCAACGTCAGATCCCTGCACCATCATTAGAGACCTCTCTTGAATTCCTTCACCTGTTAGCATACATAAAATACATACATACAATAAACATGCTTTATTATTGCCCATCAGTTCAATTCTTTTCTGTTGCCGTGAGTTGGAGAAATAATAGGCATACGCACTGGCAAACTCCTTTCTTAGATGTTTCAACCACGGCCTTACCTTTTGTCCATCTTGATAAACCTTATTGGTCTCCAACCATCCCTTACTAGTAATGGAGTCCGGGTCTGAGAGAACAGGATCATTTCTCTTCTATCTTCCATCAGGGATGGAGGTTGTGGATGAGAATTGATGGAGGTTGTGCAGAGATAGGGTGCACGTCTGGAGTAGATGAGAATTGATGGAGGTTGTGCTGGAGAGCGATGGAAGTAGGGAGATATGAGGAAACTCCTTCCAACGTCAAACCCTGGGGAATTTTAATTCGTTTCCCCTTCTTTTGAAACAAAAGTTCATTCCAACTAGACATGCATAAATTATTTTATGTATTCTAAATGTGCATGTGTAACTGTATGTATTTATATCCAACAATCTTGTCATTTTCATTAGTTAATGCCTGCAATTCAAAGATTTACATGGAAATACATAAATAAACCGCATGATATTTACAAACAATGAATTACTAACTTTTATTGAATATGGGAATGTGATCACCCGCAACAATCCACTTCACAACATACTTTTTCACGGCAAGAATGATTGCAACACTAATAAAATATAGAATAACTATGGGCGATGATGGAAGGAATTGCCGTGGCCAAATTGGGCTGGATGGTCTTTTCATATAGCTTGTTTTCCGAGAGACGGTTCATCTCTGCCAGCAAACATACAACATGAGACTGACCGCCTGTTCAATACCGATTGACTCGAAGGATAATGCTTTGTTTGCTTTTGCTGAATGTTTTGCGGTACAATATTCTCAAAACTGCCCAAGATGTCTCCACCCTTTGGTAATCTTCCGTAGTGCTTCACATGATCCCTCCCAAACAATTTTCTTGGACTCGAAGATTAAGCTGAAAATAATAATATGTTACTTCTTCTACTACTATGATGATTCCTATGACGAACAACAGCTCTGTAAACGTAAGGTATCAATCCATCCATTGATATTAGAAGGATCTCCATCACTAATGGCTAATGATTCAAAGTTTCAAACACTTCTAACAGACAAGGGAAAATTAATCTAAATTGTGCAAGAGCAATATTCATACAAACAATATATATAATGAGGGGTATGGCATAAATAGATAGAGTGTTGAATACAGAAGAGAAGTGGAAAATAGCAAGTCGCTCTGTATGTGTGTTGATCGGTTTTTTTTAATCGTGTGCTGCGCCAGGCTTGAGATAAGCTCATTTTCTCGTTGGATGTAGGGAATCAAGGCCGAAGCTCACTTGTTGGTGAACATACAACAATTTATTTTCGTTTTTTTGAATATGGTGAAAAGAGGTGGCACATTGACATATAAGATAAAGCGAATCTTCTAATCCAGTCAGGGTAAGGCTAATACCTCTAATACTTGAGTGGATTTGATCCTCCTAATTCTTACATAGATATTGAAAAAAATTAATTACACATTTCACTCTTCAGAATGATTAGTAAGGGAATCTCTTTAATTCCTGAGTGGATTTAAATTAATTACACATTGCACTTTTGAGAATTATTGGTAGGCCAATCCCTCTAATGACAAAAATTAATTACACATTTCACTCTTGAGAATGATTGGTCGGCCAATCCTTCTAATTCCTAAGTTAATTTGATCCCTCTAATGACAATAGCTTATTTTTTTAATTGATTATCATGTTATCTACTTTAGAGATTGCTAATTGTGTCGAGGTGTTTAACAGGTATTATCAATGGAAAATTTGACCGCATGTAATTATCCACAAAAATATGTTTCCCTTCCACACATTGACCGCATGTAATTATCCACAAAAATATGTTTCCCTTCCACATGGTTTTAAAACCATGTGCAAGGCTTCCTAAAAAACCATGCAAGGCTTCTTAAACAACCCATGGTAAATTGCGCCCAAAGAGATTTGTTAAATTTTTTTACCAAATTTCAATTAAAAATAAAAAAATAAAAAATAAACTACTCTTAAAAAACTTATAAAATTTTAAAAAATATATTATTTCAGGTATTGCATTCAAGGAGGTTTGCACCTCAAGAGATTTTATCCCTCTCGAAACTTGATAGAGCCTAGTATTTGGATCTAGGCTGGTAAGTGTCAATAACCAATTAGTACAATGTGATTTAAGATTTCATTATTTTGAATTTTTTTATAATATAGATGATTGAGTACAAACTCATGTGTACGATGTCATGTGTATGGTGTAAGAATATGAAATGTAGGAAATATATATATATATATTACTGTATTTAAATGATGGAATTTTAATCAAGTTTTTTATTGATAATGTGCCTTGGTTGTTTTCGAAAATATATAATGTTAATTTTATATATATCTTTTAATTACCAAAGTCATTATGCCCCTTAATTACAAGTCCATTCCATTGTGAAAAGAAAGATGATCTTAACATATTCATACCATGTTTTATTGGATTGACATTGTATGTTTTTATTTTCAAAATGACTTGAGAAAAAGTGATAGACAATAAATTAAAATAGTAAAAAGTGTATGTGTGTGCGCGCATTGTGAATCTACATATCTACGTGTAGGTTGTATAAAAACAATGCCAAAAGCACAATTATTGAGAGGCATTACTTGAAAATGGAGGTTTTGATTTTTTTTAACCCAAACCACTATGTTTGTTATTTTGAATCTAAATATGAACCAAGTTACCAAGTTCATGTATGTAGGAATTCTCAATGGTACAAAAAAGAGAGTTTAAGTTTTAAGATTTAAACGATCATACATATAATTAACAATGAGAGAACATAGATCCACATAGAAACACATTTAAGATAGACAGAATGTTTACGTGGAAAACCATAATAGATCTATTATCTCCCTAAATCCACCAAGCCCATCCAAGTGAGCTAACCACCACTCACCTAGAGGAGTCATGTTGACAATGGAGCCTCCTCAAACCTTAAAAATATTTCCTTACATGAAATACCATGCGAAAATATCATGGGCCACCAATACCATGGAAAATACTATGGGCTACAAAAAAATCATGTGCCAAAAAAAAATGTGTGCTAGACCTCAACCACTTTTGACTCATTCCCGAGTCAAAGTTAACCCTAAAAATCCCCCCTTTAAGCTTGAATTGGAGATTTCACATACACCCCCCTATACCGGTGAGTTACCAAGGGTATGCATGCCTTACTAGGTCTTACATGACTACACCATCCATTGATTCATCCTCTCTCTTTTCCATGTTCGCATTCTTTCTCATTTACTTGCTCATTTTATGCCATGCTCCTTTTGTCTCTACATCTAACCCTAGATCATTGACATCCATATAAAGAAGAATCCATCTACCGTATTAAATGGGTCCTCGGCCGCCATAACCACCAGTTCTCTAGGAATTATCTTCAGCTACATGGTCTAGGATGTCAGGTACCACCGAATGCGCAACCCACAATTAATTCAAAAAACTAGCTATAACACAACGAGCACAACTATATGCCAAACCATGGCTTTGATACAAGTTCTTAGTATTTAAATAAGCATACATATAATTAATAATGAGAGAACATAAATCCACATAGAAACAAATTTAAGATAGACACACAATATTTACATGGAAAAACCAAAACGGAAAAACCACCATAATAGATCTATTATCTCCCTTGACTTAAACTGGCCAAGTCGGGCCAAGTGAGCTAGCCACCACTCACCTGTGATCCTATTAACAATGGATCCTTTACAATACCATGGACCACCAAGACCATGGACAACAAAAAAAACCATGTGCCAAAAAACTATGTGCTAGACCTCAACCACGTTTGACTCATTCTCGAGTCAAAGTTAACCCTAAGATTAAGGACCACACCGTGTTCTAAAGAACGTTCATGCTCTAAGAATGTGCACCATGTGCTATTATTAGTGTGGAATCTTTGGCCTTTAAGAGGGGATATCAACTTTATTTGAAGGTTTTTAGCACTAGATTTTAGTCATGTGTGGCAATAATGACATGTTGAACCACTATAAAAGGCCTTTCCAAAGTATCATTGGTCTCAAGATGGGGATAGTTAACATTATGATGTTTTGAACATTAAAAATGGGTCTTTAGACCCTATATATGGCTCATGGTAGAAACATAAGACTTAGGCCCTAAATGAAGCTTCTAGGCATCTAATGTCAACAATCACACCTAGATCCACCCCAAAGAATCACTTGAGGAAATGTCTTACCTCTAACTATGTATATAGGTTCCATTAGAGGCAAGGGATTCCCTCAAGTGGTCATTTGGGGTGGTTCATGACATAGTGGCCCAAGACACTTTGTATTGCTATTGAATCCTTGACCATGGTCATGGGGGAGACATGTACCTTAAGCCCTAAAGGAATCTTATAGCCATCAAAGGCTAAGAAGGTTGTTAACCACACATAACCACCTGAGGGTATCATTGTCATATGATTGAGTATTTTGGTACTATTAGGTGGTTTTTAGTAATGTTTATGTGTCTCATGGCCTTAGAAATGTTCTATGGGAGTTGGTGCCTCAGACATGGTCATAAGATGAGACTTGAAACTCATCCCCGAAAGGAATCTTCTATCCATCCAAGGTCAAGAAGGTTTCTTTAACCAGCCACACATGGCCTCTTAATGATATTATAGATGTATGATTAAGGATGTTAGTTCCATTTGGTGGTTTTGAAAAATAAGTATGTGCCCTAGTGCCTTGAAAATTATCAGGGGATGAAAACTATTCCTTAGGTGCTAAAGAAACCATTGAGACATCTAGATCCATGAAAAACTCCTCTAAGTTCAATACATGACTTATCAAGGGTATTGATGGAACTATATATAGTTCTTATATCCTTGAGGCCTTCGACATGGCCATGGGAATCAATACCCGAACATAAATCCGTAAAGGAATATTCTAGCCATATAGTTTCATGCAGGTTACCTCGACCAATTGCACATGGACTCCCAAGGGTATGATTGACCTAGATGATTGAAGATATTGGTTTAATTAGGTGGTTTTGAGCATTAAGTATGCATTTCATGGCATTGGAAATGTTCCCTAGGAATATACCATGCATCAATCCATAAAGAAACAATTGAGGGATCTAGAGCCATGAATAATGCCTTGAAGCACCATGTATGAATTATTAGGGGTATCCACTATGTATGGTCCTTGAAACTTTAAGTCCATGGACATTGAGAAGGATGGAGACTTGAACCTCAAGCCTGAAAGGAATATTCTAGCCATACAAGGACAAAAAGGTTGCTATGATCAACCACACATGGCCTCCTAAGGATATCATTGGCTTATGATTGAGGTTGATTATGTTGTTAGGGTATTTTGAGTAGTAAGTGTTTTTCGTGGTGCCTTGGAAATTTTCTAGGGAAGAAGATCATGCATTAAGCCCCAAACAAACTATTGAGGAATCTAAATCCATGTAAAATTCCTCAAATAATTATGCATGACTTATTAGGGTTATCCATGACATTGTGTATGGATCTTGAGACCTTGTACATGGTCAAGGGTGAAGATTCAAACCTCGAGCACCAAAGGAATATTTTATCCAAATAGGGATAAGAAGGTTTCCTCGACCAGCCATACATGGCCTCCTGAGGGTATCATTGGCCTATAATTAAGGATGTGAGTTCCATTAGGTGGTTTTGAGCAGTATGTATGTTTCTTAGGAATTTGAAAATGTCACAGGCATGAAGACCATGCCTTAGGCCATAACTAAATTGTTGAGGAATCTAGTTCCATGAACAATGCCTGCAAGCATTCAAAATGATTTCTTATGGGTATACATTATATTATGTATGGACATGGGCCCTTAGGGCTATGGACATGGTTACAGAGGGATACATGTTCACCTCATGCCCTAAAAAAATATTCTACCATTGTTGTGGAAAATATTGCACAAGCGTGTAACTCCCATGTGTTGGTCAAGCACGAGTGAGATGGGACCTGCCACACTAAGCACATTTAATATCAATTTTGTCGTGAGTCCATGCAAGCAAGTCACATGGATTGGGTTTTTTAGGTTGGATTCTAGTTTTATCATGGTTACTAGATATGATTGAGGTTAACCCTAGTTGTTTTGTAGGTACATTTGGATGTTAAGTGGAGAGACTGAAGTTATGACACCTTCATTGTGTAGGCATTGGGGAACCTGCATGTGAGGCAAACATTGATATATGGGGGTCTCCTGAAGGTTTTTAGGTGTGAATTTATGAGATCATCATATTATCTGCTTCAAGAGCTCATATAGATGTGGGATCTGGATTGGGATGTTTCAAGTAGGTTGCTGGTACTTGAGAATTATGGCCTGGGATACTACTTTTTGACTGGATTGAATGCACGAGGGGCACGAGAGTTGATTCACCCTATTATGGGTGCCCCCCCCATGATTCTTGGGATGATTGATGATTATTGTGATGTTCAAAAGGATGCTTATGACTCAGGATATATTTGTTTGAGGTTCTTGAGTGACCTAATTGTGTATGTGGTGGAGATGGTGGGGTTGAGGATCATGGGGACAACTTCTTTTCTTAGGGTTACAGGTGGTTAGTTGTTGCTCATAGAGAAGGTGTTTGCCATGGAGCAGTTTTCTTGGGGGTCGATGCTTTGAGAGAGCATCATGACTCAACTAGATGAGCTTCACCAAGGAGGTGGAATTAGGACCTTCCGACATGGGAGTGTCCTATGCGATTACTTTCTGGAGCAGTTTCCTTCTCTTAGGTTGTTGGTTCTGATACCCTAGAGGGCATCATAAGAGGTGCAAATGGTTTATTTGTTAAATTTCATGAACCATAGATCTACATGATGAAATGAGAGCTGCCAGAAAAGAACTATGGAGTGGAATAAACAAGATCAATGTACACTGAGCAAATAATTCATGATAGAAATTTCAAATTATTCGCACAATAATTGCTCAGATAATCACAACATTAATCTTCATTAATTAATCAGTAATACGATGGTAGTACAATAAATAAAATTTGAATAATTTGGATAGGATTCAAATCTACCAACTTTGATTAATTGTTTAGCTAACTCAGTGTGGAAAAATCATAGTTGGAGCTCACTAATTTAACTCCATATGTCTAAATCAGTCTACTATCAATTAACTCACGAGGTAGGTGGAAAAAAGATGCCACACGTTATATGCAACTATGTGGAGTATTAATATGCAATATGCAACTATGTGGAGAAGTAATGCAAAATCTTGGTTTTTTTGTGCATCGACATCCTAGGACTATGCATGTGAACCTCTCCATCTTCTTCCAATATGATGATAGATAGGAGAAGGAATATTTCCTTTGTCTCTTCTTTATGGAGGACTAATGACTTGATCCAATTGTTTCTTCAGTGGGTCGAATTATGGATCATTCTTCGCCATCAAGTAGCATCTCTCGAGAATCTTGTTGCACCTCACAAAGGAAGTGAAACTAAATGGGAGAGTGCAACATGTTCATTGTGATACTGGGACCTCGTTCTTCTTATGTCATCTAGATCCCCAACAATAATCCCAACTGCTTCAATAAGATTGTGCGCCCATTTAGGCTTTTGATTTGGAATAGGAGCTGGATTTGGATCTAGATCCTCTTGAGGGTCAATCTCAATATCAAGATCATGCTAATATTGTTCCTCATATTATGAATATGAAACCTTAGACAATACATCATTAACAAAAGGTGTATATAGAATTTTTTTACCTCCCCTCTTGAATGGTAGCTAAGGTTGTACTAGATCTAAGTATGGCAAAATGTGTGAGAATTCATATGGCTTAGAGGCATGGTTTGCAACACCCTTCGCTATAATCTTCCCAGTTGAGATATATGTGATCTCCATTGAGTTGGGACCAAATACTTAGTCACTTTGGTGAGCCAGTATGTGTCATATGGTATACAGATAACAAATTTGCAGCTAAAGAGAGCACATAGAGTACATTTCTGAACACACCATGTTTTAACTTGATAGAACCCTTTCCTTCAGCTTGAATTTGGGTATCATAACCCATGTGAATACTCAAACCAACTCTAGTTTGAAATGAAGAGAATGATACTCTGGATCCAACTTTATGATTGGAGGTTCTTGAATCAACGAGGAATGCATGTGATTTTGAACAACTAACCTTTAGTGCATGGCATCTCCCATCATGATCTTGAGTCTCTTGTCGAGAGTCAGTCTTTCTTGCATATTCGGGGAGGGAAATATTGTGCTACTCAAGTATTTTTTCTGTTTTATCAATGGTCTTTTTCATACAATGGATTTCTTGATGAACGCCTCTCATATAGTAGGAGCATTGAGTTTTCTCAAATTTCTTGTTATTATTCTTTTTGCAACTTGAGGCTCCATCGGCAGGATTATCCTTCTCCTTTGAGTTTGAATCAACATTTTAATTCTCCTCCCCTTTATTTTTCCATTTATCTTGTGCTTTCCCTAAGTCTCCATCTAAGAGGGCTTGATTCTTGGATGAATTGAGAACTCCCATCTGAATAAATTTGTCTTGCTCATGGATCAATGAATATGTAAATGCATCTAGAGAAGGCATTTTCCAATTTGGGATGGATAATGTTACAGAGTGGAATGTGCATACAAAGACTGATAATTCTGAGCCAAGCTTGCTCAGAATTGACAGCACAAGCTTCTCATCCTTCCTTTTTATCTCGCATTGTTTGCATTGAAAGACTAATATGCTTTGTATTAAATTCGAAAAGAACTATTGAAATGTCTCAAAGTTGCTGGGCTGGAGTGCAATGAGTTCATTCTCCAAAAAATGGTCTCTAATCTCATGTTGTTTTGCAAAAAAAGATTCAATCCTGTCCCATACTTCCTTTGGAGTTCCGAGTCTCTCAAGGTGAAACAAAATATCCTTGGAGATGTGGATGCACATGAAGCTAAAGGCTTCATCTAGTCGATTCAGAAATTTGGATTTCTCAACATACTACTAGGGATCGACTTCTCTTCCCATTTTCATCATAAATAAGCCTTTGTTTTGCAAGGCTATGTGCATATCTACACTCCAATCAATGTAATTGAAGGGTGTAAGAATTCTAGGTGATAAAGGAGATGAATTCCCCATTTCACTATATGTTGATCGACAAATATTCAAGACCTACGTAGGTACCTACAAAATCACTGCAAAAGAAAATTCAATTCGAAACATTTGTCAATTCAAACCTTTCCACCTCGACATGTGCACTTTTTCAGAGTCCATCACACATGGATATACTTTTGTAGACAAAATCTAGAGGGATCGATGCTATGATTCCAAGAATTACGTGGAAACTCAACTACTTCTGGTGCAAGGATGGGGGTCTCACAGGTTTGATGTTGGCATGAACATAAGATCTGATGCCATGTTAATTTTAATGAACCATAGATCTACATGCCGAAAGGAGAGCTATCAAAAAAGAACAATGTAGTGGAATAAACAAGATCAATGTACACTGAGCAAAGAATTCATGACATAAATTTCAGATTAATCGGACAAGAATTGCTTAGATAATCACAACATTAATCTTCATTAATTAATATGTAATAAAATGGTAGTACAATAAATAGAATTCGAATACTATGGATAGGATTCGAATCTACCAACTCTAAATGATTGTTTAGCTAACTCAGTGTGGAAAAATCACATCTGGATCTCACAAGTTTAAATTTGGATGTCTAAATCAGTCTACAATTAGTTAACTGATTGGGTAGGTGGAAAAAAGGCACCACACTCCATGATGCATACAAAACTGGCACTAGGCTAACTGATTGAGATCTAATGGATAGTAACTGGAACATAACTCAGCATAGCTGCTTACCTACCAAGGTCTACTGAAGGAGACTGTTTGTGACACTCTAAGTGGGCTCCTAAAATATTGGGATTGGTCCCAAGGGTGCATAAACTCATGCATGCAAATGTAGTAAGTGGCGGATAACCCCTAGGTATGTCCCCCATACTTTAGTACAATGATGATAACCTCCTAAGTTAGGAAAAATAACCAAATAAACTATGTTGGATAAAGGAGGATTTAGTAATCCTAATAGTATTGGGGTACAATGATACCCCACCTTGGAGGTAATGAGGTGGGGGCATACTACACACCTCATTTCATGAAAATGTGGATTCCACGTATCGGGCCGATGAATCATTACCCATGGAGTAGGATGTATTGCATGGGTGATCTAGAGTTGTTGCAGCCAGCCGAGGGTTGGGATGAGTTAGGTATGCATTTCTAGTTTTTGTAGCATTATATCTATTTCTGTACATTTATGATGATAATGTACGTACATTTGGATATTTATCTTGATTATTTGTTTTCACTTTGTGATGCAGATGTTGGACCAGTGCGACGATCGCATAGAGATCATCATCATTAGCCTCAAGATAAGGTTGCGTGTTTGACAAGGCTCGTAGGGAGGGATAGAGGTATTGTTGCAGAAGTTGGTGTTGGTTCTCTTGCTGGAGGAGTTGTTGGTGTTGGTGCTCTTGCTGGGCAACCTGTTGGTGGAGATGCATCTGCGACAACCTTAGTGGAGCTAGAGAGATACTTTACCGAGATGATTGAGGCTATTGATGAGAAACATATTAGGGATCTAGATGACGAGGAGATGGCATGGACATTGCATCTCCCAATAGTGCGTGGGTTAGGTTAGCATTTGATACTACGATGAGTGTTGATTACGTGCCATGAGGAATGAGAAGCACGGGGAGGGGAGGAAACACCATGACATGGACCGGGTCTGACACAAAGACTTGACCTAGAGGTAGCGAGGGGTGTTGCTTATCAACCATTGGATATTTTGGGACCTTGTGATCCACTAGATGGTAGTGCGACATGAGTGATTTGGGCATATGGTGTTGTGATAGGGCTATGGGCCCTTCATTTTGTATATGTGTTATGATAGAGCCTATGGGATGGAAGTTTATGATGTATCCCCCATAAGGATCATGATTATTTTTGTATATTCCCTTGGAGGGCTATTTTTTGTACATGGAACTATAGAGACAACACACACACACACACATAGATTAGTTTTGTGTGGCATATGTTACAGTTCCTATGTATGACGTGTCTATGTGTGATGATGATTATGATGTTTTATATGCTGATATGATTTATGTGTAGTAGCAAGCACTTCACATGATGTTAGATTGGTTGTCGACATATGGGTATGGTATGGATGGTTATACATGCATAGCGATAGGTACTTTATTTGTGCAGGTTTAGGTATGGTGTATCAAGTGCCAATTCAAGACCTCATTGGCAAAAAAATCGACGAACATGTTGGCACTTCTCGGGACATGGGTGAATTTAATGATTTCAAATTGTGGCATGAGAAGATGCACCCATAGATACTTTTGGAAGAAGAGTTTAAATGCAGGACATGAAATACATTGTTGAGCTACGAGACAACTAAATTGGAATCTAGGTGCAAGTGTAAATAAGATATGCCGAGGTGGGTGACTATAATTCCCCTACTCAACTATGAAAATGACTTTATTTACGTTTAATCACGTGTAAAAGACTAGTAAATTTTGTGATTGAAAACTAGTGTAAATATTTTTGTGTAAGTTGGGTAATCTTGACGTGAATTGACAAAACTTAGGTTTCTGTTAGTAACTGAATCCTATATATCTTTACAAAGACAAGTATCGAACCTTGGAAGGGGGTAGTTACTGGCTACTAAAATTCCTAAGCAAAGATAATGAAGAGCATGCTTGGGAAAACTAAGAGAGGAGAAGATGATGGAAAATGGAAAATAAACCCTAATGAACTTGAATCAAGCAGAGTTGTCACAGAGCACTTTCAAAAAGTGTTAGGCTGTGAGATTCCCACTAAAAGTAGCATAGAGTTTCAAGTGAACACCCAAGGGAGATGTTAGGCTCTGAAGCACAAACACCAATGAACACCTATGTGAGGTGTTTGATTTTGCAGTGACAATCTTTGACCAAAATATTGGTAGCACTTGAAAAATGGGATAAGAGATTTTAAACCCAAGTTCTAGGAAAGGAAGTGGAATCCTTCCCGGATGAAAATATTCGAGTTTCCTAAGGCCGAGTGGAGTGTGGCATCTCAACTTATAGTTTAAGGGAAAGAAAATTATTAAGATATGTTATTTCCTTCGTGAGAATCCTATTTTATTATTACTTGTGATTTAATTAATGTTGCAGAAGTATGATTTTTGCTTGGAAGAAAAAAGTATATTTAATCCCGTACAAATCTTGGTTTAGCATTATCTCATCATTTCCTCCAATGACGTGTTATTATGTGAATTGAAAACTTCAGGATAATCTTAAGTTTAAGTAAATATGCTAGATTATTCTTAGTAGAGAACCATTGACATTTTAAATGTAGATTTGAAGAGAGGTAAAATTTAAATAGATTACGACAAATTTAATTATTTGTAATTTCTATTCATGTTGCAATTCCGAGTTAACCTTTCTTTAGATTAGGTTTCGGGTTTGTAATGACAAACCAAGCTCATTTATATTTGGAACAAACTTTTAGGGTAAGTAATTGACTCAAAATAAACCAGGTAAAATATACTATAAAAGGATAAAGCTACAAAATATAATCGTAGTTGTGATAGGGTAAGGAAGTATGATAGGTCTTATATTTAGTCCACGTAATAGAAGAAAGATAGATTTAATTTTGTCTTGACTGAGGAACGCTTTTTGGGATGGAGTATGGGAAGCACAGTCTTTAGAGGGAGGGCGTGACCCCCTGTTTGCTTCTCTGTTGGCTTTCTTGGGGAATAAGGAAGCGGTCCTGAACAAGATGACTCCAACAACGTAATTGGTACAAGAATTATGCTCTTAGTTAACGTGAAACTTGAGGATAAACGAAGACAATGCTTTCGGTCACTTGTTATAATAAACATAATTTTTTGGGTAAAAAAAAAAATCTAAAAGCTCAAGCACGAGTGTATCATTTATCGACTTATAATCCCTTACTTTGTTTTAAAAAAAAAAATCTAAAAGCTCAAGCACGAGTGTATCATTTATCGACTTATAATCCCTTACTTTGTTTAAGTGACCAGTATACCTCTGCATTTTCATTGTTAGTCAAGGTGTGTTTAACGCTTGAGAGAACTCACTTAAAATAGATAAACTCTGTGTACCAACCCTTTTATATTTGATTTATTTCCCATATCTGCTGTGCGGGTGACAACTCTGTGTTCTACCCTTCGGTTAAATAAATACAAGTTAGCAACATCCTACTCACGCCTTGGCCAATTGAGAGATTTAACTTAAAAATATTTTTTTTCAAGCAAAAAAGGGGTAACACGCTGCTGCTCAAGTCATTATGCTAAATATTATATTTATATTTTATGCTGACTGGGTTTAAGAAAAGGTGTCTTGGGGAAGAGCGACCCACATCCATACCAGAGTTTTATTTACTTAGTTTATTTTAAATTGAAAGATGCATGCAAGGGCGTTTTCCTTGTGGAAGAACGACCCACCTCCATAACCATTAAAATTCAAAGTTTACTGGTTATTCAATATGATAGGTAGAATCGTTTCAGTTAAAAAAATATATATATGACAAGTAGAATGACGTTAAGTCTGCTATGAGATCGAAGAGATTGTAGCAAAAAATTAATGTCCTACCATGTATAAATAAAATTATCCCTCTGGAAAAGTTGTGGTACCCCAAAGCTATATTCTCCGAGTTTCAAATTTTAACAATCTATCGTTAGTAATTAGTAAATTAATTGTAAACAGACCTGGTCCGTGTTCTATTTTATTTTTTTAATGAAATCTTGGATATCGACGTCCTTCAAGATTGCATTTTATGAAAAATCATCTACATAGGAAGCTATTTCAACATTTGTGTGCTATTGGGTTAGAAGTGGATTTTGGTAATCTTTAAACTGCTTATTAGTGGGCATGGTTTGGAATCTCGAATCTCCTGGACTTTATTTCATCTCTTTGCATACAAGATAGTCCTTAGTATCCAATTCGGTTACACAGGTCAAGTGTCACTCCTACCTTAATTGTTTTTGCAAATTTATATTGCAATATGAGGAACCTATGTTGATACCCATAAATTTGTTTTCCTTTTGTTAAAAGAAAGAATCCCATTTGCCCTATGGAAAACAAGTAATAACTAAGTGTTTCGATACCCATTTGGTGGTCATTGCTCAATAAAGCTAATTAAAGTTTGTGTTAGAATCTTGATATATTACTTTAATGCTTAAAGAACCCAGCATGGCTGGTCGATAGTTGAAATAATTCAGTAGTCTATAGAGTCCAATATAATTTCATGTGGAATTTTGTCGAAGGGTTGGGAAGAGTTACGTCGTGCAAACAACTCTAAGAATTTTAGTTTGAACGAGTATGAAGGCATTGCATATGTTTCCTTCCCTTCATTTCATAAAATAGAAGGTTTCATCCTCGAAGAGAGAAAATATGGAGAGGGCAATATACAAACAGACAACCACGTCTTCTCTGGTATCGATAGAACATGCTCTCTCTTATGTGAAAAGAACATGCTCTCTCTTGTGAAATCCTTCTCTGCAGCGTAACTGAGAGTCTCCCCTGCAGGGTGACAGTGACTGAGAGTCTTCTCGGCAGCGTAACTCAGTCATCTCTGCAGTAAATGGTTGACCAATGATTATGATAGACGGTATTTTATGAAAACTTATAATTTTATTATTATTTTACTCCAGGCAGAATGCATGCGTTAGGCCTCCTTTGACTGTAAACTTGATTAAATAAACATACACGTTATGTAGGACTGATACTTTTGAAAGATATGTGTTTTGACTGATACTTTTGAAATTTATGCATGTTTAACTGGCAGTAGCAAATTGAGCCATTTTACCTCCTTACTTTGATTGATAGTTGTGAGCAATCCGGTGGATCATTTTGGAATCCGTGAAGTGTAGGTACTCCTTCTCTCCCTTGTCTTTGATTTTATGCATTACTTTTTTAAATTTAATGGTCAACTAATGGTTTTTTTTCCCAAGCCCTAAAGGCACCACCGCGCAACCGTGGGTCGCGTTTATTGGAACCGTAACCGCAGCTCGCTTGTTTTGCAACCCGCGAATGGATCGTACTGTGCACACTGCTCAGTAGCTATTACTGTACATACTTAGTTTTAGAAATCAAAGAGTTTATTATCACACGGAAATAATTTGTGAAGAGGAAACTTCGTGTATTATTTTTGACATCAATTTTTCAGACTCCAATATAATTGAGTCCATCATCACGGAGTATACTTAAAAAATTCAAAATAATGAAATTGTTTTTTTTTTAAAATTTAAATAATGAAATTGGTTTATTCCAAAATCTAATGATGAAATTGTTGCTTGGGAATAAAAACATGGTTTTGGAATGGCTGGAAAGGGAGCACGTCAAACATGGGTCCACAATTCTGTCTACTCGAGACAATAGTGAGCTTGTGGGACCATGAGCTTGGGTTGTTTGATCTCAAGGGAAACCTTGGAGTTGATGGTAGAAGACATATACTTTATCAGGGGATTCTTGTCAATATAGGAGCATTCACAATTTGACAAAGTAATACATTTATTTGCAACGAACATGTTTGCAAACAATCATAACAAATACACGCTTCAATCGTTGGCTATGCCTATTGCAAGATCTGTTGTAGATTTCACCACTAGAGTAGATGCAGAACAAAATGATGACCATTAACTCGAAAAAGAAATATTACTATGTGTCGAGCAAGGCGCTCTCGAATTGATCATCAGCCTATATTGTCGTGGAATTTGATAATTACATTGGCCCTCCATGGGACCAATCTCAACCAAAGCACATACCAAATTCACTTATACAACAAAGTAACATGAAGCAAATCTTCCTCAAGATGACTTGGGCATTGACTATCCATAAATCCCAAGGCTTGACATTAAAAAGAACAACCATTGACATTGGTAACACTAAATGTTAGGGCTTGACCTTTGCAGTAATGTCACTAAGGACAACATTACAAGGAATGCTAATTGCACCATCGTTCTCATTTGAACGATATGCAAAGATTCACAACACTTCATATGTCTCACTTCGAAAGAAAGAAGAGGCACATCTATATTCTCTATCTCTTTCACATTTAACATTGTAACTCTCAATCCATGCACTCTCCTCGCCAAATGAACATCCCAATGTTGATTGCCAATATAATTAGAGGAAAACTTGATCACTACCTACCTCTTTGTTCTTTTGTTAACAATTAATTAGTTTCTTGTATGAAAAAAAAATGCAAATTTCACTTTACTTACCATCACTCACATGGGTTTCTATTTATAGCTTATTAGTATTTCCAAAAATTTATACATTTAGTAGCATATTCTTAACATATTATTTTTACTTCACTAGTAACACATCAGTGAAAATATGGTACATGATGAAGGTTCAAGGTTTGAAATGTTTGTGAAGCATCAACAAGTTACTTACTCCTGTAAAGTTACTTACTCATGCCTTTTTGATTGTGAATGCTTTTCACATGGGATAGTAGAAGCAACAATTCAGCTATACTAATAAAGCATAAGCCATTTTTTATAACTGTCCCTAACATAGTTTTAAAAAAACACTATAACAAATACATAAATATGACAACACATTAACAAATTTAATTATCTAAAAAATTATGTTTAATTGATGTATGTTTTACTTATCCAACTATTCAAATGTATAATTCTACATTTTCTTAGCTGCTTTAAGTGTAGTTTTCTTCACCTTCTCTTATTTCACAACATATAACAATTCTTCACCCCATTTCATTCCGTGTTTTGGGATATGCTAGTAGTTCTATACATAATGTGAGGAAGGCCCAATTTGGGCGAAATACCCAACAATAACTTTTTATGGACTTCGAAATTAGAGTATTGAGCCATGCTTAAAGTTCAACATTTTCAAGTCATGCACAGCTTTTAGCTTTTAGGGCTTGTAAACACGCGGGGACTCCCTTATTGTCTCTAGTGCCAGCTTCCAGGACGTAAACCCTCATATCCTGTGCTAGCCGAACCCCGACACCAACGCTTGGTCTTCGTTTTCATCTACCTCCAACTTTGGCACGACAACCTCCAAGTCTACTACTTTCTCCTTCAATTGATCTGATCTCCTCTCACTGCCTTTCTCTGAACAAAATTCATATGAACTGTTGGTGGGGAGGATTGGGAAAATTTTAGAGTTGCAATAGAGTTTTCTATCACGGAAATTGCATTGAAATGCTAACAAATTTAGTGAGGTCATATCGGAAGGCGATAGTACGCGACACAAAAAAATTTGCATTGGGAGAAGAACATAGATGCCTCCCAACTCCAGATCTTCTTCTGCAAGGAGTGCTGCGATACGACGCCCTGCTTGGAGATCAATGAAAACACAAACGAATTGGTGGGGATTATCCACCATCACCTCTCCCACCTTAATTGCTTCTCTAAATTCTTCGAAGCCGCCATCTTGCAACCGTATAACTATCGCTATGTTAGCCAAAACCAAGCCGACTAAACTTGAGTTTAGGGCTCAGTCGATATTAAAATTTAATTTTCACTTTTCACACCGACCTCTTTTTCTTTTTCACTTGTCGGGTGAAACTTGTCTATCTCCCGACTAGACAAGTCTATCAACTTTGGTCGGACTTTCTACCCGACTGATTTACTTCGACTTACTTGTCAGTTCTAAGTCGGTTGACTTCTTTGACTTCTCAAGTCGGCTCACCTCTTCGACCACTCAAGTCGGCTGACTCAACCAACCACTCAAGTCAGCTGACTCAACCAACCTCTCAAGTTGGTTCACTTTGGTCGAAATCTACAGAGTATGTTTCTAAGTCTAAGAGACTTAAGAAATTACAAATGCTTTTCACCTATGAGTAAGATGAAGTAAAAATGGGCACATTAACAAATCCAAATAACTTATAAAACATATGCCAAAATATGTAGGAAGACTTGAGTTGACCAATGTGCCATAAAACCCTGGAACTTTCACGCGGTGAGAATTTTATGGGTTCTTAATCTTTCACTTAACAGTAATTGTAAAAAACATTTACCCAAGTAAATCTGAGGCCAAATAAGCATGCATTCAACCATAAACTATTTCATATATTTAACTATGCGGAAATAACAAAGTACTACAAACTTGTCGGTCCAGACTTGTCGATCTAAACTTGTCGGTCCAGACTTGTCCTTTTACAGATCTTCGCCTCTTCAACTGAATAACTTACACAGAATCTTGAGCTTCGAATTCTCTTTTCTCACCCTGAGTTCCTATATCTCTCTATTGTGTCTCTAGTGTCTGTAATCTCTCTAACCTGATTTACAATTTGCTTCTTCTATTTATAGGAAACCTGAAGATTGCTTCTACATGGGTCGACTAACTCACCATTAAAGACTGTAATAACTATCTACCTAACAACTTAGCTTCAGAAATAAATTCAACTGGTTTACATTGCCGAATCATGGACTCTTCCCTCTTGTCAAACTAACCAACAAGATCTTGACTGATACAGACTCTGACAGAGTTGGATGAGAGTCAGGTACGAATATGCGAGCAATTACATTTTCCAACACTCCCCCTTCATTATAAGCAGATGATAATTTTAAAAACAAAATTTACAAAATGATTCAGAGCTTAGACATGCTCTGTTTATGACAAAGTTCATTGTGGAGAACTTGTCATTCCAAGATAACTATGCAGAAACTGGAATGTGTCCTTTTCCAATGGTTTCGTAAAGATGTATACAAATTGGTCTTCAGACCTGCAAAATTTCAAACAAATTTCCTTGTCGTTCACCAACTCTCTTATAAAATGAAACCTTGTGTCTATGTGCTTGGTTCTCTTGTGAAACACATGATTCTTTGATAATGCTATGGCTGAATTGTTGTCACAAAATATTGTTGTCGGTTCTTGATGGTTCTGTGGCAAGTCTTTTAACACTCTCCTCATCTAGACAGCTTCACATGCAGCACTTGTCGCTGCAATCGTTACTTTGCTTCAGCTGAAAACAAAGTTAGAATGGGTTGTTTCTTTGAAGCCCATGAAACAACACCTGTACCAAAATGAAATGTGTACCAAAATGTGCTCTTCTTGTCATCTATATTGCCTCCATTGTCATTGTCAGTATAGCCAATGAGTTTAAAATTTTCTGAGGTTGAATACATAATACCAAGGTCTTTTGTGCCACTTACATACCTCAGAATTCTTTTACCTTCTTGCCAATGTGAGTCTTTTGGTGACACCATGAACCTTAAGATTAGACTTACTCCATACATAATGTCTGGTCTTGTCACTATCAAATACATCAGGCTGCCAACAAGCCTTTTGAACAGCGTAGGATCTACAGCGGATCCTTCATCATCTTTGCTCAATTTTAAACCTGTTATTACTGGTGTTGGGGTTGTCTTGCAATTAGACATATTAAATATTTTTAAAAATTAACTCGCATACTTAGACTGTGATATAAAAATACCACTTTTAGACTGCTGAACTTCAATGCCCAGAAAAAACTTCATAAGCCCAAGATCAATCATTTCAAATTCACTTTCCATGACTGTTTTAAAATCCGCTATGCCATAATCACTAGTAAATATTAAATCATCTACATATAGGCAGACAATTAACATCTTACCTTCCTCATCGACTTTGGTGTACAAAGTCAGTTCACTTTCACTTCTATGAAATCCATTTTCAGTGAGATAGGAATCAACCCGACTATACCAAGCTCTAGGAGCTTGCTTCAAACCATATAATGCCTTTTTCAGCCTGTACACTTTATGCTCTTACCCTGGAACTTCATACCCTTATGGATGTTCCACATATACTTCATCTTCTAGATAGCCATTTAAGAATGCCGACTTGACATCCATTTGATGAACATGACATTTGTTTTGTGTGGCAATGGCCAAAATTGTTCTGACTGTATCCATGCTTGCAAAAGGTGCAAATGTTTCGTTCAAGTCTATGCCGAGTTGTTGTATGAACCCTCTTACTACCATTCTTGGTTTGTGCTTTTGCACATTCCCATCAGAATCTTGCTTTGTCTTGTAAATGCATTTGACACTGATTACATCTTTGTCTATTGGTACATCAACCAGTTCCCATGTTTGGTTTTTCTCAATGCATTTTATTTCTTCATCCATGGCTTGTGCCCATACTTCTTCTTCAACAGCTTCTCCAAATGTTAATGGATCATATATAGGGGAAAATAATGCAAAGAGAGAGAATGAATTAGGTGTACCAGCTTCATATATCTCTCGCAGACTTCTTGTCTTCACGGGTTATGTCGATGTCGACCCAGACGAAATGCTTGATGGAGTCTGCTGTCATCTTGGTGTACTTGTTGGTGTAGCTTGAGCTGCTACTTGTGTCGATGGTCCTTGTGTTGAACCATGTCTTGGTGTCATGGGAGTTGACGGTGCTCCGACCGGTTGATTTACATGTGGTGTTTGAACCACTTCCTCTTCCATATCATCATTGTTGACGTTTGACACAATGTTGACATTTATGTCGACGGTTCCATCCCATGATTCATTCTCAACAAATTGAACATCTCGACTGATTATCACTTTCCTTGGGACTGGGTCATACAACTTGTATGCTTTTGTGTCTTCTGAATAGCCAACAAAAATACATTTATGTCCCTTCTTGTCTAGCTTCCTTCTCAGCTCATCTGGAACATGAGCATATGCAACACAACAAAAAACTTTTAAATGTGAAACACTATGATTCATACCTGTCCATGCTTCTTGGGGAACTTTGTTCTTCACACTCTTTGTCGGACACCAGTCCATAATGTATATGGAAGTTGCGACTGCTTCTCCCCAATATTCATTTGGCAAATGCTTGGCTGCCAACATGCTGCGTGCCATCTCCATGATGGTTCTATTCTTTCTTTCAGCAATACCGTTCTGCTGAGGTGTATACCGTACAGTGAATTGTTTTTGTATGCCATGGGTCTTGCAAAAATTCAGAAATTCATTTGAAACATATTCACCTCCTCTTTTGGTCCTTAAGATCTTGATGTGATGTCCACTCTAGTTCTCCACGAGTGCCTTAAATTGCTGAAAATAACCAAATGCATCAGATTTATGTTTCAGGAAATATACCCATGTTTTTCTTGAGTGGTCATCAATAAAGGTTAGAAAATACTTGCAGCCACCAATGGATGATGTCTGCATTGGACCACAAATGTCAGAGTGCACAATTTCAAGTGGTGTGCATGCTCTATAGGACTTTCCGAATGGAAAAGTCTCTCTGTGCTGCTTGCCAAAAATGCAGCCTTCACAAACCCTCTCTGGTCTATCGATCAATGGTAATCCTTTCACCATATTCTTTGTGTGCAGTAGCTTCAACCCACAAAAATTCAGATGTCCAAATCTAAAATGCCACAACCAGGATTCATCCCAAACTTCTGTCTGAAATGCAGCTTGCAAATTAGCGCTGCCATTTTCTCTCTTGTCAAGGAGCTCGACTGTGTCTTCACTTTCTGCCTTGAATGCAGCTCCTGAGTTTGTCTTCCCTTTCATGTCGGGAACTATCCTCAATGGAAACAAGCAGTTGCTTGTCATTGGCACTTTTGCTATCAACTGGTCGCTTGGACGCTTGTCTTTGATCACACAGTGATCATCTTCCATATAGACTCTGTAGCCTTTTTGTAACAACTGTCCAATGCTTAACAAATTATGTTTCAAACCTTCGACATGATAGACATCAGGGATATACTTACTCTCCCCTTGTTTGGTTAGAATATCAACAGTGCCTTTTCCTAAGATAGTGACTTGGACATTGTTTCCAAGTGTAACATCAATTTTAACTGAATTGTCTAGACTGGAAAACAAATTTAAATTACTAATCATGTGGTTGCTGCAGCCTGAATCTAAGTACCATATGTCATGTGGACTTTGTTGAAAAGCATTACATTTGACTGGAGATGTCGAAGTGCTTGTGTTGGTTGACTGACTTGGGCTTTGCCTTCCTTGGTCATATTGTTTCTTCCTACATTCATATGCATAGTGACCAAATTTCTTACAGTAATGACATTGAATATTTTATTTATCAAACCTCTAGCCACTTGGCTGACTTGGGTTCTGATTATCTCCTTTGCCACCGACATTTGCAGGACTTATGCCTCGTCCTCCTCTTGAAGAACTTCTTCCTCTGCCTCTAAAGTTGTTTTTTCCCCTGCCTCTACCACAGCTTATGGATTACTGTGTTGCAAATGCACCTTCCAATGATGTCTGTTTTCTGCTGAGTCTGTGTTCATGATTGATGAGTGAAGCTTGCAACTCATCAATGGTAAATGTCGTCATGTCTGTGTGTTCCTCTAAGGTCACAACCAAGTTTTCAAATCTTGGGGGAAGACTTCTGAGAATTTTTTCAACAACCCTTCAGTCTTGTATGGCTTCTCCATGAGATTTCAGTTGGTTTATCAACCCAACAACTCTGGTCTAGAATGTCTCTACATTCTCTGAATATTTCATGGATAGAGATTCAAAATCTCTTCTCAGAATATGCAGCTTGGATGTCTTTACCTTATCCAAACTTTGAGAGGCAATCTCCAACGTTTCCCATGATTTCTTAGCATTAGTTTTTGCTGCTATTCTTAGGAGTATGCTCTCATGCATAGCTTGATGTATGTAAAACAGAGTTTTTCCATCTTTCTTCCTCTGTTCCCTCAACACATCTTTCCCATCCTGTGTGAGGTTGTTATATGATGTCATGTCCGCTGGTTCTGCATAACCATGCTAGACTATCTCCCAGACATCTTGACCTTTGAATAAAGCCTTCATTGTTAAAGACCAATATTCATAATTCTTTCCTGTAAAAATTGGAGTTTGAAATGAACTAGAAGTGGAAGCCATTTTAATTTTTTTAATTAACTTTTCTTAGAAGATTAATTTCCTCCTTTTTAAGACAAGATTTCTTTCCTAAATATTGGGCTGATATAAACCTTGCTCTGATATAAACCTTGCTCTGATACCAGTTAGCCAAAACCAAGTTGACTAAACTTGAGTTTAGGGCTCAGTCGATATTAAAATTTAATTTTCACTTTTCATGTCAACCTCTTTTTCTTTTTCACTTGTCGGGTGAAACTTGTCTATCTCTAGACTAGACAAGTCTATCAACTTTGGTTGAACTTTCTACCCGACTGATTTACTTCGACTTACTTGTCTTTTCTAAGTCGATTGACTTCTTTGAATTCTCAAGTCGGCTCACCTCTTGGACCACTCAAGTCAGCTGACCTCAGTCGGTTGACTCAACCGACCTCTCAAGTCGGTTCACTTTGGTCAAAATCTACAGAGTATGTTTCTTAGTCTAAGAGACTTAAGAAATTACAAATGCTTTTCGCCTGTGAGTAAGATGAAGTAAAAATGGACACATTAACAAATCCAAATAACTTATAAAACATATGCCCTAATATGTAGGAAGACTTGAGTCGACCAATGTGCCGTAAAACCCTGGAACTTTCATGCGGTGAGAATTTTATGGGTTCTTGATCTTTCACTTAACAGTAATTGTAAAAGACATTTACCCAAGTAAATCTGGAAATATGTGCGGCCAAATAATCATGCATTCAACCATAAACTATTTCATATATTTAACTATTCGGAAATAACAAAGTATTACAAACTTGTCGATCCAGACTTGTAGGTCTAAACTTGTCGGTCCAGACTTGTCCTTTTACAAAGCTTCGACTCTTCGACTGAATCACTTACACAAAAGCTTGAGCTTTGACTTCTCTTTTCTCACCCTGAGTTCCTCTATCTCTCTATTGTGTCTCCAGTGTCTGTAATCTCTCTAACCTGATTTACAATTTGCTTCTTCTATTTATAGGCAACCGGAGGATTGCTTCTACATGGGTCGACCGACTCACCATTAAAGAGTGTAATAACTATCTACCTAACAACTTAGCTTTAGAAATAAATTCGACTGGTTTACATTGCTTAATCGTGGACTCTTCCCTCTTGTCAGACTGACCGACAAGATCTTGACTGGTACAGACTCTGACAGAGTCGGCTGAGAGTCAGGTACAGATCTACGAGTAATTACATTTTCCAACATGTGGTGGTTCTGGACTGTTTAGCACATCAAAGATGATTTCCCATTGATTATTTCAAGTTGACTGTTGCTTTCTATTTCTTTTTTGTTTACGGCTCTGTCTGTCTTTTCCTCGCAGCGATCGATTGATTGAAGGGAATACGATGAATTCAAGTGGAAAAGAGTGATAACATGATGCCTTTGAATGCTTGCAAGCTGAAACCCTGAGGAGAGGGGTAAGGGGTGGTCTGGTTGTGGAAAACGAGGAAGTATATATATATATATATATATAAGCGACGTGAGTGGAGATGGATGCATAAAATTCAGCTGAGAGACGGTTGTCTTATTGACAAAAATTTGCCGATGGTATTTTTCTGCGTGAGGCGGAATAGTCTCTCGACAACTTCGGAGTGTCTGAAGGAATTGAGTCAATCTATTTACCATACGAATCTGTGGTTGTTGTCGAGACTTCGCTCGACCCGATCCTTACTCCACTGTGGTCTGCGCGGGATATGTTTCATGTGCGTTGAATCGGTATTCACCAAATTGGATGTAAGCCATGTATATATAATTTCATCCAACTTATATATATATATCTCGCTTGACTTAAAAAAATTCACTAAATGGGGTGTAAATAGGTGGAATAATCGAAATCTGGGTGTTGGTTATATGGCCTTCTCGTTATCTCCAAATCCAAAGATAAAATGATTAAGATAAATACAATGTGTCTTTTAAAAAATAAAGATGGTCACGAGCTTAGAGACATTAATCACATCAACCTTATTAGTCCCTGCCCCGGCTAGCAGGGACTCTAATAATCGCCTTGCCATTTTTTCATTAAAATGGTGAGCATACCTAGGCATTTTCATTTCTTATAAGCTAAGTTCTATCTCGATTTTAGAGGGCATACTTTATTTCACCCAATCTTATATATGAATACGTTCCATACTCCAATCAAAAGATTTGAGGCCTTATTTGGCCTCAAATCGAGGCAAGCTGTAAAATAGCCTTAGACATTTTCGACTTCATTTACAAATTGATAATGAAAAGATTATGAGATTGAGTAATGCTAGCCTTACTCTAGCATTAGTCTTAAACATTTAATGTCAAATGTAATATGAGAGAACCCAAAACCCCACAACTTTGGGGCATTACTTAAATGCAATGGTGCTACCTGGCAAAGTTGCATGTTGCGATGGCATGTCACTTCTTGATGATACCACCTACTTCTTGATGATACCACCTGGCTAATGCTTGCCACCACCTACCTTTCACAAGATGGATTTCCCTTCATAAGATGCCTATCTGATGCAGATATGCTGCTAATATTCGGTAGATACGTTGCTATGCTACTTGTGCTCCTGGATCCAACTTGATCTACCAGATGTAGATATGCTTCACGGACGTTCGAAACAATTTCTATTTGCTTTAAACGCAGAACAATTTCTATTTGCTTTTAGCCATGCGTCTAGAACTTATGGATATGAACTTATTGATATGTTGAGCAATAAGGTAAACTGAACTTGTTCTTTAGGCTATTCATCTTTAACTGCATTTGAATTTGGCATTTAAATTTGTATAATATAATGGATTATGTGATCAAATGAAAAGAATATGCCTTCTACAAGAGCTTACCTTGAGTATTTGTCCTTTTATGACTTTTGAATGCTCTGAAATAGAAAAAAACTCATTTGGGCTTCAATTTCATTTCATTTGCAGCCATACAATTGAATTGCAAGAGGTCAGTTGTTGTTGCATACCTTTGATTTTGGAAGCTTGTATTTGCACACATACAATTGAATTGTAGACTCGTATAGAAGGTAGCGTGGACCCCTTGGCCCATAACCAACAGTTTCTTCGCCACCAGTGTCAGATGCAGATCCAGAAGCAAATCTATTATGTTGAAATGAATTTCAATTACTGTTGAAATGGTATGCTTATGATTTTGTATGAATGAATGAATGCATTCCATGTATGTTAATCTCAATTGATAGTAAATTGGGACTGTGCCTATATTAATTGCCAACAATAGAATATGGTTTATTTATATTAACATTAATGCAACTAATTGATACTATGCATCCATAAGATCACATTCATACCTGAAACGCATTTCAGTAGTTTTATTAAACTGTAACACAGCTACGAGTTTTCTATGTGTTTTTTCTCCAAATTCTATTCTTAGCACTATTTTTCATACCCGAAAACTGCTTTCAAATTGAAAACATTCAGAAAAATATTTATGTCTGTACAGAATGTTGGATCCTCATAAATTTCACTTGAAAATAGAACCTTGAAAAAGAGTTTGAAGTTCAATTATAAGAAGGAAATAAGTAATCCAAATTGCATTTAGCACTCATGATTTGCTGCTAAAAAACTAGGACTAGATAGCAAAGATTAGCGTCTGCACCGAGTGTCGTAGAAGCATTTTCTTCTGATATGCATCCATTCAAAGTGGCTATTTTTTAACATCCTAGAGACCCAAAATTCCAAACCATTATCAAACCGTGAGCATCAATTGGATTTGCTTACATTTTTATCCTGCACCTATGCATAGTATCCACCTTTTGCACAGTATCCACCTTTTAGCAGATTGTCTATTCCAAAAATAAATGCACTCAAATAACTCATGTTGAGTTATTAATGAATATATTGTTTGTACCAATATTAAACCCTAAAAAAAATGAATAAAAATTGTTACAGGCTAAAAAATTCCATCCAAAACTAAAATGCACCTAATTATACAACTATTTTTATTACTTCTCAATGCAACAAATGGCCTAATCCTAACCTCTTTTTTGGTAAGTGAGTGCTTATATTGATCATACTCTTTCAATGGATACTGACTGATTACTTCCTGTTTGTAGCATTGTGAGCTCCATTCCATTTCCAAAGCGTTTGGCTCCATCGTTGCTCAAGACCCGCGAAAGGCGTATGAGAAAACAAGATTTGTATTTGTGCATTGTAGTGTCACAGGAACGGGACCCCTCTCCATTGCAATTTCTCCTCAAGTTGACACATTTTGGCTTCTGCGAGCTAAGCTAGGACCTCGTCCAAATAGGCTATCAACTTGATACTCATTGATTGCTCTTTTTCCTAGCATTTCTTTGTGCTTCTGCTAGCAATGATGGAGACTGGCCAAATTAGTTGGATTAGTACAGCCCTTTGAGCATTTTTTTGAGCCAAAACTTTAGGTTGGATATCCAGGATTTTGAGCATGTTGTTGAACCTAAATTCTGGATCAATTTCTTTTGCAAGAGGGGTGCGCTTGCTTCGGAACCCAACAACAACAAACCTACAACCAACATTACCTTCACATTTGTGAGGGGCTGTAATCAAAATGGCATGGAAGCGTCTCACAAGTGGGAATTGACACCACTTCTTCATAGATTATGAGAGGTATGATTGCTAGCAGAGGTAAAAAGGACCTCCACTATACCATTTCTCTTTCCCAATTAACCACCAGAAGGAATTAGAAATATAAAACTAGACACTAGCGAGCCCATTCACTGAGAGTTGAATATTTTATAAAATATTATTTTGTTTTTCAAGACAAAACAGATCTATCAAATGTGACTTTACATTTTCAAGTGTATGGACTCCAGTTTTCAATGGCATTTGGATTTCCATGCCTTATGACTGGATTTAAGAATTTGAAAATAATTAATTAATTGCATGGAGAGTTTACCTGTCCATTGCACATTGCAAAGTCTCATTTTTCCAACGTCCTAGTGGCAGCACCCAACATCGAGCAGGACAGATGAATTCCATGACATGAATGTTAATAAACCAAGCTTTTAAGCCACGTGCATTGCCCCCAAAACATAGCAAAGAACACTTGCTAGAACATTTATTTGTTTTGGGCCTGGTAAAGTCCACGTTTAAGCCATGCATAATGCATAAGAAAATGAACAACGCCAAGAGATATGCACATCTGTTTCTAGGAAGCACTTGGACAAATGGCATCTACATGCAACCTGAAAATGGCGATTGACAGCGTGTTAGATTTTCATCTTTCTAACTTTTCCATGTGTAAAGTTGTCAAGTTTCATTTCAATAACCCCAACGAAGTAAAGTGTAATTCAGATTAAAATAAAAATAAAAAAAATAAAAAAAATTATCCATTACCATCATCAATTAGTCACTTGATGTTTATACTTCCATAAGAGTTAATAGTCAGAATAAATAATTTATGCCAAGAAAAACGATAAAAGTGTTTCAAGCAAATAAAATCCTCCTTTTAGCAAATGGGGCAAATAATCTTTTAAATAACTCTGACGTCGTGAAGCATAATTTTTTAACGAGGTTCCACCGTTCTATAATTTTGGCATCATTTTAATTTGAAGACAACAAACAAACCGCAGACCCTTTCAGTGATTCCCTTTAAACTCCAGAAGATGAATATCATTTTAAATTTGATGCATGATGTCAAATATATTTTTCAATATATTTAATGTTATTATTTCTGAATATGGCATTTAATTGTTTTCATTCCCGAAACCTTACAGTTCGAATTTACATTATCATGTAGTATCTTATAAATAATTTGAAACTTGACAATAACCATAGATGTGACATTTATAAGGAAATATTAATTTATAGAATATCACCTTTATGTAAGGAATAAGATTTAAATATATTTTCTCCAAAGGTAGCCTCTCATTTCATAACATAAGCATGCGAATTATGTGAGTAAAGTAAATTGATTTTAGAACCCTTCACGGAACGGTAGATATATTATTGCAGGAGAAGGGAGATCTTAGGATTCAGAAAACGCTTTACCAATTCAAAAATTATACCGCTTCAAAAAGAAAGAATTACCAGGTGGACAAACTCTCCTGCATTTCAAATAAATACCAGGTGGCAAAGCAGGTATCAGTGGAGGGATATCCCACAGATGTAATCGATGTGATTTCAAATTTAATCAACGAGATTACTTGTTGGAGAAATAAAAAAATAGTGAAGACCACTTCAGTTTTTCATAGCACATCTGTTTCTAGGAAGCATTTGGACAAATTGCATCTACATGAAACTTGAAAATGGTGAACATGTATGAAATCATGCAGGGTATTTGGAATTATTACCATAACCAAGGTCTCTGCTACAAGTTGACAAGGATTAAAATAACAAATGGAGGTTATAACAGTTTACTTGTTTTTAGTGAGAAGCACCATCTTGATCATATTTGACACTATTCTCATGACCTCATATGCATGCAGATAATATTCTCATTCATGTGAATCATGTTTCCACATTGTCTCCACATTGACTTCATTATCTGAAATCTGATGGCATGTGCAAGGTATTTATTGATGAGTTTTTCATACATACTTCTATGCGAAAAAAACCTTAGGCTCAATTGAATTTCCAACCAAAAATACAATTCTAAAAAGTCATGAATTTCTGAGCTCAGATTGGTTAAAATCTACATAAACTACGAAGAGACATCTAAACTTGCCCCAGCAAGCACAATCATATCAAATTGTCATTGTGTTTGGAATATAAGTATAAATCAATATCGTGTATATTATTCTCTTTGTTTTTATTCTAGCACTTTCAACACTGAACTGCAATTGTCTGTTTTATAAGCATGGGCATCATGGGTAGTCTATTTTCCAGGTAAAGAAGAGCGCAACAAGCAAGTATCAAGCTATACTCAATAACTTGTAAAGTTGTTCCTCTACAAAGAGTCTATCCGGCAAACTATTAATAAATACTATATCCTATTCTGGGGGCAGTAGTTATAAAGATTCTATCATCTTGTGGTTGGGTTGTTGTTGTGCATGAACAACTAGTAGTTTTATATATCCAGTAGTAAAAGAAAGATATGGCAGTAGGAGGAGCCGTTCCTCTAATAAGTAATTACCCTCCATCTATTGCAACTAGACTTGACTTTCTGTAGCAACTCATTAATCTCTAGTAAGTAGGGACACCCCCATGTCCTAATTGATCTAGAATCGGAAGTAAGACTTCTATCACCCTGTCTTTCAGTACCCCTGGCATATGGGAGCACTGCAAAAAAGTAAGTAATTGTCTTGGTGTGTTATTAAATACTTATATAAGTAAGTATATTTTCCAAGTAAAGAAGAGATAGTTCTATAACACCAGCAAAGCTCTGTGTGAGTGCATGTTGAGCGGCAAGGGGCGAGTGCATGTTGAAGGAGACATCTTGTCTATCCATGGAGACCATTGCTTGCAGCCAATTTCGAGATGGAGATCTATAACTAGATTCACAACAATTGGAGATCTATAACCAGATTCACGGCATGCTTGATATTACCTAGAATAGTGCTTCTTGGTAAACAGAGTAAACCAGGGTAGGCGCAATCAAGCTGAAAGGTAGAATCCCTAGCACTATTCAAAAACTTTAAATCCAAAAGCTAAGTAGTCAATTTCATAGGGCAAGGACTTGCTGCCTTTAGCAACTTCACTTGTTCTTAATGGAATCGGTAATGACTCCATTGGTTCTCCATTGGTTATATGTGGTTATAGTTATCTCCAAAGATAAAATAGTTAAGAGATAAAATGATGTGCCTTTTGAAAACAAAGAAACGATGTGCCTTTTAAAAACAAAGATGCGAGATAAAGAAACAGTTATTCCAACAATATCATTCTTAATGGAATAATTTTTTTTTCAAATAAAAAAAGAAACTATACCATATATATTGATAGTATATATATGTAAAAAAAATAATCCTAAGAAACAAAAAAAAATGTTATGGGCATCTTGGTCAACTTTTTGATTTAGTAAATATTTTATTCACTTTCAGCAAATGGCCCTCAAAGTCCATTATACAAAATCCAACTATGAAGTTGTCATTACATAACAATATTTGCCTCAAGAGGAGCACAAAAACCATTACCATATCCATAACTGATCCAACTGTAAAGGTGTCATTACATACAAAATATCCTCAAAAAGAAACATAACATTCTTCGAAAAAAAAATGCCATGCAGTCAATTCAGTCTAATCTTAGCAGACTTTTTTCATCATTCCTGATCATTCAGGTCAGATCAACTATGAATCATAGTGATCACAAGCAAAATAACTAGAGCAAAACAAGCTGGCTGAAGTAGTCTCATAAATGAATGATAATTCATAAGCTGAGCAAAAAATCAGCGGCTAATAAATTGGCCATTTCCAGACCATCCAAAGAATAAAGTTCATATCCAATTCAACACCATATAAAAAGAGGCCAAACAGCCCGCTTGTCAAGCTCTTAAATATGTTGCTTGAAGTCACCAAAATTATGCAAAAAAAAATGCATAAAATATCAGCCAAGGCATCATGTCTCAAGGGTGGAACAGAATCAAATAATCCAGAATTGCCCAAGCAATAATATCTCCAAAAAAATAACCAGCAAAGTATTCATATGAATCTGTTAGATAAGAACAATAAGCATGAACCAAAATCAAGAAAAGTACAGTCCGACAAACTGCATAATCAGCCAGCCCACAGAATCATATTAGAAAACCTGAAAAGTTTCTATAACTTCTGCCCCTCTATGTTCACAAGTACTCCAAAAACCTTCAAGGTATATACAACTTATCAGAAAGGTATATACAGAGTAGAAGGAACCTTATCAGAAAGCTATATACAACTTGCGCATGAGAAAGTGCGTAGCCTGTATCCGTCTCAATCAATCAACCATGTCCATCTAAATATAGTTATTTTATAAAAATACAAATTATGTTATGTATTTCATAATTAAAAAATTGGTGAGTTCTCGCTACTCGCTTTATTTAAGCCGCGAATTTTCAAATTTATGGTTTGAGAATTAATTTAATAGCGCATAGAGGCCGTAGAGAGAGTTATAAATCAATTTCAAGTTGCGTCGCATTCATATGATTACCTTAAAAACTAGAATGTATAAGAATGCGGAAAATAGGAGTGTTTAAGTAATTAAGTTTAAAAGATTTAGCTCAGATATTAGTGTGTAGCTGTAAACCCTTAATATTATTAAATTGAAAATAGTAAAGTAAAATCTAGATTAAGGAATTGTAAATTTAGATTTTGAAAGTTTTAATATTAATATTTTCAAAATGTAAATTGGATTTTGAAAGTTTCAATAAAAGGTAAATTGGATTTTTAAAGTGTGATTTTTAAATATTTTGAATAGAAAAGTTGAAATTTAGATTTCAAAATTGTGATCTTTTATTTTCAAAGAATGAATTGAAATTAAAAAAAACATTAATTTTTATTATGCAATTTTAAATTTGGATTCTAGGTGTCAATATCCAATTGCCACAATGTGTATTTAGATTTTATTATTTTGAATTTTTCATAATATAGATGATTGAGTACAAACTCATGTGTATGGTCTAAGAATATGGAATGTAGGAAATGTATGTGTTATGTATATATTATCATAAGTGCAAGTGTTGAGTACTTAAATGATGGAATTTTAATGAACTTTTTTTATTGGTAATGTGTATTGGTAGTTTTTGAAAATTTATAATGTTAGTTTTATATATATCTTTTAATTACCAAAGTCACTATGCCTCTTAATTACAAGTCCATGCCATTGTGAAAGGTAAGATGATCTTAACATGATCAAACCATATTTTTTTAGATTGACATTGTATGTTTTATTTTATAAATGAATTGAATGAGAAAACTTTATAGCATAAACAAAGGAAAAAAATAAATTAAAATAGTAAAAAGTGTGTGTGTATGTGGGGGCATTGTGAATCTACATATCTATGTGTAGCTTGTATAAAAACAATGCCAAAAGCACAACTATTGAGAAGCATTACATGAAAATGGAGGTTTTGATTTTTTTCAGCCCAAACCACTATGTTTGTTCTTTTGAACCTAAATATGAACCAAGTTAGCAAACATGTATCTAGGAATTCTCAATGGTACAAAAAAAAGAGTTTAATTCTTTGGATGTAAATGAGCATACATATAATTAATAATGAGACAACATAAATCCACATAGAAACACATTTAAGATAGATAGAATGTTTATGTGGAAAACAAAAAACTGAGGAAAACCACCATCATAGATCTATTATCTCCCTAAACTGGCCAAGCCGATGATATGTTTACAATGGAGCCTCCTCAAACCTTATAAATATTTCCTTACATGCAAAACCATGGGACAATATCATAGGCCACCAATACTGAGTTACCATGGGTATGCATGCCTTACTAGGTCTTATAACCATATTCCCATTTACATGCAAACTTCTCCATTAATGTTTTTTATGTGTCTTGATGATTACTACACCATCACCATTCATGTGTCTTCATGATGTCCTCTCTCTTTTCCATGCTCGCATTGTTGCTCACCTACTTACTCATTTTCTGCCATGTTCCTTTTGTATCTGAATCTAACCCTACCATTGGTGTCCATATAAATAAGAATCCATCTACTAGATTACATGGGTCCTCTGCTGCTATAACCTCCAGTTCTCTAGGAATTATCTTCAACTACATGGTTTAGGATGTTAGGTACTATTGAACATGCAATCCACAATTAATTCAAAAAACTAGCTACAACACAACGAGCACAACTATATGCCAAACCATGGATCTGATACCAGTTCTTAGGATTCAAATGAGTATACATATAAATCATAATGAGACAACATAAATCCACATAGAAACAAATTTAATATAGACACACAATATTTACATGAAAAAACCAAAACAGGAAAAAAACACCATAATAGATCTGTTATGTCCCTTGACCTAAATTGGCCAAACCAGGCCAAGTGAGCTAGCCACCACTAACCTATGTGCCTGTTTACAATGGATCCTCCTTAATCCTTATAAAGACTTCCTTACATGCAATACCATGGGACAATACCATGGACTACAAAAAACCATGTGCCAAAAAACTATGTGCTATACCTCAACCACCTTTGAATCATTCTCCAGTCATAGTTAACCCTAAGATTAAGGACCACACCATTTTCTAAAGCAAGTTCATGCTCTAAGAACGTGCACCATGTGTTATTATTAGTGTGGAATATTTGGCCTTTGAGAGGGGATGTCAACTTTATTTGAAGGTTTTTAGCAATGTATGGCAATAATGACATGTTGAACTACTATAAAATACCTTTCCAAAGTATCATTGGTCTCAAGATGGGGATAGTTAACACTATGATGTTTTGAACATTAAATATAGGTCTCTAGACCCTATATATGGTTTGTGGTAGAAGCATAAGACTTAGGCACTAAATGAATCTTCTAGGAATCTAAATACAACAATCACACCCTGATCCACCCCCAAGAATCACTTGAGGGAATGTCCTGTCTCTAACTAGGTATATAGGTTCCATTAGAGGCAAGGGATTCCCTCAAGTGGTCATTTGGGGTGGTTCATGACATAGTGTCCCAAGAAGCTATGTATTGGTGTTGAATCCTTGACCGTGGTCATGGGAGGAGACATGAACCTTAGTCCCGAAATGAATTTTATAGCCATCCAAGGCTAAGAAGGTTGTTAACGACACATAATCACTTGAGGGTATCATCGTCATATGATTAAGTATTTTGGTGCTACTAGGTGGTTTTGATTATTGTGTATGTGTCTCATGGAATTATAAATGTTCTAGGGGAGTTGGTGCCTCAGACATGGTCATAAGATGAGACTTGAAACACATCCCCTAAAGGAATCTTCTATCCATCCAAGGTCAAGAAGGTTTCTTTAACCAACCACACATGGTGTCTTGATGATATTATATATGTATGATGGAGGATTTTAGTTCCATTAGGTTTTTTTGAAAAATAAATATCTGCCCTAGTGCCTTGAAAATTCTCAAGGGAATAAACTATTCCTTAAGTGCTAAAGAAACCATCAAGACATCTAGATCCACAAAAAACTCCTCCAAGTTCAATAAATGACTTATAACGGGTATTGATGGAACTATATATGGGTCTTATAGCCTTGAGGCATTCGACATGGCAATGGGAATCAATACCTGAACCTAAATCCCTAAAGGAATCTTCTGGCCATATAGTGTCATGCAGGTTACCTCGACTAGCTCCACATGGATTCCCAATGGTATGATTGACCTATGATTGAAGATATTGGTTTCATTAGGTGTTTTTGAGAATTAAGTACATGTGTGACATGGAATTGGAAATATTCCCTAGGAATATACCATGCATGAATCATGCATAAAGAAACAATTGAGGTATCTAGAGCCATGAATAATGCCTTGAAGCACCATGTATGAATTGTTAGGGGTATCCACTATGTATGGGTCTTGAAAATTTAAGTCCATGGACATTGAGAAGGCTGAAGCCTTGAAGCTCAAGCCTAAAAGAAATATTATAGCCATACAAGGCCAAAAAGGTTGCTATGATCAACCACACATGGCCTCCTAAGGATATCATTGGCTTATGATTGAGGTTGATTGTATCGTTAGGGTATTTTGAGTAGTAAGTGTTTTTCCTAGTGCCTTGGAAATTTTGTAGGGAAGAAGACCATGTCTTAAGCCCCTAAGAAACTATTGAGGAATCTAAATCCATGTAAAATTCCTCAAATAATTATGCATGACTTATTGGGTTTATCCATGACATTGTGTATGGGTCTTGAGATCTTGGACATGGTCAAGGGTGGAGATCCAAACCTGAGGCTCTAAAAGAATATTTTATCAACATAGGCCTAAGAATATTTCCTTGACAAACCAAACATGGCCTCCTGAGGGAATCATTGGCCTATAATCAAGGATGTGAGTTCTATTAGGTGGTTTTTATTAGTATGTATGTTTCTTAGGAATTTGAAAATGTTACGGGAATGAAGACCATGCCTTTGGCCATAACTAAATCGTTGAGGAATCTAGCTCCGTGAGCAATGCCTCCAAGCATTGAAAATGATTTATTATGGGTATACATTATATTATGTATTGATGTGGTCCCTTAGAGCCATGGAAATGGTTACAGAGGGAAATTTTGTCTTGTGTCCGTGCAAGCAAGCCACGTGGGTTGGTTTTTTTAGGTTGGCTTCTAGTTTTATCATGGTTACTAGATATGATTGAGGTTAACCCTCGTTGTTTTGTAGGTATAGATGGATGTTGAGTGGTGAGAGTGTAGTTATTACACCTTGATTATGAAGGCATTAGGGAACCTACATGTGAGGCAAACATTGATATATGGGGGTCTCGTGAAGTTTTTTATGTGCCAATTTATGAGATCATCGGATTATCTGTTTCAAGAGCTCAGATAGACATGGGATCTAGATTGGGGTTTTTTCAAGTAGGTGGCTAGTACTTGAGAATTATGGGCATCATAAGAGGCGCAAATGGTGTATTTGTTAAATTTCATGAACCATAGATATACATGAAAAAATGAGAGCTAACCAAAAATAATTATGCAGTGGAATAAACAAGATCAATGTACACTGAGCAAAGAATTTATGACAAAAAATTTAGATTATTCAGACAAGAATTGCTAAGATAATCAAAACATTAATATTCATTAATTAATTAGTAATACAATGGTAGTACAATAAATAGAATTTGAATATTGTGGATAGGATTCGAATCTACAAACTCTAACTGATTGTTTAACTAACTCAGTGTGGAAAAATCATAGTTGGACTTCACTAGTTTAACTTTGGATGTCTAAATAAGTCTACAATTAGGTAACTAATGAGGTATGTTGAAACAATACGCCACACTCCCCGCATGCATCCAAAACAGGTGCTAGGCTAACTGATTGTGATCTAACCTATAGTAACTGGAACATGACTTAGTATAATTTCTTACCTACCAAGGTCTACTGAAGGAGACTGTTGGTGGCGCTCAGAGTGGGCTCCTAAAATGTCGGGATTGGCCCAAGGGAACATAAATCATGCATGCAGATGTAGTAAGTGTAAGATAAACCCTAGGTGTGTTCCCCATACTCTATTATAGTGATAATAACCTCCTAAGTTAGGAAAAATTACCAAATAGACTATGTTGGATAAAGGAGGATTAATTAATCCTAACACCCTCCCCTTAATCCTAACTTTGGAAACCTTGGACCCTGGAAACTAGGCCAAAAGTCACCCACACAATCTAAATGAATTAAAATATTGCTTAATAAAATAAGGAAATTGGGGAAAACCTCATGGTAAAACACCCCCCTTAAAAATAAGTAGGTAATCAGGTAAACTGTCTGTGGCTTTCCAAGTTTGGCCCTCGTTGGTGTGAAATGCATTGTCCCCTACTGAGCGAAACCCTAGTTTCAGAAACTACCATATATGGAGGTCACTGGGTAATGGACAGGCGGGAGAGGCCCCCTCCTAGCTAAAATACGACATCACAAATCCAACAAAATTGACAGTTCATTGATCGGAGGCTCGAGCATTGATCTATGGTGAGTAGCAGGTCACCTCCAAATATCGTTCAAGGACACTTGGTGGACTTGTGCCTGATGCGCAAAAAACGTCACGGAGCCACAATTTTGAATTTCTTCAACTCCTGCTATTGTGTTTGGGCATGGGAAATATATCAATGCCAATTGCATCCCCACCGTTCATGGCTTTCCAAGTTTGGCCTTTGTTGGCGTGAAATGCATTGTCCCCTACTGAGCAAAACCCTAGTTTCAGAGACCGCCGTATATGGAGGTCACCGAGCAATGAACAGGTGGGAGAGGGCCCCCCTAGCTAAAATCCCAAGTCATGAATCCAACGGAATCAACGATTCGTCGATCGGAGGCCCGAGCATCAATTTATGGTGAGTTGCAGGTCACCTCCAGATACTAGATCCTACATGTTAAATTCTTTATGTAAATGTTTTATGGTTACCTTTATGCATTGAACTAATGGTTATAATCAAGGATAATTTTAGGGACGAAATTTAGCCCATGGGCTATTTTTAGAGGGTAAGCCCTGTTTTGCCCAATTTTGATGGGGTAAACATTTTTCACCCTAAAAATCGCCAATTTATTATATAAACGATATAAAATCCTTGGAAATTAAAATATGTTTTGAGAAATTTCACCAAACATTTTATAGTTAGTGTTTTAAGAATTGGTAAGATTCGCCAACATTTATACACTTTTAAATAAGTATGGTTCCTTAAAATCATCCTTGGTTAAAATAATAAAATTAACATGGTATAAGAGGTGAGTTGTCAAGAAGGAAATTATACAAGCCTTAAAACATAAAGTTATCATTGCGGCATCTTGTTTCCATCATCCTAGTTTTATATATTTGCTCAAAACATTGACAATATTACCTACTTGAAAAAGTAGGATTTTAGTCTTCTAAGAGATCCTACAAAGAACTTTTACAGGTATGACCTAAAGAAATACATGTATGTATTCTAATGTTATGTATATCATGTGAATGAGATCTTGAAATGTTCATATGATTGATATATAGGGTTTATTGATCATATGTAAAATTTGGCATGTTCATTAACTTGACATACAAGAGAACTTTTGGCATATTTATAAACAACATTATGGAAAACTTCGCATATCAAGAACACAAAATTGACATATTCATAAGCAACATACATGGGAAATTTAAAATTATGATACATACCTCATCATGCTAGATCCCACCTATTATCATACAACCAAGCCCTCCTGATCATCTCTTATAATAATGGTCTACATTAGACTCTCATGCTCTGTATCCAGTAAGAAGTAGTGTACCTTCGATGGATTTCGGCTAGGCATTGTTCATACCTGGAGGTTTGTACCAATGATTAAGTTGGTAAAGTGATACACACTTGAACCTGGTTTGTAATCCCTATAAACATATCCACCCTTCTTTCTTGCATTGTTTTCATGTGTAAGGTATTCACCTTTAACAACCATAGACCCGATTGGGAAGTGGTTGTTTTCATCGTCAGTCATGGACATAATGAGGGTTTTCTTTCCCTCTATACAACGTGCCAACTAGTAATCACCTCCCCATTCACTATCTTTTGAGGAAACCCTTGCGTATATGTTTCTTGCATAATATGATTGTAGGTATATGATCAAATATTTTTCGTGTTATACAAGGCTATGTAAATAAACAAAAAAATGTTAAGGAAATGCATCATACCAGGTTGTACAAGGTCTGAGACATGATCAAAATCTATAGAAATAGATGATTGGTCTTCTTCCAACATAGTTAACTCAACAATTGAGCATTGATCAAGTGGAAGTGATATGCGATCCCATCCATTAACCTAATCCAATTATTCACACCCATCAGAGTCACAATCACAACAAGGCGGGCAAAAACAAGTGATTTTTCTGGTCCAAATTTCAAATATTGGGTTATGAGAGCTTTGAACGGAATGAAAGCCACGAGTCCTAGGAACAGTCTTGCATTCCCATGCATGTGAACGATCTATCTCTACCACCTCCCAAAAAAATCTCTCCACATGTCTCTTTCTTGTGGATTCTACTTGCATAGCTGATTCCTCTCCCATTACTGGCGTGCACCACCTAACTATAGATTGAGCATTTCGAATAGTAGATACTATAGATAATTTCAATTCCTCTCTTCGAAGGGATGTTTTGACACATGCTCTGGATCCATCATGCTCTTCTTTACCATGCCCAGTCTCAAAATAGTTCCACATATGTGGAACTTTGTAGTTTTTATGCAATGAACACAGCCATTGAAATATGTGTGCATTTTTTAACTGACCAACACATTCATCAGACCAAATCCAGTGTCGATCCATCTGTATGTTCTTGCCCTTCAAATGATCATAGAACATGATGAAGCAATGACATACATAGTGTAATTCATGGCACCTATCATCACTTATGTAGAAGTCATATTCCTTTAGAATTTCTCTTTACTCTTCACTGCTATTTGGGCCATGCCTATATGTGATATGCACCATCAAGGAAACCTGCTCAGAGTGATAATACTGACTTTGGATCTCATTTTGAGGTTACAGAGTGTAGTTCTCGGCAAAATCAACAACTGGAAGTATAGTACCATGGGGAAATTTATCTTTGCATAATCTAAACTTCTCATCCTGCCATTGTGCCAAGTGGACATGCTGAATATATTGATGTGTCTTTTCAATAAATTCCTTGACGAAGTCACTAATTTGTATGTGTTGACACAAATGATCTCAATATCAGTTTTTTTTTTTGTAAGTAAGGAAAGAAATGTAACTGTTCAAACATAAATTTATAGATAAATGCATGTACCTGAGATGTCACCAATTGTATTTTTTTGCTTTCTTTCCCTGGGACTATTTCATAGCTGATATATTTGAAACTTTTCATGTCTGTAACCATATTCCCAAATCCATTGTCTCCACTCTCATGCATACATTGGCTTAATAATGCCATTCCAGCACAGTTGGAGCAAGTTCCATCCAAACAAGATTTTGCATAGTATTTTTGCCCCTCGGGCCTATTGCACATGATACTATGAATGAATTATCTTGATGAAGTCGGTGATATTGTCAAGGAGCAATCCTACACATGGTTAGTTATCCCTTCTCCTCAACCCCCTACCTCATTATGACCCCTATTATATGTTTTATCGCATCTCGTTTCGATCTCTTCAATTTCCCCCTCCTTCACCTCTCTCCTCCAATACATCCTATTCCTCCTCTAATACTCCATATCCTACATTCAATTTCCTACATTTAATCTTTTTTACTCAAAGCAAGATATTTTGTGTAAGTATCTAAAAAACAATTAAATTGAGGGATTGCTGATTTTTCAGTTTTCTATTGCATCTAACGTGCCAAAAGTGACCCTCATTAGCTTGCACTCACCCACGAGAAGTAAGAAAAATCCACTCCATTACTGATTGGCAATGGTTTTTCAATCAAGTTGGCCAAGAACACCAAATTCCATGATGGAACCAAGCACATCAACACTAAGTACCATTTGGTTTGACATCACGTAGAGGTCAAGACAGTTCATCTATGACATTGTTCCACACATGAGAAAATTGTCGAGATCTTCACCAAGCACTTGGACAAGAAAAGTTTGAAAGATTTTCAACAATGCTCGGACTCACAAAGACTCCTTGAGATTAAGAGGGGAATGTTGGAAACCTAATCCTTGGATTATGGTTCCATAGTTAATGTAAATATTGTATATAGAATATGAAGAGATTAAGAGGGGAATATTGGAAACATAATCCTTAGATTATGGTTCCATAGTTAATGTAAATATTGTAAATAGAATATGAAGACAAAGAGTCAAATAAAAAACTAAAAGAGTTGGTTGAAGAGTGAAACTCAACCACCACATCAATGTATATACATAAATATTTTTAGCAATAAAATAAATAAATTGAGAATTATTCATTTCAACAAGTAGTGTACAACAACTTTTTTTTATGCATCAACTATAAGTCCAGCCCAAGTTAAATGTTTCCACACACTCATGCATAAGGAAAGCCCAATTTCTGCCAAATTTCGGTATTGCTTTATAATTCCTATACACTCTTTGAGGAAGGCCCAATTTCGGCGAAATACCTAATATTAATGTTTATGGACTTGGAAATTAGAGTATCAAGCCATACTTAAAGTTCAACATTTTCAGTTCATGCACAGCTTTTAGCTTTTAGGGTTTGTAAACACGCGGGGACTCCATTATTGTCTCCAGCGCCGGTTTCCAGTTCGTAAGCCCTCGTATCCTGTGCCCGCCGAACCCCGACACCAACGATTGGTCTTTGTTTTCAGCTACCTCGAAGTTTGGCACCACAACCTCCAAGTCTCCTACTTTCTCCTTCAATTGATCTGATCTTCCCTCATTGCCTTTCTCTGAACAAAATTTATATGTACTGCCGGTGAGGAGGATTGGGAAAGTTTTAGAGTTGCAAGAGAGCTTTCTATCGCCGGAAATGCACTGAAATGCTAAGAAATTCAGTTCGGTCATATCAGAAGGCGATAGTACGCGACGCAAATATTTTTGCATTGGGAGAAGAACATAGACGCCTCCCAACTCCAGATCTTCTTCTGCAGGGAGTGCTGCGATACGACGCCCTGCTTGGAGATCAGCGAAATCGCAAACGAATTTGTGGGGATTATCCACCATCACCTCTCCCACCTTAATGGCTTCTCTAAATTCTTCGAAGCCGCCATCTTGCCACCGCATAACTATCGCTGCCGTGGTGGTTCTGGACGGTTTAGCACAGCACAGATGATTTCCCATTGATTCTTTCAAGGTTCCTTTTGCTTTCTATATATTTTTTGTTTACGGCTCTGTCTGTCTTTTCCTCGCAGCGATCGATTGATTGAAGGGTATATGACGAATTCAAGAGGAAAAGAGTGATAACACGAGGCCTCTGAACGCTGGCGAACTGAAACCCTGAGGAGAGGGGTAAGGGGTGGTTTGGTAGTGGAAGACGAGGAAGTGTATATATATATATATATATATATATATATAAGAGGCGTGAGTGAAGATGGTTGGAGAAAATTCAGCCGATAGACAGTTGTCTTATTGACAAAAAATGCAGACGGTATTTTGCCGCGTGAGGCGGAATAGTCTATCTACGACTTTGGAGCGTCCGAAGGAATTGAGTCAATCTATTTACCATACGAATTTGCGGCTGTTGTCGAGACTTCGCTCGACACGATCCTTACTCACTGTGGTCTGCGCGGGATATGTTTCATGTACGTTGAATCGGTATTCACCAAATTGGATGTAAACAAGCGGAATAATCGAAGTCCGGGTGTTGGATTTATGTCCTTATATTTATCTCCAAATCCAAAGATAAAATGATTAAGATAAATCCAATGTATCTTTTAAAAAATAAAGATGGTCACAAGCTTAGAGATATTAATCACAACCGGTAATCGGTAATGACTCCATTGGTTATGTGTCGTTATCGTTATCTACAAAGATAAGAGATAAAACGATGTGCCTTTTCAAAACAAAGAAACGATGTGCCTTATTAAAACAAAGATGCGAGATAAAGAAACAGTAATTCCAACAATATCATTCTTAATGGAATAACTTGTTCTTCCAAATCGAAAAAAAACTATAAAACATATATTGAAAAAAAAATTGTAAGAAACCAAAAAAAAACGAAAATGTGATGGCCATCTTATTCAACTTTTTGATTCAGAGGAGAAGGAACCTTATCAAAAAGTATATACAACTTGCGCATAAGAAAGTGCGCAGCCTGTATCCTTCTCAATCAACCATGTCTATCTAAATATAGTTATTTTATAAAGATAAAAATTATTTTACTGTTATGTATTTCATTAAAAAAAATTGGTGAGTTCTCGCTACTCGCTTTATTTAAGTAAGCTGTAACTCCGGCGAATTTTCAAATTTATGGTTTGAGAATTAATTTAATAGCGCATAGAGACAATAGGGAGAGTTATAAATCAATTTCAAGTTGCTTCGCATTAATATGATTACCTTAAAAACTAAAATGTATAATTAGAATGCAGAAAATATGAGTGTTTAGTCATTAAGAAGTTTAAATTATTTAGTTTAGATATTAGTCTGTAGCTGTACACCTTTAATATTATTGAATTGAAGATATACACTTTTAATATTATTGAATTGAAGATAGTAAAGTAAAATCTAGATTAAGGAATTGTAAATTTAGATTTTGAAAGTTTTAATATTAATATTTTCAATAGGTAAATTGGATTTTGAAAGTTTCACCAAACCTTGACCTTTGAAAAGGTAAATTGGATTTTAAGAGTGTGATTTCTCATTTGAAAAGTGATTTTCTAAATATTTTGAATCTAAAAGTTGAACTTTAGATTTTGAAAGTGTGATTTTCTATTTTTAAAAATGAATTTATTTTTTATTTTTAAAAATTTATGTTGAAATAAGAAAGTATTAATTTCTATTATGTAATTCTAAATTTGGATTTTAAGTATCAATATTTAATTACTACAATGTGTATATTTTGATTTTATTATTTTGATTTTTTTCATAATATATGAGTACAAACTCATACAAAATGGTGGAAGAAGATGAAATGTAGGAAATGTATATGTTTTATATATGCATATTCCCATATATATATATATATATAATCATTACTGCACGTGTTGAAGACTTAAATGATGGAATTTTAATCATGTTTTTTATTGGTAATGTGCATTGATAGTTTTTGAAAATTTATAATGTTAGTTTATATATATCTTTTAATCACTAAAGTCATTATGCCCCTTAATTACAAGCCCATGCCATTGTCAAAGGTAAAGGTAAGATTATCTTAACATAATCAAAACCATGTTTTTTAAGATTGACATTGTATTCTTTATTTTAAAAATGAACGGAATGAGAAAAAATTATAGCATAAACAATGCACATATTTATTTTAATATTTTGATACCTATCAAGAAAACAATAAATTAAAATAGTAAAAAGTATGTGAGGGTGTGTATTGTGAATCTACATATCTGTGTTTGTGTAGCTTGTATAAAACAATGCCAAAAGCACAATTATTGAGAGGCATTACATGAAAATGGAGGTTTTGATATTTTCAGTGGTGCAAAGCAAAAAGAGTTAAGTAAAGAGTTTAAGTTAATAATGAAAGAACATAAATCTAGGTAGAAACACATTTTACATGGAAACCCAAACCCAGAAAAACCAACATAAGAGTTCAAGTTAATAATGAAAGAACATAAATCTAGGTAGAAACACATTTTACATGGAAACCCAAACCCAGAAAAACCAACATAATAGATCACCACCACTCACCTAGAGGAGGCATGTTTACAATGGAGCCTCCTCAAACCTTAGGGCATGTGCAAGAAGATGAGGGACCTTTTTGTGCACGTTAGATGCAATAGAAACCTGAAAAATCAGGCATCCCTCAACTTACTTGGATTTTTTGAGACACTTATGCAAAATATCTTACATTGAGTAAAAAACATGAAATCTAGGAAATTGAATCACCTTTCCGAATATATAACTTTTATGTATCGAAAATTTGCATAGCTATGTCAAATTTCATTTTTCCTAACATGCACTTTTTATTT
>LPNX010628670.1:9064-21443 GCA_001517045.1 Pseudotsuga menziesii
GCTATCACTATAAAAATTTAGTTAATGATATCAATGTACAAATTCTCTTCTAAAAAGTATTATATAAAAAAGGGTAATAAAGATTGAAATGACACAATGATATCAATGTACAAATTCACTCAAGGATATTAATGTACAATTTTCTTCCAAACTAATATTATAGGAAAGAGGGATGTACAAATCTACAAATTCAATTAATGATATCAATGTACAAATATTTTACATGGATGAAATTTGACACTAACAAATAAAAAATAGAGATAAAATTTAACACTCAATGATAAAGATTGCTCATTAAATATATGGTTAATGTAGTAAAATGGTCTTTGAATTTGAAATTTAACACTAACAAATAAAAAATAGAGATAAAATTTAATACTCAATGATGAAGATTGCTCATTAAATTAAATATGGTTAATATAGTAAAAAAGTCTTATAAAAAAAATTCAAAATTATCATTAAAAAATATATATTAAATTTGAAGTTTCATCTTAAAAAACAAGTCTGCATAGGACAAAACTTTGATTGATATTGTGAAAGTAAAGATTCATGAGTTTGAACATAATTAATAAAAAATAGAAAGATGGTGGATCGAGACTCTACCCGTTTGGTGGGTTTTGAATCTTTTATTAAATTTATATGATTGTCAAAGTTTTTTAATTTATATAATAAATTTCTTGAATTTGGAAGGAAACAAGAGTGGGACGTCACTTCAAGAACATATTATTTATCTCCTATCAACTAACTCCTCTTTCAATTTCAAGATCACGTTGTTGGTCACTATCCACATTATTGCCTTATTTGAACACAAGTATTTCTCATTCAATCAATTAGGCCATGTGTTCTATTTATTTAAATAGATATAAATTAAACAATTTGTGCTCTTTTCAATGTCTCGATGATCTGATTGACTTGAATCTGAATCTGTAAAAGTGAATGTGAAATGGACAGAGCCGGTCAGGACAGCTGGAAGCTACACGTAGATGTAAAGACATGACATGGATACTTCTTTATTTAGCGAGTTGTCTAAACAAGGGACTTTATGACCTTTGTTTCTGGCGGTTTTTTATCACGTTTTTAACGGAATTTTCAAAATGCACCCAAAACACTGCTAGATTTTATAGAGTGTGAGTGTTGGGTTTTTTGTCACCTAATTTTATTTTTGAGTTTAAAATGACCTAACACACAACAAAAATTACAAATGAAACGGTATTTATTCTTGGCAGGGCAGGATCAGGCATGGAAGTGCACCTTCGCCACTCTTTCTCTGAACGAAATAAATATTGTTTTTTCAATTTTTTGCAATTTTTAATAATTGAGTATTCCTTAATATTTACATGAAAAAATAATATATTTTCAATAAAATCTATGTTGAACACATTAAGTTGTCATATGTGTATCATTAATTTTATAGTTCATTAACATAACAACTATTTTATTGTATTTCTTTTAAGTTGGAGCACTCTTCATAATACAAAAAAAACTACTTGGACTATGTCCTAACCATATTGGTACATCCAAGTGCAATCCAAGCTTGAGAGATCTAAGAATGATAAGTAATAGGAACCTAAGAGAAAATAATACACAACTCAGAAAACATTAAAAAATAGCAAAGCTAGCATAACGAGGGTCAGGGCATTAAAATTTCTTGTTCAACACTTGTCGTGAAAGCATACATGTATGGGATGGAGGGGAAATGGAATCAAGCCTAAGTCAATTGAATCCTTGCAACTCATTGCATGTCTGAGTCTCAACAATCCGCCTTTTAAATTGAACCAAAATACCAAAAGAAGTATATTAATGGCTAGATTTGAGAAAGTTCTAAGTGTGAGTAATTAAGGGCTCGGGGCTCTAAAATTTGTTGTGTTTTGTACTAATCCACTATTCAATGAATCAAGAGTCACAAGTAGTAATTTAAGTTATTTAATGAAAACATCTAATGCATATACCTCTATGTCGAAACCGTTTTCCATGCCGATGCAGGCCACTACCCTTTTTATTGTCTTACCAAAAGGCATAATAATGAGGAAGAAGACCTAAAATTATGGACTTCACCTTCAAAGAATGCCTTGCAATCACATTGGTAAGGAGTGATAAGGGCTGATGCACAATCATGGACTCCTTTAAAGACAGAGCCGGTGAATTGTTTCGTAGCATCTTTGAAAATTAAAATAAAATCCGAAACGATTTCAGAAATGGACAGAACCGGTCAGGACAGCTGGAAGCTACACATAGATGTAAGGACATGACAGGGATACTTCTTTATTTAGCGAGTTGTCTAAACAAGGGACTTTATGACCTTTGTTTCTCGCGGTTTTTTATCACGTTTTTAACGGAATTTTCAAAACGCCCTCAAAACATTACTAGATTTTATAGGAGTAAACTTTTTACCTGACCATTTGCACCGATCAGACGACTTGGCTCGCGTGAGCTTTCAAGATAACATAAAGGGTAATATAAATGAACGGTAATATAAGTAATTGTATTTTAATTGACGAGTATAAGTTATCTAATTTTTTCTTAAAAAAAATTGTAAAAAATAAATATTGTTTATTCATTTTTTTCAATTTTTAATAATTGAGTACCCCCTTAATATTTACATGAAAAGATGATATATTTTCAATAAAATCTATGTTGAACACATTAAGTTGTCATATGTGTATCATTAGTTTTATGGTTCATTAACATAACAACTATTTTATTGTATTTCTTTTAAGTTGGAGCACTCTTCATAATACAAAAAAAACTATTTAGACGGTGTCCTAACCATATTGAGACATCCAAGTGCAATCCAAGCTTGAGAGATCTAAGAATGATAAGTAATAGGAACCTAAGAGAAAATAATACACAACTCAGAAAACATTAAAAAATAGCAAAGCTAGCATAACGAGGGTCAGGGCACTAAAATTTCTTGTTCAACATTTGTCGTGAAAGCATACATGTATGGGATGGAGGGGAAATGGAATCAAGCCTAAGTCAATTGAATCCTTGCAATTCAGTGCATGTTTGAGTCTCAAGAATCCGCCTTTTAAATTGAACCAAAATACCAAAAGAAGTATATTAATGGCTAGATTTGAGAAAGTTCTAAGTGTGAGTAATTAAGGGCTCGGGGCTCTAAAATTTGTTGTGTTTTGTATTAATCCACTATTCAGTGAATCAAGAGTCACAAGTAGTAATTTAAGTTATTTAATGAAAACATCTAATGCGTATACCTCTATCTCGAAACCGTTTTCCATGCCGATGTAGGCCACTACCATTTTTATTGTCTTACCAAAAGGCATGATAATGAGGAAGAAGACCTAAATTATGGACTTCACCTTCAAAGAATGCCTTGCAATCACATTGGTAAGGAGTGATAAGGGCTGATGCACAATCATGGACTCCTTTAAAGACACTTTAGATGCCACATAAGACTGGAAAAACTTGGAAACTCTGACTTTAGGTGACAATTAGGGGTACTTCCCTAACTTATTTGAAGATGAAGTAAAAAGACAAAAGATAGGTAATTGAATCAACTTTCATAATATATAACATTTATGCAGAAAAAATGTGTGTAAATGATTATTACATTAGTTTATGTGAAATTGGGTTTTCAAATCTTCAGCACATCATAACATAAATGTTTGTGCGGGTGCAGCAATATATTAGGTAAATGATATCAATTTGGGATAAAATCTTGCAGACATATAAATGACATATGGGACTAATGCAACACTATTTATTTATAAATTTTCATGAATTATTATTATTATTATTATTAATTATTGAAGTCAGAAAAGCTTGAAATGAAAACATTCTGTGTGGGTGCAACACTTTAGGGGCAAAAATTAATGAAATCCTTGATTTCTATATATAAGATCGTAGAGCTTGCTCTCTTCTAGTGCACGATTTAGTTTTCTTAGGAAATGGTGGAGGAAATCAAAAGTTATATAAAAAAAAATCGATGTATTTATTTTCGAAAACTGACATGTGTCATTTAGAAAAATAATAATAAATAAGTAAAACATAATTTTGAAGGAAAAAATTACATATTCAGAATCGTAAGATCGTACTCTACAATAATCTAAATTTTCATAAAAAAATATTGTGTTTGTCACAGCAAAACATGCAATCGAAACTGAGCATATTGATAGAGTTCTAAAAGACAAGTAATAGCCCTAGTTTATTTGTCCCAGCCAATAGGTTCGGTAGTCCGAAGCTATTTCCGAACTAAATGCCAAATCTTATTCCCGCTGAGTTTTTTAATTTTAAAAACACGCATATGTGTTTTGTAGTTATACATATCACATATGCGATTCATAACACATATGCGATATGTGATATAACGCATATGCATTTTGGCTTTAGTAGCTTCGAGAGTAATAAAGTGTTTACCAAGTTAGTGGATAGCCTTTTGGGAGAAACCCCATCTAAAAAGAAAAGATCATGGTAATTATTGACCCCTCCAAAGAGGTTTAGTGTGGCAAAAGGACAACACTTAGCCTCAAATTTGTGAATGGTTGTGGATAATGAGGTCAGATTATTGGAGGTTCAAGGCGCTTGTCCATGGCGCTTAAGACATAGAAGATGTTTTTAAGACTTAATGATCGATTTTTATTTCCTAACCTTTCTCTAAGGCTCGAAACTCATATCTAGTTCATGAGGTCATGCATGGTGGATCTAATTTCATTATTAAAACTATATTCTAAGAAGTTTTCTTTATGGTACAAGGCCTAGGTTTCCTACCTTAACAATGTCCAAGACCCATGGATTCATATCTACTATCGAAAAACTTCTAACGACATCCATGTCACCAATCGAACGAAAGGTCGGTAACTTCAAGAGGACATGGCTGGTCATTTGAGGTGTTATTCATTGTCATGGATTCCTAGAAGCTTTTTTTAGATTCCAATCCCAATATTTACTCCCCCAACAATGTCGAAGGGCATACGACCCATACCTAGTGCTTGTAAGTCATGTGAAGTGATTTGGGGTATCATTTTAGGCCTTGGATGGATATAATATTCCTTTATGGACTAAGGCTTCAGTTTATTTCGTAAACCATGTGTAAGGCCTTGAGAACCATGTCTACTATTTAAAACCTCTCGATGGCATGATTAGCCCCAGTTTTTGGGTAGGGATACCATCAATAGGTCCTCCGTGGTAGTTTGAAGTGTCCTTATTGACCTTCAATGACTAAGGGATTCATTTAGGGCCCTAGGCTTGGGTTTCCTCCCATTTCCATGCATACCCCTAATCTAATGCCAAAGGTCCCGTAAAGAGGTCATGTGTGGTGGCTTGATACATTATTATTTCCTGTGGATCCCTAGAAGCTTCCTTTAGTGTCTATGACCTAGGTTTCCCAATCGCTCAACCATGTCAAGGGTCTCTAAACCCATCCTTAGTGTTTAAAACAACCTAATGGCGTCAATGCCCACACACAAAGCTAATAATGGCCTCAAGAGGTAACATATGGTGGTTTAAGGTGTTATTGGTGGTCCTAGATGCCTAGAAGCTTCATTTAGGGCCCGAAGTAGAGGTTTCATCCCTTGATAATGGCTAAGACCCTAGGGACATCCCTCCCACTTATATTTATTCCCCTCCCACCAATCCCTTTCCTTTATATTTGTCCTCCCTCAAGTCCCCCCCTCATATCTCTCCCCTACCCATCCCTCCCTTCCCCTTATATTTATCCTCCCTTCATCTCCCCCATATATGTCCCCTACCCATCCCTCCTTCCCATGACTCCCTCTACACCTTCCTCACCCTCCTTTGACTCCCCCCCCATCACTTAACTAATGTAATTTTGGGCCATGAGCCACTCCATAGACCATCTAGATGGAATATTAGGATTTTAAATGGTATTATAATGGGATAAGGGTGCCATTATAGGGTTTTGGATGGGAGGGATGGGTCTCTGGACATTGACTATAGTCATGGAAGAGAAGACAATAAGTCCCTAAATCAACACACATGCCTTATAGATGGAATATTTGGCCTTTCGTGGGATATGGGTGTCATTATGAGGTTTTATGCACTAAGGATGGGTCTTAGAGTCTTAACCATGGTAACGGGACAATAGTGTAACATAAACAAGTCGTAAACCACTACACATGGCCTTTAAACGAGATATTTAGCCTTGATATGGGATATATGTGCCATGAGACTATTTTATGCATTGAATATTCTTCGGGAGGCGTTGACCATGTTCATATAGGAACCCTTATGAATATTTCCAGACAAGAGATAGTTCTGAAGACACTACCAGGGTTGAAGGATAGGTTTGGAGGTCTTAACCATGGGTATGGGTTCCATTATAAGGTTATCAAATGTAACTATTTGATATGCACTAAATCACATATGCGATATATCACATATGCGATTCATCGATCACGTAATAGAAACTGTCTGTTAAGTAAAAAGCAGTGTATTCATATCGCATATGTGATCAAACAGACATGTGTTATATCACATATGCGATATGTGTTTTATAAAAATTATTGGGTTGCGGGCCATGGGTAAGGTTTACTGTAGCAAGAGACATAATTCTTCTGAACCCGCACAAAGAGAACCGTTCAACCTATAATTTAATCATTTCTTACACAAATCCATAGGTTTTGTACAAGTTTGGGTGGATTTCAATGGGTAATGTACGTAATAGAGGTCGAAATTCAGCGAGGAAGGTGCTTACACCGGAAGAAGCTGAAAATAAAAAAACACAAGAAGAGGGAGGGTTTAAGAAATCGTCGGTATTCATTGGATGAGAAATTATTTCCCATTCTCGCTAAACAGATACCTAATGTAGAGGTTGAGGAAGATAATGCAACATTAAATTGAGTTGGTTATACGAGAGATGATATTCTTGATCAATTATTAAGCGGACAATATGGTGAAGAGTTCAATAATGATGTTCCTCGCGATGCAAATGTGACTCCTCTACAACCATGCCAGATGGTTCAATATCCTAATCGAAGTTGTCAGCCTATAGTGGATGTAAATGTCACTCCAACATTTCAAACGACAATAAATCTTGCATCAAAATGAAAGAGAACTCCTAAACGCATACAAGTGGACGAGACCGAATTAGCTTCCATGGAAGGTAAGGTGGCTAAACGCACTATACTTCGTCATTGTTCTCAAATAATGAAAGAATATTTTGATAAAAAATCTGAAGCCGGTAAATGGAAATTGTTTTTAGCTTTGCTTAAATCTAGAAATATGGCAAGTGTTAGAAAAAAATTAGGAATAAGAACGTTGAAGAATATCAAATAGTGTAACCATATTGTTAAATCTCTTGCTGCTGCATTCACATCGATTGGTAAAAAAAATCATTCACAGGACTGTAATGTGGCTCGTCGCGTATTGGCTTAATCAATTGTATGTAGATCCACAAGACAACGTCGTTTACTTAAATCCACATCACAAATTGTTCCTTTACATCCAAAGACACTTAAAAATTATTCAGTAAGAAGAGACAACCTTGATGTAGAGGGACAAATGGAAACGTTATGGGCATTTAGCGGTAGGTTTCCCCGCAAAGACAAGAAGTTAGTCGAAGCAGTGAAGGGCCTAGCGCATACTTTTTGGCACGATAACACAAGGCCTTCTTCTAACACAAAAATATGTGTTAAAACTTTGTAGGGGTTCTAGAAACAATGAACCTCATGTTAAACATTTTCTTGACATGACACAAACTCAATTGTTCGAGATGTTTAAAGTTTCCCATGTAGAGCTAAGGCTCGGGCAAAGATATTTCGAAAAATGCAAGCCTTGGTATGTTAGAATCAATACCATCTGGAACACTTCTTGTTGTATATACCACATAGAGTTTGATCTATATTACCATACATTTGCAAATATATGTAATTTTTTGCATCCTCGCCATGTACATGAATGCTCAAGTACAACTCCGCTAGTGTCATCTAGAGATTTCATCCATAGCATAATGTGTCCAAGGCAAGATGGGCAGACACATTACTTAAAACAATGTGTAGAGGGTTCTTGCAACAATTGTGGTGGGCTATCATTATAGTCTGATTGCATCCATGAGAGTGAAGATCAAACATTCGGGAATGCAATTGTCGAGAAGCAGAACTATCGGTATGAGACATATAAGCTACATGGTGGGAAAGAAAGCAGGAAGATTAAATTGGTGACTTCATAGGTAAATTGTTGAATATTGATATATTAATATTTATGTACATCTTTTTATGGTGTTTTATAACACTGTTTACTTTTTTACACCAGGTGCAAGTATGTGATTTTATTTCAGATTTTTGTGGAAAGATCCAACAGTACATTCAACATGTCGATATGGCACGGTGGCAAGATGAGCAATTCAGGATATGTCAGGACACCTTCCCTCTCATAACAATACTATCAGTGGTTGACTTTGCAGAAAATTACACCCTACAACCAAAAAATGAAATACAAAGTCAATACTATCACTAAGAGAAGGTGAGCATACTGGTGCATATCATGTATTGACATGGGCCAGATAGCAATGAAGAGAAACATGTGATGCTCAAAGAAAGTCACTTCTACATAAGTGACGACCGGACCCATGACATCCATTACGTGCAACATTGCTTTAAATTATTCTATGATCATGTGATAGCTATGGATATGCCATTTTATCGTCATTTCATTTGGTCAAATAGTTGTGCTGGACAGTTCAAGAATGCACATGTATTTAAATGGTTGTGTTTGTTGCACATAAAATACAAGGTGCCACATATATGGAACTACTTTGAAACTGGTCATGGAAAAGGAGAGCACGATGGTGCTGGTGCATGCATAAAAATTGCCCTTCAAAAGGAAGAGATGAAGTTTACAGGTGCTCGCCTTTGAGACGCTGCATTTATAGTGAAATGGTGTGCATCTGTCATGGAGAACAAGCAACAAGGAAACACCTAGTGCAGAGAATATTCTGGGAGGTAACAAATGTGGATTGAACCTAAACACATCGGGTGAACACAGTGCATTGAACTTGACAGTTTCATTCAATTAGAAGCTCAGACAACTCGACCTTACAAATTTGGATAAGATCGAAGGCTTGCTTTTGCAGTTCCTATAGCATCGATGAATGGGATGATTGTGAGTATACAAATAGAGTTGATACATGGGATAGAGTGACACTATGCACCAATTTCAAGGGGGTTAATGAAATAGACAATTTGGAAGATGACCAGACACATATTTCTACAGACTATGATCACATATATCGGATCTCATACAAGCAGGTACAAAATAGTAAATTATTAGTACCTAAATTAGAAATTTAATTTATGTATTGTTAACTCGAGCTAAGTAGAATTTAATTTATGTAGAAATTAGAAATGAAAGAACTTATTTGAAAAATGTATTGTTAACTCGACCTATTTCCTTTCACAGGTTCGATATATGTAGTGGTTGCCCCAAAAAATACTGAATGGGGTTCTGACTATTGGTTGGCACGTTGCTTAGAGGGGAAACAAACCATTCTCGAACCTATTTCAGATGATGAAAATATTGAATTCCCAACTGGCTCGATGGTTATAAAAGGGGAGTACTTGACACTTGTAGCACAACAAAAAAGGAAGGGTGGGTATGTATATCAGGATTATAGAGTAGGAGCTATTGTATACCACTTCACCAACCTAGTAGTTGGTATAAACATCAAGTTGCACACACTTGGTCACAAAAATAGGTCACATGTACGATACTTGCTACCTCATATAGAGCATGAAAGACTGATGGACACCATCGGCAGCAGAGATGATCCAGATGGCCTACTCGTTTGAGTGCATTGTCAGGTGCGTTATTTAACCTTTAAAGTGCATGCTGAAGTACAATTTAAATTATTTAGCCTTAGTTTATTCCCAATGTAATAAACCTGTGATTGACAGACACCATTCACAGACATAAGGCCATAGATATTCTCAAATAGTAATTTTTGTTGCCCCAACAAATAATTATTATCACTATATGCCTAAAAGTTGTAATTAGTTATCAAAACCTCATAATAACATCAATTCCCACACATAAGCGCTAATAATACTTTTAGGAAGACATGTGCATTAACCATATTTCTTGGTCCTAGATTTTTAAAAGCTTATTTTAGGGCCTAAGGAAGAGTTTTCCTCACTCAAACATGTTGAAGGGTTTGACCCATTCATTGTGCTCAAAGCCTAATAATGATACTAATATCTATGTAGTAATTTAATAAGATCAATAAAAATATACACTATCTGATAATCAATTTCAATTCGAATTACTTTTTAAATATTTTTTATAGTAATAAATTAGAAACAAACATCTTTAATTATTTGTCAATATTAATAATCATAGGTATTTATTTCATTGAATAATATTAAAAATGAATAATTAAATCTAGATCTATTTACAAAATAATTCTTTGTGAACTTTTTTTTAATAATTTTGACGCAAAACCTCATAAATTAATCATGAGTTTATTTTTTTAAATCATATAAAAACAAATAATTGAATTTGTTGTGATTGTGGTGTAAAACCTCATAAATTAATCATGAGCATTTATTTAAATGAAAACATTTGAATTAAATGGTTTACAAAATAATTAATTTTGAAGTTTTTGTGTTTATGGTGCAAATAATCATAATTAAATCATATTTGTACATGACCATGTGACAAATATGAGCTTAGGAACACTATATGGTACTTGCCAAAATGACATTTCTCTACGCTTATGATTTCCTTAGCCTAAGGCCTATGATTTTTCTCTCAACCATGTTGAATGAAACTGAACCTATCCCTAGTGATTAAAACCTTATAATAGTGTGAATCCATACCTAGAGACTAAGAATACTATTATGAAGATGTGTGGTGACCTTTCTAGTGTCTTCTTCGATCTAGGTTCTTAAAAGCTTTTTTGGGGCCCTAGGTAGAGGTTTTTTCCATTGACCATGGACATGAATTGAGATCCATGCCTTTTGCTAAAAACCTAATAATGATACAATTTTCCATCATGAAATTTAATAATATAAAAATATTCTCAATTTAATAATCAATTCCTACTGAAATAATTTTTATTACTACTTTATAATAGTAGTAAATTAAAAATGGAGGCTGTATATTTATTGATTTGTTTATTATTTGTATTTATTTGTTTAAATAATATTAATAATGGATAATAAAATTGATTTATTTGTACAAAACAATTAGTTGTGATGCTTGTTGTGCAAAGCCACATAAATGAATCATGCGAATTTATTTGCTTAAATTCCTAAAATGATGAATTGAATTTGTTGTGAATGTGGTGCAAAAACTTGTTAACTAATTATTAGTCATTTATTTAAATTAATAAAACAAAAATTAATATTGAATTAAGTTATTTACATAATAATTATTTGTGAATTTCTTATGTTTATGGTGCAGATTCTCATAACTAAGTCTTACTTATACATGTCCATGTGACAAATAATAGGGTTGCACCATTTTATGGTATTTGCCAACGTGGCATTTCTCTTAACATAAATTAGTAAAAACTCAATTTTCGGCTTAATAATAACAAATATAACACCATATTAACACCACAAACTATAAGTGGTGCTAATACCACTACCTTAACACCATAAAATGTAAACGGTGGTAATAACACCGCCTTAAAAATACAAACAAATAAGTGATGCTCATATCATACCACTACATTAGCACCACAAAATATAATATAAGTGATGACCACAAAATATCTTCAAAATATAAGATAAGTAATGACTAACTTATAAGATAAGTAATGGCTAACGTGTCATGCTAAAATATGGATTTTCTTGTTGTGTCGGCGATTCTTGGATTTAACCGTTCGAATATAATTTCATGGTGCTGCGTTGCTAAGAATATTATTTGCAATCTGTGCGCAAGATAATCGAACATGGGCAGCGATGGGTTTTTCGATAGCGAGGAAGAGGAACTGGCGGGGCAGGCTCTGGCATGGAAGTTCACCTTCACCTTTGTGGACTCGCTGGTCATGAATTGCGCGGTTCTGCTGGGAATCCATGGCATGATTGCCCACGATGGCCCCCGCGCCACTCTTTCTCTAGACGAAATCGTGGCCAGGCTGCCCACAGAATCGCCAGACGCCTCGTGCCTCTTTAGAATCATGCGCTTCTTGGTGGCGAAGGACGTGTTTCGAGCCTCTACAGACGACGACGGAGCTGGCAACGAAACCACGAGATACGGCCTGACGCTCGCGTCCAAGTGGCTTGTCAAAGAACGCAGGAAGTTGTACCCATGGGCAGCGATGGGTTCTTCGATAGCGAGGAAGAAGAACTGGCGGGGTAGGCCCAGGCATGGAAGTTCACCTTCGCCTTTGTGGACTCGCTGGCCGTGAAGTGCGCAATTTTGCTGGGAATCCCTGGCATGATTGCCCACGATGGCCCCCGCG
>LPNX010628670.1:21574-38341 GCA_001517045.1 Pseudotsuga menziesii
CCACTCTTTCTCTAGACGAAATCGTGGCCAGGCTGCCCACAGAATCGCCAGAGGCCTCGTGCCTCTTCAGAATCATGCGCTTCCTGGTGGCGAAGGACGTGTTCCGAGCCTCTACAGACCACGACGAAGCTGGCAATGAAAGCACGAGATACGGCCTGGCGCCTGCGTCCAAGTGGCTTCTCAAAGAACGCAGGGAGCTGTACTCATTGGCGCCGATGTTGTTGGTGGAGAACGAGGAGAGAGCCATGGCGCCATGGCACCGTTTAAATGATTGCGTGCTGGATTGTGGCATCGCTCATCTGGCCTTATGCCTGCGCTCATCCCGACTTCAATCATCTCTTCAATAAATTAATTCATTTTTAATTTGATTTAATTATATGTAGAAATATGTATATTTATAAAAGTATTATATTTTCATTTACATTAATAAATCTAAAAATATATTTATTGTGATTCTTTATTTTAAAATTATTATTTATTTTAATTTCGATACATCATCATTATTATAATATTAATACAAATTTTGAAGTAAATTATTATTTACTTTAATTTTAGATATAAAATATTAATATAAAATTTTAAGTAAATTATTATTTATTCTAATTCACAACATAAAATTACTATTGAATTCAATAATATTCTATAAATTTTATATTTTATAATTTATTTCTATGTTCACATACACATAATTAATAGTTTAGTTTCCAATTGTTTTGTTTGTCATATATAACTTTAATTATCAAGCGAAAGACTTTAATATACAACTATTGCAAGGATTAGAGTAAGTGTTTATATGTACATTAAAGGAGACCATTGTAATTGTACCATTATAAGTCCATATTGTGAAATTGTAAAATGCATCTAAGTAATTTTGAAATGGTAGTTGTAACTTAAATTGTATGTGACATCATAAATTGTAAATGACATTGTAAGTTGTAATGTGTATATGTGTAATTAGTAATTTCTTAAAGAGTAATTGTACAATTGTAATTTGTAAATGTAAAATTTTGTAAATTGTAATCGTAGTTATAATGGTAGATTCTATATTATAAATGACAACTCTAGTTTTGACTTGTAGATTGTCATCTGTAATTTGCATCATTAATTGTAATTAGTAATTTGTAATCTAATCATTAATTCCTTGAATTGTAAGTGTACAATTGTGAGTTGGTATTGTGAAATTGTATTTAAATATTACACTATAACTTATAAATTGTAATGACATCATGAATTGTAAATGACAAACGAACATAAGATAGATAACATAAACATTGAACATGAACATAAGATAAACTTGCAACTTCTAAAAATAAAATTTTACTTGTAACTTCTAATTGTAAAATTCTAAATTGTACAATTGCATGAACATAAGATGAATAACATACATGAACATAAGATAAAACATAAATAACATACAATCCTCTAGGTAAATATAAGATAAAGTTAATATAGAGATACACAAACATACTTGATAAAGATAAATACAATACACACATCCATATAAACATAAACATAAGATAAATAACCCATGCCAACATAAACATAAGACATTATAAATCCATGAAGAAAAAACATGATGTTCATAAAAAGGTACAAGTATATATCTAAACATAAAAAATACAAGTATATATATATAAATATATATATACATAACAAAAATAAGTGAAACATATATATGTGTGTGTGTGTGTGTGTGTGTGTGAAACATGAATAAGTGTCATCGAATATGGGGACCAAGACCTTGTTGGGATATGTGGTCATCCCCACAGCAAGTACCACTTGCACCATGCCCTTGGCGCATGGGAAATATATTAAAAAATGTTGCCTAAAGATGTGAACTACAAAACTTAAAGTTTTGATCTTTGTAAGGGTGTGTGCAAGAAGATGAGGGACCTTTTAGGTGCAATCCTAGTTTTTGAAAACACGATCCCGTTACATAAAAATATAATTCGTTTCTGCTACATAGCACTTGCTATGGTTAAACTCAAGCTTGACATGTCATTAGACAAGTATGATAGGTAAACATAATTTGTGTACGTGTTACATAACTACAAAACACGTACACGTTATGTAGTTATATAACGCGTACATGTTTTGTAAATTTAAAATCAATTTAATTACACAAGCCTAATACCCATGACACATTTCACCCATTAGGAACATGAACTTGAGCTTGGACGAATGCGGATTTGGTGTCGTAGAGTATTGGAGGAGTCGGATTTCGTTGGAGGGGAGGCAAATTCACTAGTGAATTGTCATCTAATCAGGTAATTCATTCACCCATAACATTTTTTTGTCAATTCTAAACCTTATTTACTGTTTTTTTATAGTTTAAAAGAACCAAATTTTGTAATATTTAGCAAATTGGAGATAACCCAATCTCTAATTAAATTCACATATCAAATTACAAGTCAACACATCTTGAAACCACCATACAACTCGGGTATTCATCGCACCGTTGAAGAGTTCATAACCATCATGCAGTTCTAACTGTGATGTGGATATGGAATCGTTGATCTAAATGGCATTTGATCTCCACCATCGAGACTGTCTACGTTAATCAACCTATCCACACCCTCGATCAATCTACTCAACGCTCAGGGACCGTCAATCACCCTTGGTTCTCTGTCTGTGCCTTCAAAGAACGAATTTACCTGCAATTTCTTAATGGAATTTGATAATCACTATACATAACATAGATTCTATATGTGTAATCCCTTTAGGATATGCACACACAATTCTCATGTTTATAGATTACCCTTGATTATCTGGATTTCAATTGTTCTTTCTAAACTAAAATTCAATTCCAAATAAAATAAGGATTTACACATATGACTTTCTCTTCCATCAGATTAAAACAAAATAATAGATTCTATTTTCATTGTTATTCATGTCAAAGACTTCATATAGAAAATCACTTTGCTTCTTATTTAATTCTGAGCTTGCCATACAATGTAGAGATCGATTTTGTAGAGAGAAATTGTCTCTGTTTTTCTCCAAGGAATTGATAATTCCAAGCCCTCCTCCGCTTGTATCTCTATCTTCAATTTTTGAGCTAACCCTAGCTCCATTGAGCTACCAAAAAGCTAATTAATTAAAGGTCATCATCTAAAATAAATACAACTCGAATTCTGCTTCTTTGATCCTATAAAGAAGGAACATAATCAATTATTAACTCAACTAATTGGTGACTCACTTGACAAATCACTAACTAGATGCTACAATTCTTGAAATGCTCAACTAACCCTGGTCATTTAATGAAATCACGGGTATCATTCACAGGTTGCCAAGCAATGGAAGATGTAAAGTGCATCAAGGAAAAGATCTTTTATGAAGTCATCATGGGTAAAATTACGCCCAAGATCGCAGTCATTTTGATCATCGCATTTGAAGTATCTCACATTTCATGTGTAGAAGAGAATCACACTCATGATCACGTAGGAGCAAGCTGCCAAAAGTTTCATCACAAACCAAGCTTGATCCACATTTCAAAAAGAAAACGAGTGAATTAAATTGTATACAAACCTGGTGCTTAGGAAGGAAATGATATTCATCTTATTGTTATGAAGACGATCACTCATATTTCTAGGAAGTTAAGTTAATTTTTGATGCCATTTTGTAAGTAGATGGTAATGAATTTTGCAGAACCACTGAAAACTCACTTCCTAAACGACGTCATTTGGCTAGATAACATGTTGTTTTCCCAAAAACTGAATGGATTTGTAGGAATATTCATTCGATTGACACTAAATTTCTCAAGTTTTAATGATGATTATTTTTCGAAGTGGCGTGTTTGAGGTTAAGTCAATACATATTTGATAATGTAATTGGTGTGATTTGGATTGATGGATCTTGTTTTTATTTTTAGAAAGGACTATTAAGAAGAATCCAAGAGAGAGTTGAGCTTGGATTATAAATATCCATGTGCTTTGTACGTAAAAAAAGATCTTCGAACAGGCAGGAGGAGATGGTAATGAAAATAATATCATTTTATTATTCAATTCTGTGCTATGTTGTTCACTTTCAATTCTGTGCTATGTTTATTTAACAAACGACGAGAGAGCCATGGCGCCATGGCACCGTTTAAATGATTGCGTGCTGGACGGTGGCATCGCCTTCGAGAGGGCCAACGGTGCCGAGATCTGGCCTTATGCCTGCGCTCATCCCGACTTCAATCATCTCTTCAATAGCGCCATGGCCTCCCACACCGGGATCGTTAGCCCATACATGGGTGGCTTAATCTTTGTTTTTCGAACTCCGGGGCCACTCGGTTGCTCTATGTTGTTGATCATGGTGCTCCATATATGGATGCGAAGTTCTGTACGTATGCATCAACTTTCATTCCTATAATTAAACTTTTTTTTTAATAAGTGCACAATTTTGTGGAAATGGTTGTTATAAATGTTTATGGCTTAAATAAATTATTTCATTTTTTAAGTGTATAATTATCTCGAAATTATTCTTATAAAATGTTTATTGTTTATGCTTTAAATAAATTAATTCAATTTTTAATTTGATTTAATTATATGTAGAAATATGTATAAAGTTATAATATTTAAGAAGGTATAATATTTTGATTTACATTAATAAATTTAAAAAATATATTTATTGAAATTTTTTTATCTTAAAATTATTATTTATTCTAATTTTTTATACACCATCATTATTATAATATCAATATAAAAATTAAAATAAATAATTATTTACTCTAATTCTCAATATAAAATTAATATTGAATTCAATGATATTCTATAAATTTAATATTTTATAATTTATTCCTATCTTCACATACACATAATTCATAGTTTCCAATTGTTTTGTTTGTCATATATATAACTTTAATTAGCACATGAAAGACTTTAATAGACAACTATTGCAAGCCACTAGAGTAAGTGTTTATATGTACATTAAAGGAGACCATTGTAATTGTATCATTGTAAGTCCATATTGTGAAATTGTAAAATGTAGAAGTAATTTTGAAATCCTAGTTGTGACTTAAATTTGTACATGTTTAAATAGTAATTGTACAATTGTAATTTGTAATTGTGAAATTTTTTAAATTTTAATTGTAATCATAATGGTATATTCTATATATTGTAAATGACAACTCTAACTGTGACTTGTAGATTGTCGTCTGTGATTTGTAGATCATAATTTGTAATTTGCATCATTAATTGTAATTAGTAATTTGTAGACCATAATTTGTAATTTGCATAATTAATTGTAATTAGTAATTTGTAAATCTAACCATCAATTTCTTAAATTGTAATTGTACAATTGTAAACAACCACACTATGCATATATAGAATTCTAATTGTGATCATCAATGACCACCAATTCTATTTTTCACAATGGTTCCATAAGTGGAGATCTCACGGTTCCACAAACAATGCTCATGGTTCCATAAATAATATTCATGGTTCCATAACTAGAGCTCATGGTTCCACCACCTTGCGACCATTACTCATGGTTCCACCACTAATGCTCATGGTTCCATAAATAGAGCTCATGGTTCTATCATCAATGCTCATGGTGGAACCTTGAGCTCTATTTATCGAACCATGACCATTATTAGTGGAACCACGAGCATTACTAGCAGAGCCATGAGCATCGGTGGTGGGACCATGAGTATCAGTGGTAGAACCATGAGTAATGTTTGTAAGGTGGTAGAACCATGAGTTCTAGTTATGGAACCATGAACATTATTGGCAGAACCATGAGCATTGTTGGTGGAACCATGAGCTCTCCAGGCTTGGAACCATTGAGAAAAATAGAAATTGTGGCCATTTATGATCACAAATAGAATGATATTAAGCCCCATTTTTTATGTGGAAATTCTTTCAATTAAACTAGGCTTAAATAATTGGTCCAAACTTTTATGAGCAATTAATAGATAGAGAAATATATTTACTAAACAAACAATCCACCACCTCATGACCATGTATGTGTTACCCACCAAATGGTTTGTGCTCCATAAATAATGCTTTTGCTATTAACGGTCCCACCAACATTGTTCAAGTTTCCTTAATTGCACATGGTGTTGTATGCATTGTACATGGTTCCATCCGCATTATTCATGGTTCCACCCCTAAAATGCTCATTTATCATGAATTTTGTGGAACCATGAGCATTATTTGTCGAACCATGAGTAATGTGAAACACATTTGTGTAATTTTTATGGGGAATTGTAAATATTGTTCACCGGGTTCTAGGGACCCCCCCTTGGTCTTAGGAGTTGAAATAAAGTGTTCAAGAATCTAAACTATGGTGACATTGAGATATGGCTTCTTCCATTCTTGTCACTCATCCCACTGTGATCCATGAATTTATTGTGGGAATACTTAAATGAATTCAAAACACTTAAGAAACACCATGCTAAATCGTTACACTGTAAATAATAGAAGAAATGTCAATTGGGTCTAATTAGGGCGATTAAGAGGACGAATCTTGCATAATTTGGTGGTTGGATCTCCAACAAAGTTAATGTACCCATGGACATTGTTGGTGGAACCATGAGCACTATTTATGGAACCATGAGCACTATTTATGGAACCATGAGCATTGTTGGTGGAACCATGAGCTCTAGTTATGGAACTATGAACATTATTCGTGGAACCATGAGCAGTGTTGGTGGAACCAAGAGATTTTTTTATGGAACCATGAACATTATTGGTGGAACCATGAGCATTGTTGGTGGAACCATGGGATCGATTTATGGAACCATGAGTGTTTTTGCTGGAACCATGAGCATTGATGGTAGAACAGTGAGCTCTATGTATGGAAGCATGAGCATCAATGGTGGAACCATGTAATGGACATTGAACATTGTAAGCATTATTTATGAACCATAAGCCATTTCGTGATGAATGCATACATGGTCACAAGGGGGAGGAATCCTAAACAATGCATATGGAACCTTGAATGAAGTTAGTGTCGATAAAACCATGAACATATTTGGTGGAAAAATATTGGATATTTGTTGATTGAATCTTGAACAAAGTTAATGGAACCATGATTATTGTTGGTGGAACCATGAACTCTATTTATGTAACCATGGGAATTGTTGGTGGAATCATGAGCAATGGTCATGAGAGAGTGAAACAATATAAGGAACCTTGAACAAAATTCATGGAAAATTAGCATTTTAGGGGTGGAATGACAATGAATGTTTATGGAAACATGGGAAACTTTGATGGAATTGAAAATAATGCAAGTGAACCATGTACAATGCATACAAAACCACATATAATTAAGGAACCTTGAACAGTGTCAATGGAACTGTGAGTTTGGTCATCTATAGAAAAATTAGGGTTGATGGAACCATGGACATATTTGGTGGTGGAATCTTCGACATTTAGTGGTTAAATCTTGAACAAATTTAATGAAACCATGATCTCTATTTAAGGAACCATGAGCATTAGTGGTGGAACCATGAATAATGGTCATGAGGTGGTGGAACCATATAAGAAACCTTGAACAAAATTAATGGAAAATGAACATTTTAGGCCAAGTGGAACCATGGTGAATGTTTATGGAACCATGGGAAATTTTGATGGAACCATGAGAAATTTGAGTGGAACCATGTACAATGCATACAAAACCACGTGTAATTAAAGAATCTTGAACAATATTGGTGTGCTTAATTCCAATCCAAAATGAAAGTACATTTATTGAAGATTATCAAATCATAAAACCAAGCTAAATGTGAAATGAAACAGATGTAATTGTGGGTGCATATGTGGGATGATTTCACTAACAATGAGTTGTTGAAGATTTGTAGGTTTTCCAATTGAATACTCCTTTTAAGGATCCAGATTCATTCACTATTCTTGTTCCCTCTTTGATGTCATCTCCAACAAATCCAACCGTAGTCACCAAAGCTTCTTAATCAATTAATTATGTAACAAGTTTTTCTCTATGTTTACACTTGCAACAACTGATCCATGAACTCATCCAAATTGAGATTAAAGTTTGATCTCAAATCATGGCAACTATCAGACTCTCTGAATAATCTAGAAGATTATATAGCAAGGCTATGCATCGCTCATTCCGGTCACACTTTGTCAAAAACATCAGTGAACTCATGAAACAATACATTGAGGGTGTTGAGGTGAATTGTAACCCTATCACCATTCTTCATCATCACAAATTAGAAAACTTAAATTATAAGGGAATATGAAAAAAATGATGCAATTAGCCTCACCTAGAGCCAACATTATATCAAATTTTATTTGTTATAGTTTCATGACACATTCATTAATACAAAACTAGATAGAATTAAGACCAACAAAGGAAATGTCCTAATATTTCATCTTGTCCTAATATTCCTACTTCATATTTTCAAGCTTTGTGTCCTTCATAAGTACTTCCTTTATATCTATAATCTATTTCAATAAGAAACATATATTCCATATTCAACTTCCACAAATTGAATCCATGCCCATTGAATTTCTCCATCCTAGAATGCCTACATGCCATTTCTCCTACCACATATATCTTATTAGATCTCTTTAAGTCTAGCTATATTTCAAAAAAACATTACTATAACAATAGAACACTATCTAGTTTAAGTCACTTCGACAATCCATCATGTTTGTCTCTCAATTAAGACCTCAAAACAAGTCCCCACCAAACAATATCTATGAACCAAGTTTCCCGAGCTTGGAAATAATGATGTCCCTTTCAAGCAAATAACCACACTGATACCAATAGTTAACCCTATAAATAAACCTACAACAAATGTCTAAGACTCTACAAAGATATTAACATATACAAAAAATTCAAAATAATAGAATATCCGTAGAAAAGAAATACACAAAACCACAACGAATATATATATATATATATATATATATATATATATATATATATATATAATGGAAACTGCTAATAACATATAATATAATTTCCAATATCCTAACACATCCAACCAACCCATATGGTAACAATACAAGCTACTAATCCCATCATGATAATGCCATTATCGTAATAAAGTGCAAATTTTAGTGTGCTGTATTAACCAATTAATATTTGTTAGTTCCATTTTGTCCATGTTATAGTCCCTTGCATTATGATTGGTAGATATTATTAGAAGACAAGCTGACAAGCTAACATCGCATTGCAACTATTAAGCCAATCAAATCTAAGGTGCACATGAAAATATGATTCACCATGTGTGATGCATGATATTGGAATTAGATTATTGTAAAATGCATATTTTAGAAATTTGAGATCAACCTAGATCAGAGATGATATTAGACATGATAAATAAAAGAGTAAAGAAATAATAGAAAATTATATATTATTTCCATGTTTATTATAAGAAAAACTGAGGTTTATTTATAAAAAACCTAAAAAGTCCAAACATGAAATTTTATGGTATGCCAATCATGCATCAAGGTGTACTAAGCTAGCAAATAAACATACCAACATGTTAGATAAGTTAGCCTACCTAATACTAACAAACTATACATACACTAACACCCTCTCTAAAGCAAAATTCATCCATATCTCCCTGGTGGCACTGATAAAATTTTAAAAATTTTAATATTACTTTAAACTTTTGAAATTATCCATCGATATAAATTTCTCTTCTCTTTAAATCCTCATCTCTTAGTCATAACTAAGGATTATTATGCCTGCACATCCTCACCTTATAATACGAATTGGGTCAAGGCCCAAAGACAACTATAAAATATTAAATGTGTCAAGACTCAAAGAGTAAGACACAACTATAAGTCTTATATTAAATTTACCTTATAAGTCTTTAATTAACTGTATCAACTGAGATTTGACACGTTGGATGGTTGTGATCTTCTTATCACTCCTTACCAATGTGATTGCAAGGCATTTTTTGAAGGTGAAGTCCATAATTTTAGGTCTTCTTCCTCATTATCATGCATTTTGGTAAGACAATAAAGAGCGTAGTGGCATGCATGGAAAATGTTTTAGGCATAGAGGTTATACACATTAATTGTTTTCATTAAATAATTTAAATTCCTACCGATGACTATCAATTCAGTAAACCGTGGACTTGTACAAAACACAACAAATTTTAGAGCCCCACTTAATTACACAGATGTAACTTTCTCAAATCTAGCCATTAGTAAACTTATTTTGCTATTCTGCTTCAATTTAAAAGGATTGTTGAGACTCAGACATACATACAGTGAGTTGCAAGGATTCAATTGACTTAGGCCCGTCCATCACATACATGTATGCTTTCACAACAAGAGCTGAAAAACAATATTTGTTTTTTGCAATTTTTTTTGTGAAAATGTTTGGTTAATTTATATTTGTCAATTAAAGGACAATTATTTATATTTCCCTTCATGTGTGAAGCGATGAGAGAGTAAATTCTCTTCCAATCAAAATTAAAACCCACACTTCAAATTTGATCATTGCCACCAGGGAAATAAAGGTTGTCAATTAAAGGACAATTATTTATATTTCCCTTCATCTTCCTTCAAAGAGAATAAATTCCCTTCCCATTGAAATTAAGACCCACCCTTCAAATTTGATCAGTGCCACCAGGAAGATAAAATGGGAGACCGTGAATCCATTTGGGACAAAATGGGTTTAAAGCCTACGAAATCTCAATAGAGTCTATTCATACTTGAGTTGCACAAGGTTTCACGGTATTCCAATGACGATCAAGCTACAATGAGCGAGTGAGATTTCATGCCAAAACAAGCAATGCACTTGAAACGGAATCAAACGAAAAAAGAAATATAGTTAATGAAGTATCCTTACCAAGCTTAAAACATAGCAAGTTTATAGAGCAGGAAACTAGTGCATGCCTCCAAGTATGATGAATTGGCACACCCAACACCCACACGGTTAGTTCATGAGCTAACCAAGAAAACTGTTGGAGTGACAGGATCCTCTTCGATGTCGGTGCTTTTATGATCTATTAATTTTTTTTTTTTAAACCATGAGAACAACAATCTTCCAAGAGTATATCTAACAGCTTGCAAGCCAGATATATCAATAACTTGTGACTTAGCAGGAGCAGAGATGTCTTGGTGGGGTTGTCTACCCTTTGCCCGTTTTGAACCTGTGACCTCCACTGAAATAACGCATGTTCTTAACCATTAAGCCCACTCAAATGTTCTTATAGAAAGAATTTTGTTATCAAATGCTCAAACATATCATAATCTGTATGAACAAATCATAAAAAACAGGTTATAAGATATCAAAGTTAGAAAAACGCAGAGACTAGCTCAACCCATTGGCTATGAGCCCCAAGGGATCCAGCATCTTAGTCTCCTTAGCGAGGGTCCTCCGCATCTTTAGTAGTGCAACAAGTCCATCTCCAGCAGCTTCACCAGGAATATCGACTGGTCGCAGCAATAAAAGGACTCAAGGAGTGCTGCGGCCATTTGAAATTTCGAAATTCAAAATTCAAAACGTGGTCATTTAAAAATTCGAAATTCCATAATGAAAACAGGGCACCGTGGCATAGATCGATGAATCCCTGCTGTCACAACGTGCGGCTGAGACCTCTGAGTAGTATGAATGATAGGAAATCGTTGCAGGAAAACAGCTGACCGAAAAGAAAAAAAAGACGGTTTCGATGGTCACAGGGGTACGATGTGGAGCTATCCGTTCTGACATCCGATGGTAAAGTTTTTTTTTAATATTGTGGGTCTTTGCATTTCAACTTGTTTGAAATCCAACTACCCACAATGCAGCCGCCACAGTTGAATATTATCATTCTGGATCACGACAAAATATCTTCAAAATATGTCGTGCACGATGGATTTTCTTGTTGTGCGGCGATTCTTGGATTTAACCTTTCTCGAATATATTATCTCATGGTGCTGCGTTGCTAGGAGTATTATTTGCAATCTGTGCGCAAGAGAATCGAACAAAGAATATTATTTGCAATCTGTGCGGAAGAAAATCGAACATGGGCAGCGATGGGTTCTTCGATAGCGAGGAAGAAGAACTGGCGGGGCAGGCCCAGGCATGGAAGTTCACCTTCGCCTTTGTGGACTCGCTGGCCGTGAAGTGCGCAATTCTGCTGGGAATCCCTGACATGATTGCCCGCGAAGGCCCCCGCGCCACTCTTTCTCTAGACGAAATCGTGGCCAGGCTGCCCACAGAATCGCCAGATGCGTCGTGCCTCTTCAGAATCATGCGCTTCCTGGTGGCGAAGGACGTGTTCCGAGCCTCTGTAGACCACGACGGAGATGGCAACGAAACCACGAGATACGGCCTGGCGCCCGCGTCCAAGTGGCTTGTCAAAGAATGCAGGGAGATATCCTCAATGGCGCCGATGCTGTTGATGGAGAACGACGAGAGAGCCATGGCGCCATGGCACCGTTTGAATGATTGCGTGCTCCACGGTGGCATCGCCTTCGAGAGGGCCAACGGTGCCGAGATCTGGCCTTATGCCTGCGCTCATCCCGACTTCAATCATCTCTTCAATAGCGCCATGGCCTCCCACGCCGGGACCGTTATGAAGGCTCTGTTGTCCAACTATCATGGCTTCAACGCTGTGAACTCCTTGGTGGATGTAGGCGGCGGGACTGGAACCACCATGGCAGAGATCGTGAGAGCTTATCCTTCTATCAGAGGCATCAACTACGATCTCCCTCATGTTGTGGCCACTGCTCCCTATTACCCAGGTTATTATTATGTTCATTCAAGGCTGATCTACTGTTATGCTGTTATATATATATATATATATGATGAATATATTGATGTTGTACTGTATAAGTAAATAGGTGTGGAGCACCAGGGAGGAAATATGTTCGAAGCCATGCCGCCCGCCGAGGCAATATTCATGAAGGTGAGCTTGAGAGCAGCTTAATTGAATGACAATGTAGTATAAATGTATGGCAGCTTGAGAGCATAGTATAAATTTTGTTTTTACTAGTACAGCGGATTATGTACTATATGGCCAATAATATTCAACATGAAATACAGTAATAAATGTTGCTACATTGTGACGGGTTGGACTTGTTTGAGATCTAACGACCCACAGTACCCCATCGCAACATTTATTATTCTGCTGCATATAAAATATATTTTATGTATGACAATAACAATGATAATGACAATTGTTTTTACGAATACAGTGGATCATGCATGACTGGAGCGACGCGGAGTGCATAAAAATACTGAAAAATTGCAGAGGGGCCATCCCTGCAGAGACGGGCAAGGTGATCATAGTAGACGTGGTGCTGGGTGCGGCCGATCAAGATGAGAAATTGGGTTTAGTGTTTGATCTGGCAATGTTGGCGCTCTCCTCTGGCGGGAAAGAGAGAACGGAGGAAGAATGGAATAACATTTTAATGAAAAGCGGGTTTACTCGTTCCAACATAATCCGCATTCCAGGGATGTTGCAGTCTGTAATTGAAGCCTTCCCTCGTTGAGCGCAACAATAGCTCTTTTATATATATATATATATATATATATATATATGTGCGCGCTCATGGGTATCGGTAGATCAAAGTTGAAAGCTTTTTCCTGTTGAGTTTGTTGTACAACTTTAAATAGCCCATACCTGGGTGGCTAAATCTTCATTTTTCGAACTCCGGGGCCTCTCCGTTGATCTAGGTTAATAATGGCGCTCCATATAAGAATGTGAAGATCAACTTTCACTCCTATAATTAAACTTCTTTTTTATAAGTATACAATTTTGTGAAAATTGTTGTTATAAAATGTTTATGGTTTAAGTAAATTATTTTATTTTGTAAGTGTATAATTATGTAAAAATTATTATTATATAATGTTCACTGTTTATATTTATGGTTTAAATAAATTAATTTATTTTTTAATTTGATTTAATTATATGTACAAATATGTATATTTATAAAAGTATTATATTTTCATTTACATTATTAAATTAAAAAATATATTTATTGTTATTCTTTATTTTAAAATTATTATTTAATTATTATTTATTTTAATTTCGATACATCATTATTATAATATTAATACAAATTTTGAAGTAAATTATTATTTACTTTAATTTTCAATATAAAATTTTAAGTAAATTATTATTTATTCTAATTTTTAATATAAAATTATTATTAAATTCAATAATATTTTATAAATTTTCTATTTTATAATGTATTCCTATGTTCACATATACAAAATTCATACACATAATTCATAGTTTTCAATTGTTTTGTTTGTCATATATAACTTTAATTATCACCCAAAAGACTTTAATATACAACTATAGCAAGGATTAATTATCATCCGAAAGACTTTAATATACAACTATTGTAAGGATTAGAGTAAGTGTTTATATGTACATTAAAGGAGACCATTGTAATTGTACCATTATCAGTCCATATTGTGAAATTGTAAAATGCATCTAAGTAATTTTGAAGTGGTAGTTGTGACTTAAATTGTATGTGACATCATAAATTGTAAATGACATTGTAAGTTGTAATTTGTACATGTGTAATTAGTAATTTCTTAAAGAGTAATTATACAATTGTAATTTGTAAATGTGAAATTTTGTAAATTGTAATCAGAGTTATAACGATAGATTCTATATTATAAATGACAACTACAACTCTAGTTCTGAATTGTAGATTGTCATTTGTAATTTGTAGATCATAATTTGTAATTTGCATCATTAATTGTAATTAGTAATTTGTAATCTAATCATCAATTCCTTGAATTGTAATTGTACAATTGTGAGTTGGTATTGTGAAATTGTATTTAAATATTACACCTTAACTTATAAATTGTAATGACATCATGAATTGTAAATGACAAACGAACATAAGATAGATATAACATAAACATTGAACATGAACATAAGATAAACTTGCAACTTCTAAAAGTAAAATTTTAACTTGTTGTACTTCTAATTGTAAAATTCTAAATTGTACAATGGCATGAACATAAGATGAATAACATTCATGAACATAAGATAAAACATAAATAATATACAATCCTCTAGGTAAATATAAGATAAAGTTAACATAGAGATACATAACATAAACAACATAAACATACTTGATAAAGATAAATAACATACACACATCCACATAAACATAAGATAAATAACCCATGTCTACATAAACATAATTCATTATGTACCACTTGCACCAGGCCCATGGGCAACAAATTCAAAAATGTTGCCTAAAGATGTGAAATGCAAAAATTAAAATTTTGATATTTGCAACTTAGTTACATTTTGGTACTTGAAATTTTTAAGATGACATATTTTTAAAATTTGAAGTGGATGGATCAACTTACTTGGCTCTAGTCCATGGTGAGATTTTCTAAATCCTCTCGTGTGGCAGCTCTAGTACGATGTTGAATCAATGGGCCATCACCAAGACGATGTCGGGTCAAGCTTTCCCACTCCTTTGTGAGCATCACTACAACATTGAATCTTAGTTGTACATGAGCTTGTATATCGTGACATCATGCATTTAATCAATAAAAGAATAATAAATGAATATTATAAATTAAACATCAACTTGAATTCTATATTGCATTGAAACATCAGTTACAATACCTCATCGACTAGCGGTTGATGGTCGAAATGCGAAAGACGTTGCATCTCCTGCTCCTTTGCTATCCCCTTACTTCTACATTGTACAATTTGAGCAAGGAACAAATGAAAGTTACAATAAAATAATTTCAATTATATGCATGTATATAACTTACAAAGTTAGGATGATGGACTAGCATATGCACCACACAAACACCATCTCGGGAAATGGTTGGACACTCAACCGTTGGGGAAGTGGAATGGAGTGAATCCATAAAGTCAGTCCTTTGCAAGGAGCAACAAAAAAAAATATCTGGTATTTCTTAATTTATTATTTTGGACCTCAATGTAATAAAGAGTGATTATTTAACATTGTATAATGAAAACACACAAGTACATTTAAATATATACCTGCTGTGTTGACGATGACTTGCATCTCTCAAGAACTCAAAGCATATGAAACTAAGGTCTCATGCTAAACCATCCAAATAATTGACTTGTCCACCCACAATAATTCCAGCTCTATAGGTCCATGGGGTGGTCTAGACCTCTACTCCTGCATGGAAATGGTAGCGCTGCCCAATGTAGTGCGCATGGCACCTTCCATCAAATCTTGTGTCTCAACTCTGAGCTGCAATGCATCAAATACATTTTTGGATTGGATAACAATATGATTATGGATAATAATTAGTCTAGGAGGGGGTGGTATGTAGTGCGCATGGCACCTTCCATCAAATCTTGTGTCTCAACTCCGAGCTGCAATGCATCGAATACATTTTTGGATTGGATAACAATATGATTATGGATAATAATTAGTCTAGGAGGGGATGGTATAGCAGTGAGGCCTTTGCGAGCCCATAGACACTCTGTTATCACCCTATAATTTTCCTATGGTTGTGGTAGGAAGTCACAGGGGTAACCATTTCAACCAATATTTAGAGTGTAATCTAGCTTTACAGTCAGAGAGGGCTCTCTCTTTGTCACAAAAACAAATTCACATATACATATGGCTTTAAGCAGCTTGCAAAATGGCTATATTTCTGATGGGAACAAGGTATTTGCAGATTTAAAAATGGTGAAACAGACAGACAAGAAATACCACTGGGAAATGGAGTTAAGGCCTGAAACATCCAAGGACTTACAGAAAATAATAACAAGCAATGAACTTCATAATCTGAGGAAAAATAGGCAATATTCAGGGTAAAAGCAAGGTAATGTGTCTCACTTTTTCTCCTTTTGCGGCGATGAAATTTTATAAAAATGAATAAACTAAAAATATATGTTCATATATCTACAAA
>LPNX010628692.1:0-10488 GCA_001517045.1 Pseudotsuga menziesii
AACTAATTTTGAGGGAGATATGCGCGGGTCTGTAGTAAGGCAACCCGCGCATCATGCGCGACTCTGTAGAAGGGCAACCCGCGCATAGATGTATGCGCGACCTACTGAACATAACACTCGCGCATATGCGCGACATGCCAATAGGGATAGTCACGCATGCACTCAAAATCTCAAAATAGCAAAGTAACTAGCTGGGCATATAGGTAATGTATTTCATCATCAACCAAGGTATAATGAAACTGGGCAAACCTCAATCCATAAGTGTCCTTTTGTGTGCCGACCTGAGGGATGTCAGCACTCGGACGGAGAGGTGCCAATCAGCTGTATAACACACCTCTGACAATGAAAGGGGATATTCTCATAATCCAATTTCTGCTTAAAGAAAGTATAACCCCAAGACAGGTGAATTTCCTCATACAGACCCTCACGCACATTGAGGTTCACAAGAATCTGGGCCACCCTACGCAGCTTAGAGACCTTAAATGACATATCTGCCTCCAGGAAAGTACCCAGGATATTAACAATATAGGTAAAATGTTCCTCAGTCCAATATTGCCTTGGCAGGCCCAAAAGTCGAACCCAAATAGGCACAACATCCACCCTTTCACGAGAGGCATCAAAATTTGGTGTCCATAATTTAAGCATCACGGGGCATTGGCCAATAAACCAATTCCTTCCAAGAACCCAGTTCGCATGTTCCTGTTGGGTAAAATTGAGTGCAAACCAACCCCTGGTAAGGCCCTCCAGTTCTGGGAGCGCCTCCAAATGTTCATCCCATGAGGAAGTAATCCACTGCTCTATTGCCTGAATAGAAACATTCTTACCAATGATCTTACCTACCACCGTCATGGAAGCCATTTGCACAATCTGAGTCCACCGGATGCCCTCCCCCAACGCATACGAGCAAGCTGCTTTCTTATTCTTAAAAAAAGCCTTTCGGCGACGGTTTGAGCCACTGCTACCAGCCCGCAACCCCACAGGTACAGTGCCACCCCCTAAGTCACTAGAGAGACCAAAACCCTCCTTTCCAGAGTTCAATCTGTCCGCTGCCGCCCCCGAAACAGGAATCCCTAGAGCTGGTTCAGAGCCCTCCTCTCCGGGCACGTCTTGAACCGCCTCTCCATGATCCGTCAGATTTACCACAGCCTCCAAATCCATAGGAAGAAGAAAGTCTTCATTCATAGGAGATTCCCTGACCAAGCCCGAAAGAGCCTCTTTCCTCACCCCCGCGAGCACCGCCGAGTCCTCAAGTGCACACAGAGGAGAGTCAGTAAAAAAAACCGATGGCGAGAAGGTCCCCCCCAGATCCGCATTCAGAGTAGACGACAGAGGATCAACGCCCCAACAGTTTGTGCTCAACCCACCTAAACCAAAACTGCCCGAGGAATAACGGAAAACCCCCTCCGGCTCTGGATCCACCGAATAATCCACCTCGTCCTCCAAACCCATGACGGTTAACAACAAAAAACCTTGGAAACACGGTAACTGCTCCCTCCCAACTGGTGACCATGCGCAGAAAGCCCCACAGTCAAAACCCCCGGGTTAAACACCTCCCAAAACAGGTAAAAACAAAAGGAAGAACTGACCTGAGAAATATCCCCATCGTTTTCCAAGGCCCTTAAACAAAAACACTTGTTCTAAAGCAGTCCAGGTGTAAGCCTTCCTACATGAACCGGGCGTCCTCTCCTAGGACTGTCATGGTCAAATCAAGCACGCAGGTCGAAGCTCGGTCGATCGACCCCACAGCCCTTGTCGTACAGAGAGCACTCATGAGAGCTCCGCCTCCTTTCCTTATCAGCGTAATATTTGGGAGGTAATATACTATAGGTGCAACAATGCTAATAAGAAAAATAAACTATGCATATTACTTTCAAACATCATATAATAACTAAATCAGAACCAAGGAAAATATATAATGTTTTATGTTATTATTCTTTTTTGCAAGTTTTTGGTTTTGTAGCAACAATGAAGAAATACCTCCAATCTCAAAAGTTTCGATTTACAATTGTCATGAGAAAGCAATAAAATGGGCATGCATGTATATAAAATAACTAAATAAGAACCAGGCCAAAGATAGAATGTGTCATGTTATTATTCTTTTTTGCAAGTTCTTTGGTTTTGTAGCAACAATGAAGAAATACCTTCGATCTCAGAAGTCTTGATTTGCAATTGGTGTGAGTAGACTGCAAAGATGACACTCCAAGGTCTTGGAAGTCTTGTTTGATTGCATGCATCATATAAGGAATTAATCTCAAAACACAACCTTTATGGCTTCCTTATGAGAAGATCTATGCGAATATTGTAGGTCTTATTGGATATTTTTGTTGAGTTAAGATAACAAAGCTGTAATTTAAAAGTTTATCACAAAAACCTTAAAACGAGAATAAGTACCAAGAAAATTTAGTGTGATTGATTTTGTCCAAAACAATTTAACATTTATTCATGTCTCATTTATTTCAATGAACAGGTTGTTCACAGATATTGAAAATCTATCAATTTAAAATAATTAAGTGTGAGAAATCCAAAATTCAAAAGCAAGTTTCAGTTATATGAACTTTAGTTGTAATTTCTCTAGCTAATAATGAACATGAGTTGTAATTTCTTGAGATTGAACAACTTTTTCCAAGTATGTTGTATATCTTTTTGTCCAAACTTTTCAATAAATAATAAATGTATATTTTTTGGAGAAAAAAGAAACATAAAAGAAAGATGATTATCAATTGAAACCCGTATTTCACAAAAACATTTCCAAAAAACAATAATTATTTTGAAAAATGGAACACTTGAATCCCATCACTTCTTAAGGATATTTTGATGAAGGATGAACCCAATGAATGGAAAGATATTGTGATGTTACCTATCAAATTCATGATGCCATCCCATACATTAGCCCCGACTTCTTTCTCAACCACTAAGGAATCTCCTTTCTAGTTACTTTCATCTAGTGAACTACTTCTAGACATGACAATACCATCTAGTGGTATCATCTATGCTACTTTGATAAACAAAATCGTGTTGATGGCCACATCCTTCATGGATACGTTTTCTCTAGTTTCTTCAACAAACGTTGTTTGTGGAGCTTAATTCATAACAGGCAAATCTCTGCTTGAGCCCGGTAGGAAATGAAAAGTAGAATTGTTGATCAAATGGCAAACATCTATTTGCAATACTTAATTATCTGTCAGGGATTACAATTAAATTAAGCTCACCTTGTCACTCGATCTACTTTTTAGCCATTCAACCAATGTAAACATGAATACAATGGTACCTCCTTCCAAATAATCCCCCAATACAATAGTGCTTGCAATTGTTTCAATCCAATTAAGCCCATTTAAATATATTATATATACCCATAATAGAATTATTCATGCAAAGGAGAAATCTTTCAATCATACCTAATCTTCTATAGGTTTTACATCAATTACCTGAAACAAGCATCATCACATTGATATCCAGCATGAAATTACATATGACCACACAACTCTTTAGCAATATAGATAGAATAACTACAGGTATGCCACCTAACGCTACCCACTAGAGAGGATGGTACATATAGTGGAACAAATTTATTGCAAGGAAAAACCCAGAGGTTAAAGTGTAAGGACTCAGCCATTTTCTTGCAATTTTCAACTATCCAACCACAAGAAAACTTGCATCTAACCTTGCGTGATTTAGTGTCTTAACTATATAAAACCATAACATCATTCATTACGTTTGGTGTTGCATGAAGTATTTCCAACTATGCAAAAAGGGTAAAGCCACTTAAAACAAAACAAAAATTGCCGCATAGAATCCATAAAGTTATCTAAAGAAAGTGTATTTTAAAACTACCTTAGGATTTGTTCAAGGTTGAGTTAGGGAACCCGCTGTAGGAAATCCTATGTAGTCAGTTTTAACAGCTAACCCTCTCTAGTAAACCCAAACTTAATCCAACTTGCATTTGGCCAGTTCATAAATATCCACCTCCTGAAGCCTGGTGGGATTATTGACAACTTTTTGTCCTTGGAAACCAAGAAACAAGCCAACCAAACATTTTGATCCTTGCACTCTCACTTTAGCGAACTTCAACTTTTGTACCAATAGCTCCTAGAGATCCCATGATCCAACGAGCATTTGGTAAAAACCCCATATTATCTGTATCTTTGTATCTTTAAAAATATATTTTCCAATAAAATAATCTTATCTGACAATTTTACAATCTTTGTAATGTTTCATGAATGCTCATTTACCACTTTCATCTTCTTACACTCCAAGCCCCTTCTGGACCATTCTTGAATGTAAGTATAATATAATTGTTCAATAAATCGCCATAGAACATGAGACACCAAAGATTAAAAGGTAACAAACAACATAAGCAAATGAAGATACACTACCGAGCAGTAACATTGGAACTAACCTGGAAAATGAGGCCTACAATGGTCGTTCCCATCTTGCGGAATGAAGGAGGTTGAACACTATGTTCACGATCATTTCATTCCTCCTACACAAATCAAAGCTAAAGCCACCTTTAGGAGGAACCCTCTGAATTCTCAAGAGTGAATTCACTATAAACGTTATTCTTATTGGGGTCATGTGGGGATGTGCTACCATTTACAAACATGCTCACGTACTCGATGTAATTTTGAGATTCTTTAAGAATACCTACTACCTGTTGGTGACCGTAGAATCTATGAGATGGCCAGCTTACCGATGCATGGGGGTTGTCTTGAATCCTTTGAGATGTTCAGATGGCTCGATTCCACTCAAGAGCAGCAGCTGCGGGTTGCCTAGGGATCCTACAGTAAGGATTACCTCGTTGGAACGTGATGATTCATTCATAAAAGATTGATAAGACCGTCCACGGTTGTCCATGAATTCCACACCACTTTCCCTTGGCTTATGAGAGGAGCCATCCTTCGTTTCTGCATGACCCAACTCAAACTCAAAACACTGAATCTATATTTACATTTCTGGATATCAATCTATTCGTCCAATATTGAGCATAAATGATTTGAAAATTACGTAAACAATATTAAAAAAGAGTGTTGTGAAATCCAAATCATGTGTAGAGAAATATAAAGATAGAATCGATGTCATGTGTTTGAATGAATTGAATTACCTTCGGAGAGAATTGAAGAGAATTTTGTTGACGATAGCAATGAGAAGGACTACGATATTGTCAGGATTGGCAGACTTGAGAAGGTATGTTGCTATGTACCTTTTACCATTATTGTCAAAGGTGGAGGTAGTGACCTTTGTTCTGTCCAAATGATCCAACGTATATCCATTGTATGGAAGAACCCCTGCTTCCAGGAGTCCATCTCTAATAATCGATGACCAAGGCGACATGTGATGTGGTTTGAAGGCATTATGATTCTCCACCCACTCATAAGACTCCTCTACAAGTCCTTTGTCCCAGCCCATATTATGAACATATTCTTGGTTTGCCCTGCTGTAGAAGTTGCGGCAACTGGGCACTCATTTTACATACACAAGCTTATAATTCAAAAGCAAAAATGACAACATTCTAATAAATTCCAATAACTAAAAAAATTATCACACAAGCTTATAATTCAAAAGCAAAATGACAACAATTGCTTTAAATCGCATTATACAAACACTTATAACTCAAAAAAATTGCTTTAAATCACATTATAAAAACACTTCGAATTCAAAAGTTTGCTTTAAACAAGTGGTCAGCAACAATACACCTGAGAAATGCGCTAAGTTCAACATGTGTAGATTCTTACATGTACGGGGAAAATAAACCAAAGGTGGCTATAGGAAAATACGTTGCTAAGCCATATGTATGCATCTAGGTCTGGAAATTGACGTTCTACAGAACGTTTTTTCGTTTTAAAGATGTATTTGACAGGCAAGTTTAGATTTGGCAAATCACCATCTACCAGTTTACAAAATTGCATCCCGTCAAATTGTCGTTGGACTATTTTTCTTACCCGTCATAAATTCTAATATCTCCTTCAAGTTCAAGCTATAAGTGGGAGAAAACCATCATGGCCACTGGCTCCAAGCATTTTGGTTTATTATTACAATTGGGGTGAAGGAAACCATGGGCGTTGTTTTTATGATACATAATAAAAACATGCTAGATGAGAAAAAAATTGAAAATTTGTTGTTGATATCATTTTCCTGTGTATTATTTGACTCTATTTTTCCTCCCTTAGTAAATGCTATGTTGCATGATCTTGGTATGCACTGTCAGTTGCCTAAGGTTTTGCTTATTATTGTTAAAAAGTGATATAATAGGTTGTCTACTTAAATCTTGTCATAAAAGACCGAGCTATGTTCAAGTTTGAATGGACTTGAAAATTGTGTTATGGAGTATAAAAAAAAAATTGACAGCCATTAATTTACATAGAACGTAAAATGAAAGGCACTTTAAAACTATAACCGTCATCAAATTTTTTTCGACAGGATGGTAGAATTTGAAATTCCAAGCTTGTATGCATCTCACCAATAGTGATGTGACTTCTTTCCCATAATCAATTTAACATAACATTAAACTCTGAAGAATGTTCCAGGAGGGTGTCATTGCGATTTTGTCCAAATATTGTGGTGATTAAGTTATGCAGACTCAGGGTCGTTCCTCCGCGAGTGACTATACTGGAATGATTACAACAGGAAATAGGTATTGACCGCATGGTCAATATTTATCTTCCAACAAACCCCTATTATCATTGAAAGATCTGAAGAAAATATGCAAGGAAAATAAGTTGGTTGTATGGAATTTTTTACTGCAAATATTAATGTTCGAGATAACTGTTGAGAAAATTAAGAGAAACATTCTCATGCACGACAGCCCTGACATCGTCGTCATTCTGCAAGAAGGAGTTGAGGTAGCAACGAAAAACTTAAATGTGAAGGAGGAGGAAGTTAAAGGCAGAGGCAGGAAGAGATATGGTGGCGAAGCAAAGGAAAGGTTGTTGAGGCTGCGAAGCCTAAAGAGCCTCTGGAACTAGAACACACTTTTGAAGCCTATTAGACCCAAGAAAGGGCTCTGAGAGAATGAGATGTGGTTGAGGTAGAAAAACTATGCCATGTGGTCCTTAAGAGGTAGAGCAAGGAAATGAAGGGATCGATGCTTTCAAAGTTTCTAGGGAAGAAGCTGAACATAAGAGAATGCTTGATGGGAAGTCCAATTAAAGGTAAAGGATTTGAAATTTTTATCATTTCTATCTGCCCTACTTCTCTTTAAGATCAGAGAATTTACCTTCAATCTATTAACAATAGATCAGATCTTTATATTAAAATATAAAATATATATTAATTGAGATGCAACACATCACTTTATATTAAAATTTAATATTTACTCAAAGGTAGCAGGAATACAATGTTTATTGTTGATAATCAGAATGGGGGAATATGATGTCTACAATTTTGTAATAATTTTCACTTACATTGAAGAAAAGAAGAGCATAAATTTTATTTGGATCACTGAAGGCAACAAAACCCAACATGGACTTGTAGTGGCCCCACAGGTTGTCATTAATGCCACCGATTCCCTCTTGCAGTACCTTGGACCCCTTACGGAGTGGGTTTGTGCCTTGAAGCACCTTATACCTAGTTAACAAGGTCCTTGTACCCATAAGGATGGATCTTGGAGCCACCACCTTGTAGATGATGTTGAAGAACCTGCTGATAGTGTTGAAGACCCTGGAGATGGTGTTGAAGCTCTTGTGGAAAATGAAGAATCCCTAGATGGGTTAGAGAAGCATTAATGACCCATTTTGCGGTCATCCATGCTCTGATGGTGTCATGGTACCCCAAGAGAAGGTCTAGCAACCTCGCAGGTGATGTCAGGATGGATCTTTACCCTTGGAGGTCTCCTGGTGTGGTTGAGGTGGTTGAAGAGGCCTATGAATCCCATTTCTTGATGAATAAGCCCTGGTGAATCCCTTGGACCCACAATTGATGGCTTAATGGTCCTTAAAGGTGATGATGTGGTCATTAATGACTTTATGAAGACTTGGAACCCTTGATGAAGATCTTGATGCCTGTGTATCCCTTGTTGGGGTCATGGAACCATTGGAGATGGTCATTATGCATGAGAAGGTTTGACACCCACATAAATGATGGCATGATGACCGTTGGACACTATATGATAATTGATGGTGCATTTGGAAATGATTAGGGTCTTGGAATCCATACATATGGTGGTTTGTAAGCCCATTATTGTTGGAGCCTCTGATATGATAGAATCTTTGGTCATGATGCCCTCATCACTTGATGATGGAGTCCTATGTGATGGGCTTGAAGTCCATGGAAAGTATCATGTTTAAATATTATATTATATCTTTGAAAGAGTCCTTGAAACCCTTGCATGTGGTGCCTTTGGTCTTGAACCCACACACTTGGTAGCTTGTTGATGGTGGTGTATGTTCCTCTTTGTGGTTATATGTCTATTGGGATGTAGATGGAGGTAGAGCCCATGGATGTGCCTTGATATGTTGAAGAAGACTTTGAAGAAGACTTTGAAACTCTTGTAGTTGGTGGTATGGTCTTTGGCACCCTCATGTGTGGGGTCTTTGACGTCCTAAACATATTGAAGAATTTAAGGGTATTATACTAAGAATTTGAAAATAAACTCATCATAGGGAGATAGTCCTTGTCAATCCATTTCCGTTGATATGTGGAGCATCTTCTAACTCCTTACATTTGAAGAGATGAATTTTTGAAGTTGGTGTACCCCACCTTTTTGGTTCAGCTGACCAAACAAAAGAGAAATTAATTATTTGTAATTTTGAATTACATGTCAGCTAGTTTGAGGTACTAACTTTCCTCCACAACCTTTATAAATAAAATATCAAACATTTTATTTGTTCATCATCAATTCTCTCAGTATTTTCACAACTCTTGGAGAAAAGTTTGAAACTTTGTGGAGGAGAAATTTGTGGGCATCTTCACTAAAATTGACATAACTTTCCCATACGAAATCAGAATTACAATTTTTTTGGCTCGTTGGAAAGCTTATTACGAGGGATATGTGGTGACATGATATAGAGTTTATTTTGGTTTGTATATTGTTTCTTCAGCTTCTGATCTTAAAAAAGGTATGACTCATGCATATGGGTTTCTCTTGTAATGGCACATGTCTCTCATGGATAGAGTTCGTCTTTGATCTTAGTATGTGAGCCTCTATATTGGTATATATATTTGAAGTCATTATGGAGGCTATGACGATGATGTTGCATACATTTATTCTATGATATGATACACTTTATGATGATAATGCATGTGATAATGATGTACACTCTATGATGCTGATGCACTCCTACACAATGTGTTGTACATGCATACCATAGTGTGATGATGCTCTCCTATGCAAAATGATGTATACTTGATGTTGATGATGCATAAGTGATGCACAATGAGATGATGACGATGTATATTTGATGATGAGGATGCATACCCTATGACGATGATGCATACCCTATGACGATGATGCATACCTATGACGATGATGCATGACGATGCATGCCTTATGTTCAATGAAAACAAAGAAGATAAGGTGTACAATGATGTGTACATGAGTAGATTGACCAGCTTGACCAACCATATTAATGAGCAGAAAAGAATGACCAACAGTGATGAGTAAAGTTGATGTGCAGAGATACTTGAGCAACAACGATGAGAAAAGTTGATGTGCAGAGATACTTGAGTAGCAATGATGAGCATTAGTGTTGAGCACCAGTGATGAGGAGATTGACCAGATATTGATAAGGAGATTGACCAGATATTGATAAGGAGATTGACCAGATATTGATGAGCAGTGTTGACCAACAGAGATTGATATGCAACAAAGCCATATTATTGCTTGCAAGAAGAATCTTGCACTTGAGGGTTGGACTCCTCAAACCCTTCTTAATTGGAGCTAAGAAAACCAGGCTGGGTCATGTTATGAGCGTTGGTGCTCTTTTCAGTGGTTGGTGCTGATTGTAATCAAGAAGATTGTTGTCTTCCCTGTACAATCAATAAAGATCAAAATTCCATATATTCTTGTGTCTATTTTGATGTGATGTTGTGCTTATGACTCATGATGACTTTGATCATTATGCAATTGATGACATAATTATTGATATGCTCTGATTAACTAAAAGAAGGTAAAAAGTTTAAAATTTCTCACACACTCATTCACCCCCCTCTCAGTGTGGCCATTGTGTCCAACAATGAGTTGAGATTCCATGAATTAATTAACAATGCTTTTCGACTTTGCTAAATTTATCTTCTTTTTATGTTGATGTATCACTGCACATTGTATTGAAATCAAAATCAGCAATGAGGCCCTTGGAAACATGAACTGAAAAGCTAAATTAGCTTCTCACGGTAAGGTATCTACCACATCGAATCCTATTTCAAAGTGGTCTGTCAACCTGAAAAGATAAAGAAAAACCCAACTCAACTAGCCCATTCGGTTTATAGAAAGGTTTTCATCTTTGTGGGCTTCTCCCATCACAAATTTGCTCAAATTTTGTTATATATATATATATA
>LPNX010628692.1:11345-25261 GCA_001517045.1 Pseudotsuga menziesii
AAAAAGTCACGATCCGCCATCAAAATAGTGAATTAATAGTATGCATGAAACCTGTGAAAAGTTTAACAATCCTAAAAAACATACAAGATTTCAAACCTGTAAAATGCAGACCGAGTATACCCCGCAAGCTCCAATCAGAGGGATTTCTTTGCAATTTGACACCTTCCAAACCCTAAATCGGGACAAAGGGGAAAGATAAATCTGTCACTTGGTTTAATATTTTTTTTGTTTTCATGGTGGTAAGCTGAAAATGGTGCAAATAATTTCAAACCTGTAAAATGTAGACTGAGTATACCCCACAAGCTCCGGAAATCAAAGGGATTTCTTTGCAATTTGACGCCTTCCAAAAGGGGAAAAAGAAATCGATCCTCTTAGCTGCTTCTACTGCCAATATTTCCAATGCTTCACTTTCCCCATAACAAAGACCGCCCCTCCTTGTCGAGGTTCCTGCTGCAGATGTAGCTTCAGCAGTTGTATCTGCATAACCCTGATCTTTGCAACAAACGCAGAATAAATTAATCGACTTCCCCATCCTCAAAATTCTCTTTGCAAGAGGCTCTGGTATGAAAGATGGAAACATACCACTGTGGAGTTGGTACCCATCTCGCCATAAGGCCTCCTCTTTCATCGTTGCCCAACCATACAAAAATAAAAAATATATCATTCAACTCCCCTTCCAGAACCTAACTCCTCACCATCTCAAAAAGTGAAGAACATACCCTTGTCAACAACCTTCGCATGAAATCCCAAACCAACAGATCACTATGTTGGGCATGTATGTGGATTGCGCCAGCCATGGCACCTCCTCTTGAATTCTTGTCGTCATCAACCAAATTAATTATCAAACTTAACGAACAACCATTAATACCCTGACATGAATACAAAATGTCCTTAACTAGCACACTCTTGATGACCTCATACTCCTCTTGGGAAAGCTCAGCATATTCACGTAGAGTCGCTGCCTTGGAATTTACCGGGTCCTTGGACAGAATAAGCACCCCGCATGCAGGTGCCCTATTCTGGCCTAGGGTTTTGAGAACCTGAATTTGTCTATTCCTTGCCCTATTGTTTTCCACATGACCGTCTGCATGGGGCAAAACCGGAAGCCCCCCATGGAAGCCTCTTTTCTATGGTCAAATTTTGCACCAAACCCACCACCTAGTCTCCTTCCATTGCGATGAGAAACGATCAAAGCGATTTTGTCGCAGAGGTGCTCCCTTGTTCTATACGCCACAAAAACCACCCCGACACCTCATTTCATTTCCTCAACAAGTTGACATTGAAATGACACTGCCTGAGGTTTCTTGTAATCTACCGATGCAAAGTGGCTTCCCATGAAGAAATCGAATGCACAATCCAAAAAATTTAAGCGACTGCGAATAAGGAGCATAAAACCTAGTTAAGAAAACACCTATCCAAACACACACGAGACACCTGTCCTGCTCACATTCGCCAAACCTACAAGACATGTGTCAAAGTTCTATTTGACGGAGAGACGAGGAATCTTGAGACTACTATCTCCATTGTTTGACACCTTCGGCGTAAATATTGAGACCCAGACCCCCAAAACTAATGTAAAAAAATAACAAAGCTTTTGGAGTAAGTATTTTTTTTAAAAAAAAATCAGATGAAGGTTACATCCCTGTTATCCAGCCTTATGGGAATCAAGGGCCTTTTTGTACCTAGACCCCCTACTGTTTTCACCAGTGCACTATTCCTCGTGGACAAGTACGTAATCTTTTATAAACCATCTTCACTCACAATTATTATAAAGATAAGATAATTTACAACACCTTGTTCATTTTTTCTAAAACTAATTTCATTTTAAACTAAGTTTATTGATGGAGTGGAGTAGGGAATGTACACCTTCATATACTTTTTTTTAAACCATGGGAATTAGTTAGGATTACATGGGTGAGGTCTACGTTCAAATCCGATTAACTACCACCACAACCAACCTGAGATTATATCAAATACCTCACAAGCTAGATATACTAATAGCTCATGATTTAACAAGTGTCAAGATGTCCTGAAGCACACCCACGAGGACCTTTATCCCAAAAGCCATCTAGCGTTCTAACCTTATGACAACAAACCAATGTCTCACTTGACATTTGAACCCGAGTGGAAAGAGAGAAACTTACCTCTCTACCAATTGAGTTGTTGAACACTTACTACACCTCCATATATTTTAATAGTCAAATCTATGCATAGAAATAATTCCTTATGCTACAAACATTTCTATGCATTTGATATCTAATTAAATTCAATATTAAAATAAAATAAAATATTTATTATTTATTATTAATTACCACATCTACTAATAACAATATCTGTTCCAACTATGGTATATTAACTTTGTTTATTAAAATTTGAGATTACCCTAATCTCATATTAAACTAATAATCCATTGTTGTATCTTAATTTTGTTTATTAAAATTTGAAATTATCTTAATCTCATATTAAAGTAGTGATCCCTTGATCCTTCCCATTGACAAAATTACTCTTTAGAAACATTCACCAACACATAGGATCACAAGAACATAAAATAGAGATTGCGTGGTTCCCATTGACAAAATTACTCTTTAGAAACATTCACCAACACATAGGATCACAAGAACATAAAATAGAGATTGCGTGGTCATGAACATAGTATAAATTATAAATTAGGTGGTTGGAAGATTGTGTTATCATTATTTCTACCCAAATTTAAATTTAATTCAAGATATCTTGAAAATAAACACTAGATATAACCCTATTGAGGCCTGGAAATTCGCAGGCGGCAACAGTAAAGGATTCTCCCCAATCAGCGTTCCCAACTCATGATGCATTTGCAGAAATGTTGCAGAAAAGACAGCAAGATGAAGAAGCCAAAGTGCAATGCATCAGAGCTATTGATGAACCAATCCTTAGAAATGAAATAGGCCACACAGCCATTAGTATACAGCTCTTGGAAGAGCAGGTACGTTTGAACACGGCCAGGGTTGAAGCCATTCGGAACCAAGCTGACAAATTCGAGCTGAGCATTCAGTTCCTGGAACCCAACTCGTTTGAGGGTCTCGCTGCTGAAGCAGTAGCATGGAGAAAATTCTTGGAGGACCAAGCGGGACCCCCCTCATGAGAAGGATCGGTCAACTTTTTGTATAATTTAATATTTTGTAAAAGGTTATAAGGAATTGAAACGTTGGGGAGCCCAAAGGTCACTTTGGGCAACCCAACCAATTCTGTTTTTTGTATATAAAGGGGGATGGAGGGAGAGAAAAAAAGGGGGCTTTTTTTTTTTGGGAGGAACACTGGAGGACCTATTGTAAAAAGAACTATTTCCTTTTGCAATAAAGATTTTAGTTTGCCTGTTGGAGAAAGAGCTGTGAAGTTTCCAAATGTTATGCAATGGATGGCAGAAAGATGAACTACTTTATTTTTCAGCTTATGTCCATAAATCGTGAGATCGTTCTAACTCTGTGACCTATGTCTTGTTGAATGGTTTCTGATTTATTTAGTGGAAAATTCACTCGGAGTAATGCCTGTGTTTCATATAACAGTTAGCCATCTGATTGTTAGAATATTTTCTTGTTCATGTGTTGTAAACGTAAATATCAGCTATCTGTCATTTGGTTTATTATACATGGAGATAATGCATTACTCACTAATAATCATTTTCTGGCTCCCCGGGGATAGATAGTTAGATGTTTGGATTGTTAGTTGTTTTACTTCCTTGTGGTTTAGATGTTCGAGAACCTAAGACGAGAGGTAAGAACCTGCGCATCACATTGTGTAGTTCCTAGCATCTTTATCACCCTGCATGATTAAGGTAGGCATATGCATTGCATACATTAAGTCAAAATACAAATTCCGGTGGACCGGGCCGCAACCCGTAAACCTTTGTTGTTACTTTGACCTACGGTAGTCGGACCGTAAACCGGACGGATTCCCTATACCAAACAGTCAGCGGGCTAGTTGGGAACGCTGATTGGGGAGAATCCTTTACTGTTGCCGCCTGCGAATTTCTAGGCCTCAACAAACCCTTAGCAAATGTTAATTATGTTTAATAAAAAAAACCATATAGAGCATTTGAGTGGGCCTAATGGTTAAGAACATGTGTTATCTTTGTGGAGATCACATGCTCAAAACCGACAAGTAAGGTTGCTTATTGGCTTGTTGTGGCAAATTCGAAGGATATGCGATACCTGAGATAGAGGCTTACTCATGTGGGCTTTGAGACGTCTCGACCTTTGAGTGGGCCTAATGGTTAATAACATGTGTTATCTTTGTGGAGATCACATGCTCAAAGCCGACGAGTAAGATTGCTTATTGGCTTGTTGTGAAATTCGAAGGATATGCGATCCCTGAGATAGAGGCTTACTCGTGTGGGCTTCGAGACGTCTCGACCTTTGAGTGGGCCTAATAGTTAAGAACATGTGTTATCTTTGTGGAGATCACAGGCTCAAAACCAACGAGTAAGGTTGCTTATTAGCTTGTTGTGACAAATTCGAAGGATATGCAATCCCTGAGATAGAGACTTACTTGTGTGGGCTTCGAAACGTCTCGACCTTGCTAAATCACAAGTTACTAATATATCTCACTCGCAAGCACTTGGATATACTCTCTTCTCAAGTTATTGCTGTGATTGGGCCGAGAGGCGCTCTACAGCCCAATATGGGGGAGATCTTGTAACGTGATGTAACGTTTGTAACATGTCACCAAAAAATAATAGTGATAGTGAATATTATGGGAGAGATTTTGTAACACAATAAAAAATAATATCACTTTCTTAAAGTTATTTTTATTAATAAAAAATAAATTTTCTAATAGGCCAAAATAAATGTCGGCCACAATAACAATCTAATATGGGGGAGATGTTGTAATCTTCCTACCTAACAAAACAATAAAAAAAAAAAATTTAATTATCCCTAAAAAATATATATATGGGTAAAAAAAAACACAGAATTAAATTATTCGCAAAAAAATGTTGGCCTTGCACATGGTTTTAGGCATTTTAAACACCCATGGTTTTATTGTACATAGTTTAGGAGGCTTTGCCATGTGCAAGGGCTCCTAAGCAACCCATGGTTTTATTGTACATGGTTTAGGAGGGGCTTGCAAATGGTTTTAAGACCATGTGTAAGGCCTCCTAAACAACTCATGGTTGTAGGAGGGCCTTGCATATGGTTTTAAATCCATGTGAAGGCCTCCTAAACAACCCATGGTTATAAAAGGCCTTGCATATGGTTTTAAATCCATGTGAAGGCCTCCTAAACAACCCATGGTTATAGGAGGGCTTTGCATATGGTTTTAAAGCCATGTGTGGGGAAATGATGCAATGTTTGTTCCTAACAAAATAAAAAATATTATATGTTAGCCATAAATAATATTAAATATTAATAATAAAAATATTATATGTGGACCTTAAATAAAAAGATGTGTCTTTTGGTTTGAATCAAATCAATGGATACTTAAGAAGAGGTTTGCACTTCAAGAGATTTGATCCATCTTGACGTTTGATAGAGCCTATGATTTCGATCTACGCTGGTTTAAAAAACAAAGAAATAGAATAAAAACATTATCATTCTCAATAACAAAATTTAGGCATTCTAAAAGTTGACGGACACATGGGGCCAAAAGAAGTAATAACAAAAAAATGAAGAACGGAAAATGCTATGCTTGTGGATTACAGATTTCACACCGACTAAAGGTGTGGAGGTATTCCTTGCACAAGATGGCATCGAATGTTGATATTGTCAAATGGGTATGGGGTATCTACGTCTGGAAGCGGCTTGTTCTCCTCCTGAACTCAAACTTAGGTTCTAGATATATATACAGCTAACATTCAATCGGAGACCAAATATTTTTGTAGTACGTTTTGTGTGCACAGCCGTCCTTGGTTTCTTGGTATAACAGACCATAGATTCTAATTTCTCTCATTTGAAGCACAGTGTTTGGGTTTTGGTGGGTTTTAATCCACACGCAAGTTTTGTTTTGATTCTCTGTATGAAACCTCGAGTACGTTCGGTAGAATAGATCTGTAATCAGGAAGATGGCATCATCTGGGAAGCACGAGCGCCCTGTGCCAAAGACAGAGGAGGAGCCTGAGACGAAAAAGCCCAGGCTTGCTACGGAGAGTGCCACTCAAAAAGTTCAGCTTAATCCCGCAGATTGCAATTTAGGTATTGGGCTCTGTCAGTGTTTTAATTATTTTAATCTTTCAAGTTCTGTTGTAATAGATGCTAAGGGTTAGCTTTGGCAATTTTGATTTATGGATTAAGGCAATATGTTTTTTTGGGATGTCTGAGCTCCCCAGTATTTCTGGTATCCTTTTTGCTGGATGCCCATTATATTCATCCATGGCATTGGGGTTTCTATTGCGTGGGCATGCCATATGATTACTATCATATTTGTGCCATGTCCGCTTACGCCAGACACTCATTTCGGGCATAATGCACCGCAAAGAGCGGATTTCCTTTGGCTTAGGTCCCAGGTTCGAGGTTTTAAATATTTCGCCAAAATCACCTGTGACTTGCACCTGGTCTGAAAATCCCTTGCATGCCGTGTATATACATTCTTTCTGTTTTATAGCTGCAGTTCCAGTGCATGCTGACAGAGAGGAAGTCTGGTTGATTAATTGTGACGTATGAATCATGATTTATTTGCGAGTCCTGTTAAGAGAAAAGCGTAACTCTTAAGTTCTTATGGTTAAGACTCCAGAACAAATATGGGAAGGTCACGAATAAATCAAATATATTGATAATATTCAAAGGACGTTGATGCTGCTCATTGATAAGCATATCATAGTGGAATCCTGTTTGAATGGAACAGGTTCTCTTTTTTCAACTGAAACAAAATTATAAAAAATTTACAAAAATGTATAGTGCCCTTGGCTATACCCTTATGGTGGATTTCCCCGACTTTAAAGAAGTTCATCCGTCTGTATTGGCAGAAAGTTCAAGATATATCATGCAATTTACCTAGAGAAAAAAATATCTGAGCCCTTTATATTTAATGAGGAAGGAGTCTGGCACAAAATTTCTCCGTCTGGTGTAGCAGGCGAGTATTGCTTTCCAGAGCATTACAAAAGATTCTTAAAAGCAGAGAAAATCAAAATTCTAAAACAGCGAAGAAGTTCCCCTGTCAATTGTCTATTCTAAATAGCTTACTATTGAGATGGGGTTGAATACCACCAGGTGCTGTTGTCGATTATTTCTCATTCTTGTTGTTGTTTTCTGGATCCTGGACCTCTCAGGAGTGAACAGTATAGGCTTTCTAAATTTGAAACAAGTTCTTACGCGCTGAAACACTGGATCATTCAAAAGGTAGTTCACATGGTTTGAACGCCCACATTTTGAAGAATCCAAGACATTAATGATTAGAGCAGGAACAAGTCAGATATTTGCCTATCTTTTTTTCTGAAGTGAAAAGAACATCATAAAGAGGATCATTATAGTATAGCGAAATGGATTTATATTACAATGCCACTCGATGCTAGGCAATTCTAGATTCTAGTGGCAGCAGGCTCTCAGACCAAGAGCCAAACATCTTCTTTTCTGTTGTAGTGGGTAATGAAAAGTTAAAGGGGGAGATATTGTAGAAGAAATTTATTGGCTTTTATGCTTAGGATGGGCAGATTTTGCACTTTGTTAAGAAGTTCGCACTTTAGAGTTTTTAATTGATATGTACCATTGATTTACCTCTGAAGTTTGATTTACCTCTGAAGTTCAAACTTCAGAGGTTCTTATTGTTATATAGAAGACGCCGAACCATCAAAGGTAACCGCTGCAAATGGCAAAGGCATGAATTTGAGGTTCAGAGTGGTTGCATTAAATCAGATTTCAAATTACTTGATAACACTTTATCTTCTCATAATCTGTTTCATTTAGGTTTTCTTGTGTCTTTAACGACAAATATGTATTACATATATTCAGAACAACTTGCAAGTAGATTTGAACAAAATATTTATGGAGTTTTTCAGATACTAATGCAGTTAAACTTTTATAAACCTGTATGTTTTCTATCTTAATGTTAATCATGACAATGGTCTTAAGCTTCTGTGCCAAGAAAATTATTTTTCCTTGTCTAATTGTTTCCTTAATATACTATTTTGCTGCTACATTTTGTTGCCATTTTTATCGACCCTTCATCTGTGTGTGTAGATTTCAACATCGAAGACAATGGTCTCGAAGGTCATGCTTTGCATCATAAGGGATTTGCATATTGTTGGTCAGGTGCTCGTGCAACTGTAGGAATAAGAGGGGGGAAATATTGTTTTGCGTGTAAGGTCATTGCTAAACAACCAGTGGAGATGGAAGATACACCCTCTGATCAGCAGCATGTAAGCCGTGTTGGTGTTTCAAGAGGTGATGACACCGTGGGAAACCTTGGTGAAACTGAACATAGCTTTGGCTTTGGTGGTACTGGAAAGTTTTCAACAGCAGGAAAGTTTTCAGATTATGGTTCCAAGTTCAGTGTTGGTGATACCATTGTGTGCGCTGTAAACCTTGAAAGCAAGCCTCTAGCTGAACTTTTCTTTCAAAAGAATGGGACACAGCTAGGAATAGCTAAACGATTTGACTCAGGTCCTAAGGGTCTGGGAGTCACAGACAGCCCCCTTAAGAAATTGTCTTGGGAGTCGGCAATATTTCCACATGTGCTTTTGAAAAATGTTGTGGTGCAAATGCAATTCAGCATTGAGGATGGTCTTATTCCACCGGAAGGTTACAAGCCTTGGAGTGATGCACTTCAGGATGGGAATGGGATAATTGGCCCTCAATTTAGTAGTAAGAAAGAATGTGAAGTCATAATGATGGTAGGGCTACCAGCAGCAGGCAAAACTACCTGGGCCGAGAACTGGACAAAGGATCATCCAGATAAGCGATATATGATTCTTGGGACAAATTTAGCGCTTGAGCAAATGAAGGTACATGCTTTTTTTGTAGTTTATAAGCTATGTTGTAACTTGTAAGAACTCAATGGGTAATTAAATCTTAGGAGTCTCAAACAATAGTACTGAAGTAGTCATCGCTGGCTTCATTTATACTTTTATAGGCAATAAATACTCATTTAACATGGCAAATGTATCAGGTTCCAGGGTTGCTGCGAAAACACAATTATGGGGAACGGTTTGATCGTTTGATGGATCGAGCTACTGGAATATTTAATACACTATTAGATAGAGCAAATAAAACAGCTCGCAATTACATCCTAGATCAAACCAATGTTTATAAAAGTGCCCGTAAACGCAAACTAAGAGCTTTTGTGGACTATCACAAGGTGCAAAGGCTGACCAAATCTAATTTTCCTGGCATAGCTTGATTGTTATAAGCTATTATAATGACTTTAAGCAGCTATTTTATGTCATAGCGTAATTGTACCTGTAAATTTAAAGTCATGTATTTCAGATTGCAGTTGTTATCTTCCCTCTTCCTCAAGAGATCAAAGTAAGATCAGCTAAGCGTTTTAAGGAAATGGGAAAGGAAGTCCCAGCAGATGCAGTAAATGAAATGCTAGGTATTGTACTATCTTTTTTGACTAGGTGTAGACTTGTTTATTTATCCAGGTTTTGGTTTTTGGAGAAATTGGAATGTTTAGTTGCTTTGCAGAAGCTCCCCGAGTTTCCTATTTTTTAAGACAAGTTATAGGTTCTTTATAATTGTACTATTACTTCTTTGCAGCAAATTTTGTTCTACCAACAAGCAAGGACATGCCTGGATCTGATGAGTTTTTTGATGAGGTGATTGGTCATCTATCATTAACCATTGCTTTTTAACTAGGCATTTTTAAGTCGCTTCTATGTTCACTAATTGCATGTGCATTTTTGGAATTCCTTTTATTGCCAGTCCACTAATTCAACGACTCTTTATAGGTGTGGTTCCCTGAGCTGGGAAGGGAGGAGGCACTAAAGATCTTGGAGATGGATAAGAGTGAACTAAAAGTATCTCTGTCAAAGTCTCGTGATAACTCACCCTACATGCAGAAGTCTCGTGATAACTCACCCTACATGCAGAAGTCTCGTGATAACTCACCTTACACGCCGAAGGGTCGTGATAACTCGCCCTACCCTCGTGCAGGCTCTGTTGCAAGTGTCACTGGTCCTAGGATATCTCCAATGCAAGCTTCTGCAGGTTCTCTCTCTGGAGTCTGCAGCTATATGAAATTTGAAATTAGACCTTTGAATGCTCTCTTGCCTTGTCATTCTGTTTTCATTTGAGTAATTCTAGATGTAGGAATTTTCATAGGCATGTTGTTAATAATTATGATATTTGATTGTTGCAGCACCAGGTGGAAGTTGGCGAGGTTCCGAAGAACCTTCTATGGATCGCAACATGTACAACTTCAACTCACCTCAGGTATCTTACACTTGACTGAAAACTCTACTTTTCTCCAGTTTTGTACCATCAGAGAATAATGGAGCCTATAGATTGGAGTTGGTTTTGTTTTGTCAAGGGGTAAAAGAAGGGGTAGATGGAGAAATAGGCTGCTGGACTTTGGAACCCTAAAATGATAAAAATGAATGTAGAAATTATACTAGGAAGGTCCAAATGGTGCCATACCAAAACGTTGCCAATTAGGGTGCGACTTATACAATGAAGTATCTCAAGCGACAACTGTAGAAAGATGATAGGAGCAAGTTAGTGCAATCATGCATAAAACGTCAAAGGGAAATAGTGAAAATGTTTCTCACATAAAAATAGGTTCAAATGTGTGAAGTTAATGGAGGCACAGGAGAGGGATATACGAGCTCCCTTGTACTCCACTCCAGTACACCTGTTTGCCACCTTCATTAAATCACCATTCACTATACTATACACATTCAAAAGCTTCATTGAAATGGAGGTTAAAAGCATGTTATAATATTTGCTAGGGGAGCTGCCTTTTTGAGGGGGTTCCCCCAATTTGGATGGGGACCCCTTTGTTTAAATAGAGTCTAGACCACTTGATTTTCCATAATATCAACAGTAGAGTTGTTATTTATTTGAATGTGAAGAAGACTAATCGGATCAAAGGAGGCAAGAAGATTGTGGATCCCTTCCAACATTTTGCACAGAATTGTGCCATCTTTGCCCTTGACCTTTCTTGCTAGTCCTATAACAAGAGAGGAATCACCAAAGATCGAAGCTGACCTTATTTGTCGAGATTGAAGGAGAGTGATCCCAAGGTACAAAGCATGGATGTTAACCTGGTTATTGCTTTTTACCTCGAGACCCCAACAAAGGAAAATACTTAATTTCCATCAAGTCCATATAGGACCCCGCCTGCTCTTGCCACCTCTTGACATGAAATGGGCTTTTTACTTTTCTGTTTGAATTGAAGGGGGCTTCCCATAAAGTATTTTTTAAACCATATATGCTCCTGTACAAGAAGGTTTTCCTTTCCAAGTTCCTATATGGATTTTGATTCGAGTGCTTCTAACATTAATGCCCTTGCCCTGATTGATACTTGCCTTGGAGTGTTTGTTTCAGAATTAAAAATGGATTTGTTTCTAGCAAGCCAAATTTGCCAACTCAAATATTTTGGGAGGGCCATCCAAACGTGACATAAACTTGGCTTCTTTAACAAGGAACCTGGGTAGAAATGCTTCCATTCAAAGAACAGATTGTTCCAACTTTGGGGCAACATGATTTCCTATCCTAAGTCTACCATTGCAAATTTCTAGAGCTCTTTAGATAAGGAGCAATTCAGAATTATCTAGAGGGGCCTTGGATACCCTTATTTCCAAGATTTTTAGCTTTAAGTAGTTTTCTATGAACCAAACTCCAATAATTAGGCAAGCCATCAAGATGCCATACATTTTTCCACACCTCGAATTTGGGTGGTTTGAGGCAACTCCTCAAACAATAGTTAAATACCCTTGTTTCACTAGGTATGATCCAATGCTACCTCCCCAACCATGTTTATCCTCAGTAGAAGAGTTGACAGGTGCGGCATCTTGAAGCAATGATAATAAAGAGTTGTATTGAAAGGATAGGCTTGTGGGGAGATCTAATTGTTTCCAGCATTGCAATTTCCAGCTTCATCCCATTTTGAATTATTGATAGTGTTGAGGATCCCCTTGAGAGCCTCCAAAGGATGAGCTTATTCATCAGTTGAGGACCCCCTTAGACAAAACACTCCATTCTCATAAGAGGCTCTTACAATTTTTCATTTTATTAGATGAAATTTCTTATGATTGGATTCACCACCTTGCCATGAATATTTTCTTGTTTCTTTGCCTATTTGATTCGTAATACCAATAGGGTCTAACATAACAGGACATTGAAAGATTAGGAGAGAAGAAAAGATAGATTTGAAGGGAATTATTCTACCTGCATGATTTAGCCAATTTGCTACTCATGCCTAGATCTCAGATTTGATCTTTTGAAGAACTAGGACCCAGTCGGATGCCTTGGGTTGTATTAGCGAGACGGGAGTGGTTTGATACTTGAATGAGGACCAGTTTTGAATACTTGGAAAGCCAAAATTCTAGATATTCGATGTAGCTAGTAGTATAGGGGAAATGTTCCATCCCAAGATCTGGTTTTTCTCATTATTGACTTTACCTCTTGATTTGTTGACAAATGAGTCCAAAATTCAGTTGAACCTGGAGGCAAACATTGTGGGGCCTCCACCCATCAACAAACTATCATTTGCAAACTGAGCATAGTTGTTTGCTTTAATTCCTTTGACAATTAGAATTCCTTCCAATCTAGCTTTTTCTCTTTCCCTTTTTAGTCTTATATTGAGGGCCTCTACCATTATGATGTAGAGAAGATGAGACAAAGGGCATCCTTCTCTAATGCCTCTTGTACTTTGAAAAAACTTAGTTGGTCTACCATTGACCATTGGCACTATCCATGGTTGCCTAATGCAAGTGATAATCCACTTGATAAAAAATTGTGAAAAACCAAATTTTGCCATCACATAATACATTTAGACTATCATACGTTTGACCCCCCATTGTTGGCTTGAATGGATTACCTCTTGGACCAAAATGATGTTGGTCGAAATTTTCCTTTTTTGTGTAATCCTCATTGATTGTTAGAAATGAGCCTTGGAAGGATAAATCTTTGTTAAAATTTTATTTGTCGAATTGCATAGATAAATAAGCTTAAACCTAGTGAAGCTCATAGGCTTAGTTTCTTTAGGGACCATTTCAATAAAGGAGGAATTAGTTGCTTTGCCTATCTTTTCTCTCATTCTAGTCCAATTTAGCATTTTGCATAGGTCATATTTTATAATATGGTAACAAGCTTAAAAAAAGCGTATTGTGAACCATCCAACCCTGGGGCTTTATCTGGTTCCAAGCTCCATATTTCTTGACTACTTCCTCTTCCCATATCTCCTTTTACATTGCTTGATTCTCTTCCTCATTAGCTGAATGAGGGATGTCTTTGAAGCATCTCCACATTTACTCCTTGTTGAGGTGAAGGGGGTTCAGATTCTTAAAATGATTGTGTGCTTCCTCTTTGATTTTGTGAAAGGCCACTAGCTGTTTTCCATTTGCTCTAGTGATTTCTATAACACTAATCTTGTGCTGCCTCCCCTTAGATTGCTTATGGAAGATCTTAGTAATTATGACTCTAGACTTAAGCAAGAGGCTTCTTGAGTTCAACCTTCACATCTCCTCTTCCTTTCTATGTAAATGGTGCAACTTTTGACTAACCTCTTCTCCTCGACAATATTATTAGGGGTTATTTCTTCCTTCTCCATACCTGTGTGTAACTTCTCAAGCATAGTTTTAAAAATTGGTAAAATCGGCTATGGTTTCGGCCGATTTATCGGTTTGATGGGTGATTGAGTCAAATAGGCTACTAGATTGGTTCGGTTGACCAGTTCGGTATTGAACCCAAGGTTACTTGGAAGCGGAAGCGGAAGCGGGAAGCGGGTGCGGAAGCGGAAGCGGGAAGCGCCTTTTTCAAAAGAATCCGGTTAGGAAGCGTTTTAAAAAA
>LPNX010628693.1:0-15700 GCA_001517045.1 Pseudotsuga menziesii
AGATACATTTGTACTTTCAGGAGAGATAATATCTTTATAGTATTAATAACAATAAACGTCTATTACATATACTATAGGAGTACTATCATTATTGATTTTTAGGTAATGTAATTATCACATTAATTACAAACTGGAACCATTTATACTTATAAAAGAACCTAAGCAGAGCTAGCAGTAAAGGTAATAAACATTCCAGGTAGGGTAACTTTATCATTATAATAAGTAATAATTACTTCCTTACTATCTACTGTACATAAATAATATTATTTGGAAATCACAGTAATGTTTTAACCTATTATTGATAAACATAAGTAATATAAAACCTGTAACCAAGGTTACTCTGTCAGTAACCTAAATAATGCCATTAAAACATTCATACTTTATAATTTACAAAGTATAACCATTATAACAATTTATAAAATTCTTTGAGTAAATAATTAACCTGATATATTATTAACATACAGGAAAAACCATACCAGCTAATACCATAAATCATTTACAAAGAGTAAATTAGGTATTTATCAAATTTATAGGAATCAGAGGTATCGAACTCAGATAAGCTCAATAAGCCGAGTTTACACATTATATTATTTCAAAACTGTACAGTCAACAAAAATATTAATTTAAGAAAAATTGTATGGACAGCTTATAGCTCCACGTTCAGGGTAAACCCTGTCAAAATTAACAGTATGTACTGAGGTTCATCAAAAGGAAGTAGTTTATCTCCTTTGCACCTCACGACTACCAACATGATTTACAAAATAAAGCTTACAGACTGTACAAATAGTAATATATTTATGCATGCTTTACACAGTAATCAAATAAAGACCCAAAACCCACAGTCTCGGCTTCAGCCAAGATCACATGATAAACGAAGAGTCGAAACTCTTTTAACAATGTTCAGGTTCACTAACTGAACCAAAGTAACCATGAGGGTTACACACCACGAAGCCAAACCCATAACTGTCATAAAGGACCAGCAAGGAGGATAACGCCATGGATAAAAAGCAGGCTTACCGGGAGAAGCCAGCTGTTGAAGTCTCACGCCTTCCACACCAAGAGGAGAAGTCCAACCCTGTAACGAAGGATAAACATAATATTAAAAACCTTTCCAAACTATGGTTTGATAAGCTAATTCTTTGAAAAGAAAGTGAAGGGAAACCCTGTAACATACCTTAAAGTCTAATAGAAATATGGCCACTGAAGAACAACAAGACAACCACCAGCAGGAGGAAGGGTAAACCCTTCATTTACCACAGAAGAGAAGGAGCTCGCTGGAGCGATGGGTAACCTATCACGATGGAGGATGATTCACAGCACTAAGTTAAGGCGACGACCTACACAGTAAAGAGTTTAGGCAAGGGATGCTGATGGAGAAACCCTCAGGGAATCGATGATGCTCAACATTCATTAGAAAGCTATTCGACACAGTAACTTTCCTCACAACACAGTAGATGAGCCCGCGAGGAGCTGAACCAGCATATGGACTGCTAGCAGACAATGCAACAGCGGAGCGAACAAGGAGGTTATCACAGAGCGGCCGAAGGCCCAAAGGTAGTGGAAGAATGACGATTAGGGTTTGATTCAAACCTTTTTAAATGCCAGTGCATGGCTGGAAAGAGCCCATGTAACCCTTTTAATAATTGGCATGCAGTGGGTAGGAACATTATAGTTCCGCGATAAGTTTACCAATGATTTCACAAACCAAATCATATCGTGGGGATTCCTTAAGGTTCATTATACCATAGTCAACCACCTGCATTAGAAAATCAACCATGTAAACGTTAAAATGATGTTAGAAAACATTACAACGTAGAAATTTTTCATCGTTGGTCACACATTTATGTATGGAGGATTTTATTGTTGGTTAATGGGATTTAAGAGCAAGGAAAATAATAGTTTACCATGGTGTAGCCTGTTTATAAACCGATTTTCTATATTATCTATTGCCCTAGTTCATAAATGAAGGTAAAGGGAATAATAATATAAAGTCTATAGAATTGTAATAATCAAATGAAGTGATCAATTGATCATGATGATGGTTTTACTCTTGACCTTATGATCATTCCTTGTTTGTAAAATAACAATCCTATTAATATTCATAGAATCATTTTTGTGACAATTAGCCTTTTATCAAATTCAAGCTCAAAGGTTATAAAAGATATTATAAGAGTCATTATAGGATAGGTAGCTTGAGTGAGTTAGACTTCTTTGCTTGATAGTATAGTTATGAAAATCATAAAGCAGTAATTGAGTATATAAATCTAGGAATGAATTAAAGGTATTTCATCCAAATATTGACCATGGAATAGAAATAGTATTCCAAAACAATACAGATCCTTAAGTACTAAAGGAAGACTTTAAAAGTGACTTGTATCAAGTAACAAACCTTGAAAATTCTTGATTTAAGAAAAGTATAAGTTTGGTATTTAAAACCTACTTATTATTTTACAATTGCAGTTGCAATTTCAATCATGGTGTGGTCCAGTAATTTATGAACAATTAAAATTAAATCTTTGACTTTGTGTTTCCGTCTTACCTTCTGAGCTAGTAAAGAAATATTTAACGCATTTTACACTTAGTATGAACAATAAATGGTTTCATAATTCATAGGAATATTAAGTCCTGCTTTCATGAAGGAAAGATAGCTGCTATCTTCTCTAGTAGAATTCATTTCTCTGTTCGTAAGATCTTAAAAAAAAATAATCATAGTAAAGCTTTACCTTTATAAGCTTGATAAATCTGACTAGCATGTATATACTTTTATTGAATTAATTTTGTACAAGCGAATGGTTATTGAATACTTTAGAGATTTGTTAGAAGCACCCGAACATCTTACCTGTATATCTGTAAGAGAAGGAAAACTTCTGCGTTAGCTCGGAAGCTAAGTAAGCCCAGTTTTTCATGACAATCCCACCTTGTGGTCGCAAACAGAAAAACAAATCAGTAATTGAAAAGAAACTATTTCCATAAAGATAAGCATAGTCAAAAGATCATTCAGATATGAATCTACTAACATAGAACTAATCAAACAGTTAATGACTATATTTAATGAAAATATATGCATCAAAAAAAAAAAATTGGAAAATTTGGGGTTTTGACATGTCTTCTAGACATATCTTCTTTGGAGCAACAATCACCCTGTCATGAAAATAGCAGATTTTTAAACCATTTACCATCTAACAAATTAACACAAACTGTATCAATACATGCATTCTGTAAAATGAACTCTAAACAATATTAATGCATGAAAAGAAAACATGATAATGCAAAGAAAATCCTGCAAGCTGAGTCTGAAAATCCTCTAAACCCGCTGTCCAACTAAAATCACAATCCCGATAGAACATACTCTTCATCTTAATCCAGGCCGCATCTAAATTAATTCAAAACCCTCTGATGAAAGCATGAACTAGGACAATGTAACCGCCACTCCTCAAGAAACCAAAACCCAAGCTGCACTCTTCCTCTCAGAAAAAACCCCGACTCGACCAACACCCATGGGAAATCTCTGCCATTCCAAAAAATAGAGTAAAAGCACACCAAAATCGGTCGAAAAACCCTATCGGTAGTCGAAAGCAAAAGATGCTAAACATCAGGCAAATAATCCACTAAAAATCCGCAATGCCAGGTAGCATAAAGACTATGGGTTCTGCGACAAAAATAACGTCGGTGATCAAAGCCTCTGAGCACTATGCGTCGGACGATTAGTCCTCAACCCTTCCACAGTGTTGGAATTCCCAAACACTAAAAACCATCGATAGTTAAGCTTCGTTGGTCGGAACCACTAATGCATTGGCAGGATAGTTCACTATGCAGCTGCAACGGCGAGAGACAGACTGACTACGGCTTCCGCAACAATAGAAAATCATCGGCGATCGAAATAACTAAGGACAACGGATCGTCGAGTCAAAGCCTAACGCTGCCACCGTGTCGGCAACACGAAGGACTATCCCTCCGATGAAAGTCAAACATTGTTTCGATAGCGATAAAGTCAAAAGGATTTAAACAATAAAACCAAAAAGACCACGTAAAGCGCATCCTGAAAAAACAGGACTATCCATCGACGGAATAGAGAACTAATTCCCCTATTCGTTCGTCAAACGACTTCCGACAGTGAAAAAAAAAATCAAATCATCGAAAAACAAAGCGTTAAGTGCTCAAAAGACTTTCGGCTGGGAAGCGATAAAATTAGTTCGTTTCTCCTCCGAAACCGTGGCGGCAAAGAGAACTAAATCTCCGAATCAAACATAAATAGACTTTCAATAGTGATGAAGGAAAACATTCGAATCAAAAGGACATCATTTTCAAATCAAACTTTAAACTCCACAGTCAAAAGCATTGGCAGACAAAAAACTGTTTTTCGAAAAGCATGAAAACAGTTTACCTCAATTCAACTTCAAACAATCCAAATTTATAGCAGAGGCAAAAAAAACAGAGTTCAGCAATCCAAACAATCCCAGGCAAGATAAAATAAAAAAGGAGGGTCCAAAATTTTTAATAGTTGCAACTGCAACAATTGGTGACTACCTGGTGAACCCAGATCTCTGGACAATTTCTTCCTTAAGTAACAGACTTTTTGACAATAAAACCAACATGTTGAATCCTTCTAGATGTGTGGATTTCCCAAATGGCAAATATATGTACTTTAATCATTGATGATAGTCCAATTTAGGGATAATGGGAACCAAGATTTAAAAGTCTAGATAACTCTTTTGAGGCCAGGAATATGAATTTCATTTTTTACCTCTGTCTTCGGGTAGCTCCCAGCTTGGACACCACAGGATTGTAACATATGGTAAACAGAAATATTCATTTGTTCCTCATTCCCATGCCATTCTGCACTTTTGTGCTTTTGGACTTGAGTCTGTCCTTTTTGAGTCCTGCTGCATGCCTTTCTTTCTGAATTTTTATTCAAGCTCCTCTATCCATAGTGTCCTTTTGTGTGAGAGATGTATTTAACTTTTAGCTCATGGATGGAGAAGAACTTTGACAATTTTGTACTCATATAGTTCAGTACATCGTTTTGATACATATTTCTTTCTTAGGAGATTTTTTACTCTTATTTGCCTTTTGGATTTCAATTCTTGGTATGGGATCATTTATATATAATATACTATTTACCCTACTTCCTTTCCATGGGTCTTTTGCTGTCACCCCATAAGACATTTTTAAATGTGATATGAATGGAGCCCTGAAATAGTATTCCAGACCTTTTGATCCTGAGTTATTTTACAAGGATTAAGTAGGACTTCAATGTGTTCATAGCCATTTAGGAAAACTTTCTAAACTAAAAGAATTCTTTCAGATAAATCACTAATACACAGTCTTATAATCAAGGATTTTAGTTAATCCAGAATTCTGATGCTCTCCATGCAACCAAAAGTTTGCTTGCTTTATTGAAATCAATCAAAATATAACTAAAAACAAACAGAAATAAAATTAATCAAAACAAACCAAGCAATCAGTTTATTTATGTACAAGCTAATCAAGAAATAAAAATCAAGAAAAATACGGTTTGAGAACTAAACCATTAACTGACAAGTTCTCCTCCAACCCCTGTAAATCTTGCAACTTGTAGGTTCAGGGGCCAAGCTTTGCCACAATCTGGAAAGGGCCTACCCATAACTGTTGAAACTTCATGTGCTTCCCCTTTTCATCATGCGGGTGATATCACTTAAGAACCAGATCTCCCACTTCAAATTCCTTTTTTCCAGCTTTATTCTTATCAAACCATCATTTCACTACTTCCTGTTGATGCTTAAATCATTCTCTGGATTTGGACCTAGACTCTTCCTCCTTCAAAAGATTATAGATTCTAATATGTAGGATTTCATTATCTGTACCTCTAGACTCCTGAGCTATTATGGAAGATGGTAGCATAATGTTGGGAGGAAGAATAGATTCTTTTCCATAAATGAGGGTATACGGTGACACACCTAAGGAATTCTTGGGTGTGACTCTATCATCCCAAAGAGCATTTGGTAATGCTAAATTCCAACTTCTCTGGTTTTCTATCACAGTTTTCTTTAAGATCCTAATCAGATTCTTGTTTGTAGATTTTGCCAAACCATTTCCTTGTGGGTAATAGTTTGCAGAATAATGTAACTTGATTCCTGTTTCATGTGCAAATGCAGTTAATCTAATAGAAGAAAAATAAGTAGAATTATAAAAAACCAGGGAAATTGGAACTCCAAACCTAGTCATAATATGATCTTGCAAGAAATCCATGACCGCATCTTCATTCACTTTACGTAACGAAATGGCCTCGACCCATCTAGTGAAGTAGTCAGTTGCCGTCAAAATGTGTTTGTGTTGCAAGGAAGAATTTGGTTTTATCTCTCCAATGATATCAATCCCCCATTGCTCGAATGGTTATGTTATCATCACAGGATTCAATGGTCCTGTTGCTTTGGCTCTTCTTCCCCCACACCTCTGGAAGATATCACACTTTCTAACATGGGCATGTGAATCCTTGAACAGTGTAGGCCAATAGTATCCAGCTCTAAGAATATTATGGGCTGTCGTATCTCCAGAAAAATGTCGTCCAGCAGGCCCATCATGTAACTCTGTTATGACCTTCTTTGCATCTTCTTTCTTTAAGCATATGAGAATAACTCCATCATAATTATTTCTGAATAATATTCCATCAATGATATAATATGAAGCTGATTTAAGGTGCAATGCTCTTCGTTGTTTGGAATTCCAATGTTTTGGCAAAAATCCTTCCTGATGGTAATGAACAAGGTCTCGGTACCAGGAATTTGGAGCTGTGAAAAGAGGACATACATCCATCATATGTAACTTAGCTTCACTGTCCCAATTGTTTTCTTCATTGTCTTTACCTTCAGTCAACAGTTTGCACAATGCCTGCCCCTTTACTATAGATGTTGGTTTGAATTTGAGATCATATTCTTGTAAAGCTGTTACCCAGTTGCCTCTTCTTTCTCCTAATTCCTTTTGTACAAAAAGAGACCTTACAGCTGGGTGTGGAACTACTACCTTAGTCCGGTTCTTAAGTATGTATGGCCTGAATTGTTTTACCGCTTTGAATACTGCATAAGCTTGTTTATCCATAGCTGGGTAATTCAATTCGGCTCCCTTCAGACCAGTGCTCATAAATGATATGGGGTACTCATCTCCCCCATCTTCCTTCTGAGTAAGCATCGCTTCCAATGAATCATCAGACGTGAAAGTGTACAAAATAAAATCTTTTTCGAAATTTGGACTTTTAATAGATGGTGCATGTGCAATTGATGTCTTTATTTGACTGAATGCATTCTTTTCCACATCAGTCCATTTGAATTGTACACTTTGTTTCACCATTTGTTGCAAACGTTTGACAATTTGAGCAAAATCCGGTACAAACCTTCGCACAAAATTAATTGTCCACATGAATGATTGCATACCCTTTTTGTTATGGGGTAAAGGGATCTATTCGATGGCCTTAATCCTTTCTGGGTCTATGAAGATCTCTTTTTTAGAAACAACGTGACCCAGTAGCTTTCCTTCTATAACCACAAACACACATTTCTTAGGATTCAGTGAGATACCATATTTTCGACAATGCTCGAAAATTTGTTTTAGATGGAATGCGTGTTCTTCTCTCTTTTTCGAAAATATCATGATATCATCAAGATATACCACAACACTACGGCCAATCAAACCGTGGAAATCTATATCCATGGCCCTCTGGAAAGTAGCTCCATCATTTATGAGTCCAAAGGCCATTCTTTTGTAAGCAAAAGTTCCCCACCTTGTTCTGAATGTAGTTTTAAGTCTGTCTTCTTCAGCTATTAACACTTGATTATAGTCAGAGAATCCATCTAATAATGAAAATAAATCAGAACCCAAAACCATCTACAATATCTGTTTTATGGGTGGGACTGGATAGTTGTCTTTATCCGAAGCATGATTTAGGTTTCTGAAATCCACACATAGCCTGATTTCTCCAGATTTCTTCCTTACTGGAACCAAATTCGAAACCCATTCCGAGTGTCTGACTTTGAATATAATTTTGGCATCCAATAATTTTTTCACCTCACTCTGAATTAAAGGTTCCAGTTTTGGATGCATCTTCTTCCTCAAAGGTTGTTGATAAGGCTTGACTCCATATCTAATAGGGATGACATGCTGTATAATATTTGTGTCGTATGTTTTAAGCTCTTCATATGTCCAGGAAAACACATCTTTGTACTGTTTGAACAAACTAATGAACTTATTTCTTTCACCCGGAGAGCAATACTTTCCCAAATTTACACATTTGGGCTCAACTTCAGTTCCTAAATTTATTAGTTCGAATTGTAAAGACGAGCTATGAGTCTTGACATTTGCTGGTCTTCTGAACTTGTTTTCTAAATCAAACATCCGCTCTAAGGTCCTGACCCCTTTAGGAATAAATTTGTGGAATTTTAACTCAGCTTGGTGTTCTTCATCATCGATAATTTCCCCTTTGAAACTGTCATAATTTGTCAAACATTCCAGGATTTGTTGATCATCATCAAAAACCCGTAAATTGGTGACCATGTCTGGAACCGAAGGCCTGAAAAGTAATTCAATAGAACATCTATTATTAGAAGGTACAAGCCTTGCAACTAAGGTAGCTAACAAGTCAGCTGTTGCATTCTTTAGTCTAGGAATGGATACAATATTAAATGCATAAAAAATTTTAAGCAAATCCCACACTTCATTTTGGTAAGATTTTAAATGAGATGAAATGAAATGTATTTGATTTCGAATTTGCTTTACAATTATTTTAGAATCCCCATACACTTTCATATTTTCTACTTTTAATTCAGTTGCTTTTCTTAGTCCCTGAACTAATGCTTCATATTCGACTATATTATTGGTACATTCAAACTCTAATCTACATGAAAGAAAATGTTTATTTTTGTTTGGATCAATCAAGACACAGCCGGCTCCTGATCCTTCCAATGTTTTAGATCCATCAAAGAAAAGTGTCCAAAAACTATCTACTTCTACTGTACTTGAATCAAAAACTACATCTGAAACTAAGTCTACTATTTTACAATCGATCTCATCATCCCATGAAAATCGAAGGAGATCAGGCTAGGTGTCTAGTGTACTGCTGGCTTCTTCTTCTTGGTAGTTTCCCGGTTCTAGTTCAATGAAGTAATTTCCCAATACAGAATTCACTGGTTCATTCTTACCCTCCAACTGATTAACATTGTGCTTCATGTGGGGCTCTCTTAATACTTTTATTTGATTGGTACTTCCCTTATGAGGCAACCACAGATGTGACCAATCTGATGCAAAATATCCATTTAGCTTTGCTGACCAATCCCGACTCAAAACAAGTCCATAAGCCTTAGGTATGTCTGCTACTACAATATTGATGAACTGACATACCTTTTCATTTGAAGATAAGTGAATCAGAACATCTTCCATTTCTCCAATTACCTTCACAGCTGTCCTGTCTAACTGAATAACCTACCAGTTAGATGGTTTAGGTTGTCCATTTATCTTCTTGCAGATTGAAAGTGGCATAACATTGACTGATGCCCCTGAGTCTACTAAACAGTTGTGCACGTTATGGTTGAAAATCTCAAAAGTTAGGAGAAATGGTGGAGTTTTGTACTTAGACTTACCTCCCACACTCGCTTCACCAATTTCTTCTTCTTCAGGTTGGTTCTCAATGGAAAGATTTTCTTCTGGTTCTTCAAGTGCTTTTAACAATTTTTCTTTCTGCTGAGGCACATTACACAATTCAAATAGTGAGATATTTTCCTTAGCCCTTTTAATATCTTCCACAATATTATACTCCATCTTATGTTCTTCGAGCTTCTTTTTTACATTATCAATCTTCTCTTCAGCAGGCTTAATAGGCATGTTGATTTTCTTTGGATTTTGACTCGTAATGGTGAATTCAGGTATTTTATCACCTGTGGTGCTCTTCTGAATTTTCTTTACATTCTCTTGAAGTCTCTTAATTTTCAGGAGTACTGACCTGTCTTCTTTAATCAAACCCTGACTTCTTGTTGTCATGTTTGTTTCTGATATCTCCTCATGTTTAAGAGAACCTTCTTCTAACGTATCAAACATGGAGACACAATCCCATAAAACTGGAGCATAATCCTCTTATTTTTCTATGGGTTGATTATTTTTTTCTTCCTCATTATCAGTTTCTGTTAGTTTAGATTCCAATAGCTGATTCATTACTAATGTCATCGAATTGATCCATTGAGGAAAATTTTTCTCAGAATGAGGCTGCTGATGAAAGGTGCAAAAATTATCCATACCTACCTCAGTTAAATTCATTGATGCAGGACTGTGTGGAGGAGGTTTATATTGATTGTTGTCTTCTCTCTTTTTATAGTAAGGCTTGTATGCTTTATGAGCCTCCTTTTATTTTTCCAAATCTATCCCTTTGTTAGATAGCTTTTGCATCATTTTCAACATTCCTTCAAAGTCATGTGATTGCTCATCCTTAGGCTTAGTCAGTAATAAATATTTTTTACCAAAAAAAATTTCTTCTGAATGCACAGGATAGTCTTCTATGCTCTCTTTTTCAGCTTCTACTCTCTCAGCTTCTTCATAAGTTTTTGATAATGTAGGTTTGACTGACATCTTGGAAAACATGGCCAAGTCAGGCCCTAGAGATGAAATATAGTATTCAATCAGAACTTTATAAGAGGGCTTATCAGCTGCATAATTTTTTTTAGATAAGCAGCAAACCTTTGAGTGAAATTATGGAATTTTTCTTTTGTTTCTTTCTTTAAAGTGCATAACCCTTTCATTAGAGCTGCATGAGTTTTTTGGACAGCATATTTACTCCTAAATATTCTTTCAAATGTGTCCCAGTCAGTGTGATTGAATTTGCAGGAAGAGCAAAATACCATGAGGCTACTGCTCCTTTCAGGGTGTGTGGAAACAATCTACAGACTACATCTTCATGTTCTCCAGCCTGTAGTCCTTCTATAGCCAAGTAAAAGCTTTGAAAATGATCATCTACCAAAATATCTTCACTTGGTTCAAACTTAGGCAACATTTTCTCAAAAGCTTGAGGCAAATCATGCAAAGGAGGTGTTAGGTTTAAAGGTGACCTAGCCCTCCAAGCAGGTGGTGGATTTGGTGGGTTGGGTGGCTGATTTGAGTTTACATTAGCCATGATTCTGGGTGGAGAATGAGGTGGTGACTGAACAGGGGTATGAACAGGTGAACAGTAAGGTGTATCTGGGTCCAACTGATTCTGAGGTTGAACAACTTCCTGTAAGGTTGTTTCTACCAGTTCTTCAAAATCTTCAACCAACACTGCGTCTTCCATTAATATAGGGCAGTCTTTCTTCCGATATTATCTTCTGGGTAAGACAAGAATAAAAGGTAATCCTCCAATATTCTTCACATATTCCCTAGTAAATCTTCCCAGATCGTTGACTACTTTGTTATCGACAGAATACAGATGCTCTTTACCCTTTTCTTCTCGAGTTGGATTGGGAAACAAACTGCTTTCAAAACTGTCACCGGTGGAATAATCTCAGAAAATGGGCAACAACTGTTGAGGCCTAGAAATTCACAGGTAACAACAGTTAGGGATTCTCCCCAGTAAACGTTCCCAACTAGCCCGTTACTGTTTGGTATGGGGAATCCGTCCGGCTACCGTAGGTTAAGTAACAAAATAAAGGTTTTACCGGTTACGGCCTGGTCCACCGTGTATATTTTAGTTTTTTGAATTTAAATATGATGTGCAAGTGCCTATCTAAGAATGCAGATTGATTGAAAATACGAGGAGCAGTCACAATGTGATGCGCAGGTTCTTACCTCTCGTCTTAACTCTCTCACATCTAAATCACACACAGCAAGAAACTAAAACTAACTATCTAACCTATCCCTAGGGAGCAAGATTATCATTTATCAATGAGTAATTTATTTATGCGCATGCATTAAGAAAAATCCCAGATATTTGTTACTTATTTCAAAACACGTGAACATTAATAGATATATGAACAACAAGATAGCTTATTGTTTATGAAAAGCCTTCATTACTCACAGTGGAAATTTCATGGAATAAACTAGAGTGCATTCATAACAAGAACATAGGTTCAAAGATTTAGAACGATCTCACAGTTAATGGACACAAGCTGAAAATGAAATATTTCACATTCAACAGATCCATAGCACAACATTTGAAACATTCCACTAAGCTTTCTCTAACAGGAAACTTGTAATTCTTATTGCAAAAGGAAATAGTTCTTCTTACAACATACTCTCACAAATCTATCTGGGAAAAGTCCCCCCCTCTCTACATCTAACTCTCCTATATTTATACAAAATAGCAAAACCTCTGGGTTGCCCCCCGGTGACCTTTGGGTTCCCTCAACCATTCAATCCCACAATTTTGTCTTTTAGTGAGTGTTGTACAATACGTTACATTAAACTAAAATTTAATAGCACTTTTATAAAGAGGGACCAGCTTGGTTGCTGATGAAATTTTCCCAAACCTAGGCCTCTGCTGCTATCGATCTGTTTAGATCCCAGACCCTCACTTTCGTCTTCACTTTCTTCATCTCTGCTTGTCTTCTAGACATATCTTCTTTGGAGCAGCAATCACCCTGTCATGAAAATAGCAGATTTTTAAACCATTTAGCGTTTAACAAAGTAACACAAACTGTATCAATACATGCATTCTGTAAAATGAACTCTAAACAATATTAATGCATGAAAAGAAAACATGATAATGCAAAGAAAATCCTGCAAGCTGGGTCTAAAAATCCTCTAAACCCGCTGTCCAACTATAATCACAATCCCGATAGAACATACTCTTCATCTTAATCCAGGCCGCATCTAAACTAATTTGAAACCCTCCAATGAAAGCATGAACCATGATAATGTAACCGCCACTCCTCAAGAAACCAAAACCCAAGTTGCACTCTTGCTCTCAGAAAAAACCCCGACTCGACCAGCACCCACGGGAAATCTCCACCATTCCAAAAAATAGAGTAAAATCACACAAAAATTGGTGGGAAAACCCTATCGACAGTCGGACGCAAAAGACGCTAAGCATTGGGAAAATAATCCAATAAACAGCCACAATGGCGGGTAGCATAAATACTACAGGTTCCATGACAAAAATAATGTCGGTGATCGGAGGCTCTGAGCACTATGCGTCGGATGATTAGTCCTCAACCCTTCCGCAGTGTCAGCACTCCCAAATGGTAAAAACCACCGATAGTTAAGCGTTGTTGGTTGGAACCACTAATGCATCGGTAGGATAGTTCATTGCGCAGCCGCAACGGTGGGAGACAGACTGACTATAGCTTCCACAACAATAGAAAATCATCAGCGATCTAAAGAACTAAGGACAACGGATTAGTGAGTTAGAGCCTAACGCTACCGTTGTGTCAGCAACACGAAGGACTATCCCTCCGATCAAAGTAAACCATTGTTTCGATAGCGATAAAGTCAAAAGGATTTAAACAATAAAACCAAAAAGACCACATAAAGCGCATCACAAAAAAACAGGACTGTCCATCGGCAGAATAGAGAACTAATGCCCCAATTCGTTCGTCAAACGACTTCCGACAGCGAAAAAAAAATCAAATCATCGAAAAGCAAAGCGTTAAGTGCTCAAAAGACTTTCGGTTGGGTAGCGATAAAATTATTTCGTTTCTCCTCTGAAATAGCGGCGGCAAAGATAACTAAAGCTCCGACTCAAACATAAATAGACTTTCGATAGCAATGAAAGAACACATTTAGATCAAAAGGACATCATTTTCAAATCAAACTTTAAACTCCACAGTCAAAAGCATTGGCAGACAAAAAATAGTTTTTCGAAAAGCATGAAAATAGTTGACCTCAATTCAACTTCAAACAATCCAAATTTGTAGCAGAGGCAAAAAAAACAGAGTTAAGCAATCCAAACAATCGCAGGCAAGATAAAATAAAAAAGGAGGGTCCAAAATTTTAAAAAATTTGGGAAAATAGTTGCAGCTGCAACACCTGTGCATGAAGAAGACCGTTGACCAGTTGAAATCTCTATGTGTACAGAACATTATTTCCCTTCCACAAAGTGTAGATATGTATAATGGTGAGGGAATACTAAAGAGAATGAGAGATCCCATGCCTTGCATGCAAGACTCACTCCGTCGAAGGCTTATTAGATAGATTCTGGAGCATCCAACCACATGGTTGCCTCTAGGGAATCCTTCATCACATTCCCTCTATCACGAGGACCTAGAATTCATATGGAAGATGAATCTAAAATCCAAGCTATTGAGAGAGGTTCAGATAAAATCCATTCCCTCTCCTACAACAAAGAAAATTGTTGAAGATGAAGAAGAAGCAGAATTTTCCACACAATCAATTCGAATTGAAGAAAATCTCCTTAAAGTGACTCGTTCTCCTGTTGCTACGGAAGTGTATGAGATCTATAATATCTCATATCCTCACATGGATGATCCAGAAGAAGACATTCAAATATCTATTTTTGAATAAAAAATCTCCTCCCATTCTTTGAAAAAATTCTCCATTGATTCTTCTATTTTAAATTATGTGCATAGTTTACTGGTGATTGTTTCAGAAAAGGATGAGGAATTTGATTTCTCTATCTCTAATGATGTTTCTGGTGTGCATATAAGTAATACCATGGATATTTTTGAAATAATATCATATTGTAGGAGTGATCCATTCATTCTCATTGATCAAGAGCTTCGAGTAAATTCCTACATGATTGCATGCACCAATTTTCAGAATCTTGAAGAAGGAGATAATTGTGCATATACCATCTCGGTGGAGCACACTCTTGGATCTGATATGAACCTGTTTGGATCTGATATTATATTATTTGGATATGATCTGATATTATTTGGTTTAGGTTTTAAGGTTCAATAGCTTTTAATAATGCTTGTAGTTGCTCTCATCAATTTTGGTGCGAAAAATCAAGTATCACAAGTCTCCTTCAAAATTATTGCTGGGGATTTGATATCATTCCTCACTTTTGGATCTAATATGAACCTTTTTGGATATGATCTGATATTTGGTTCAAGTTTTAAGTTCTGTGATCCTTCATTCATGCTTGTAGTTGTTTGCATCAATTTTGGTGTGACAAATCAAGTACCGCAAGTCTCCTTCAAACTTGTTGTTGGGGATTTGATGTTAGTTTCCTCTATGAATTTGATGATGTTATACTTTGTGAATCATTGATTATTTATGAAGCTATATCATATTATGGATCTCAATCATTCACTCTCCACAATCCCAGGGCTTCTCTACCTATCTATTTGATCACATGCTCATCTCCTCACAGAACTAGTAAAGAGGGAGACATTATGCATTCGCCTAGATACTTGCTCCTAACACTTGGGGCTGATTTTACCTGACATGGTTTGATTTTCAAGGCTGAAATATATCATTTGATTGGGTTTTCCTCACATGGTTTGAATTCTAAAGCACCTTTTCTATCTCATCAGTTGATTTAAGTTTCTCTACATGGGTCCAGTTTTCATCTTGCAGTTGTCTATATTCCTGATTCAGTTGAGCACATTCTTCTTCTTCCAAAGAGTAATATTCCTCCAAAAATAATCATTCAGTTTGGATTCATAGGTTCACATGCACAGATTCAAGATGTTGCTACATAGAAGAACCATAATACTTCTTTGTTGCTACATAGTGCTGCAAATTGCAACAAAGAATTTGCAATTTTTAAACTTGTCTTTCCAAATTCCTGATTATTTTGAGGGGGGGGGGG
>LPNX010628707.1:0-10204 GCA_001517045.1 Pseudotsuga menziesii
AACACCCCTCTTCCTCTCTCACTCTCTGCCCCCCCCACACACACATCCCTATATCTCCCCCTACCACTTACATGACTCATGCAATGTATCCCTATACCATTATCTAGCCCAATCCATTTGTGTCTAAACCATTATGCTACAAATATGCACCGGAGTCCAAGAGACCTTGTTTGTATTCTAAACCTTGGAACCCTAGTTTGTATCCCCCTCCTGTGGGATATGGCTCTTGCATCTACCTTGAATCTTGAAGTTGGTCCTCCAAGGACATTAGTCAACACCACAATTTTTCATGAAACTTCCTAATGCAAGTGTTAAAATAAGGTAAAAAAATATTCCCATGCTTAATAACCCTATCCAAACCTAACCTAGAAATCATAGCTTACAAACCCTATAACCAATCCTAGAAACCCTAGTTTGTAACCTAAACCCTAGTTTGAATTCTAAACCTTATAAATCCTATTTTGTAGTCTAGATCCTAGTTTATGTTCAAAATCCTAGAAACCCTAGTTTGTAGCCACTAACTATCATCTACATATCACTAATATCATTTATTTGATGTCACCATTGACCAATATCTAGTATCAAACATTCGAACATTTACATCTTTTCCCTATGTTCAATTTGGCATGTGTCCATGAATGGATACTAGGACCTACTTGCAAACATACATAAAACAAGAATTGTGGCTCGAAATGACGAGCTATTGACTCCATTGGATTCAGGATATCGGGATGGTTTTAGGGGTGTCCCTCTCCTCTAGATCCATGGACACGGGATCCTCTTTTAGGTCAATTTTGTAAACTACGGTTTTTCTTAGTAAGGGAATGTGAAATATTTACACATAGGGGTCAACTTTGCGAATTCATTAACAGAGAAATTGTGGCTAGTGTTCCCACATGGAACCTGCCTAAACACACTCGTAGGCCCCCCTGAAACCCATTTTTGTTGCACAGTTGTAATTATATGCCTCGGGTAAGGATTCAACAAGTGTCCATGAAATCCTATAGGAGGTGAGCTTCAACATGCCATATAATTATGAACGTGGACTGGATCAATGAACCGTCAACTCCATTGGATTCATGACATTGGTATAGTGCTAGGGGTGGCCCTCTCATCTCGCTCCATGGGCATGTGATCCTCTTTTAGGTCAATTTTGGAAACTAGGCTTTTGCTCAGTAAGGGAATGTGAAATTTTTGCACATAGGGTTCAACTTTGGAAATTCATCTATCGGGAACTTGTGTCTAGTGTTCGCACATGGAACCTCCCTAAACACACTTGCAGGACCCCCCGAAACCCAATTTTGTTGCATGGTTGGAATTCTATGCCACGGGTAGGGATTCAACAAGTGTCCTTGAAAGATTGTAGGAGGTGAGCTTCAACAAGCCATAGATTGATGACGATGGCTCGGATCAACGAATCTCTGACTCTGTTGGATTCTAGACATAAGGCTAGTGCTAGGGGTGGCCCTCTCGTTTGGATCCATGGACATGGAATCCTCTTTTAGGTCAATTTTGGAAACTAGGGTTTTGCTTTGTAAGGGAATGTGAAAGTTTTGCACATACAGGTCAACTTTGCAAATTCATCAACCGAGAACTTGTGGCTAGTGTTCCCATGTGGAACCTTCCTAAACACACTTGCAGTACCCCTCAAAACCTAGTTTTGTTGCACAGTTGGAATTCTATGCCTTGAGTATGGATTCAAAAGGTGTCCTTGAAATCCTATAGGATGCGAGCTTCAACGTACCATAGAATGATGATCATGGATCGGATCGATGAACCATCAAATCCCTTGGATTCAAGACATCAGTATAGTGCTATGGGTGGCCCTCTCCTCTGTCTCCATAGAGACAAGATCCTCTTTTAGGTCAATTTATGTAAATTATGGTTTTGCTTGTGAGGGAATGTAAAAATTTTGCACATAGGGGTCAACTTTGCAAATTATTTGACCAAGAACTCGTGGCTAGAATTCCCACATAGAACCTACTTAAACACACTTGCATGACCCCCTAAAACCCATTTTTATTGCATGGTTGGAATTATATGCCTCGTGTAGGGATTCAACGGGTGTCTTTAAAATCCTGTAGGAGGTGAGCTTCAATGTGCCATAGAATGATGATCATGGATTGTATACAAACCATCGAATCCCTTGGATTCAAGGCATCATGATAGTTCTAGGGATAGCCCTCTCCTCCACCTCCACAGACATGTGATCCTCTTATAGGTCAATTTTTCAAAGTAGGGTTTTTCTCAGTTAGGGAATGTGAAATTTTTGCACATAGGGGCCGCCAAATTTGCAAATTCCTTGACCAAGAACTTTTGGCTAGCATTCCCACATGGAACCTGATTAAACAAAGTTGTAGGACCCTTTGGAACCCATTTTTGTTGCATGGTTGTAATTATATGCCCCAGGTAGGGATGCAACATGCATCCCTGAAAGCCTATAGGAGGTGAGCTTCAATGTGTCGGGTGTTCGTCCCTATGGTGTCATGTTTCGTGTTAGGGGGTGACTATTTGATCATGTTAACTAGTTTCTAAGAATTATATGGTTGGGTGGAACGTGCTCATTCCAACTTTGTTTTCCATCAAGTGTTGCAGTTCAGATATGTTGATATTTTCCTTATTATTATTTCATTCATATAACTCAAATGTTTCTACTTTCTATCAACCAGTTGTTGTTGCTGCAACTATCATCAAAGGACAGGGGCTATGAAAATTAACGGTTGAAAGCCAGGATAATGGAGAGAATGAATGGGAGAATGAGATGGAGCTGCACACGATTGATGCATGTCCCATATTTACAAACCCAAAATCTTGGTATCGAGACTTAGTTCACTCTCTTCAACAAGGTTATTTTCCCGAACACTGGAACTCCAAGCAGAGAAGGGCCTTGCGCTTAAAGTCCACATCTTATCAAATAATCAACAGAGTCTTATTCAGAAAAAATTATGATGGAGTTTTCCTCAAATGTTTAGAATGTGAGGATGCAGCCAAAGTAGTTAAAGAATTACATGGTGGCCCTGTTGGAGGTCATTTCTCAGGAGATACTACAACCCATAAGATTCTAGGAGCTAGATACTATTGGTCGACGTTATTCAAAGATGCTCACGCCTATGTCATAAAATGTGATACTTTCCAAAAGAGTGGTGGGAGACAAGCGAAGGCAGCTGGGCCATTAAAACCGGTTATTATTTCTGAACCATTTTAGCAATGGGGGATTGATATTATTGGAGAGATTAATCCAAATTCCTCATTACAGCACAAAAATATCCTCACAGCAACAGACTACTTCAATATTCTTTGTAATAAGTTAAATTCCAAGCTTCCGCTATTGGCACTCCTACGGAAGGTAGTTCTCCTACCTATGCGGAAATGGCAAAAAAAAAAAGAAAACTTCGGAAAATTCTGGCTCATCTGATGAAGATCCCCTCGAGAAGTCCTCCAAAAAAGGTCGTAAATCTCAAAAGATTATTCGAGAGGAAGAAGTCGAACATCTCAAGATGCAAGGAAGTCAAACAACTTTAGAGATGTCAATCAGCAGAAATACGCGGGCCAGGCCCCCCAAAGGTGGCCCTCCCCCTTCCATCAGTAAATAATGAATATAGTCTCTTGGAATTGCAGGGGGCTGGGGACTTCTTCGAAAGTAGAAGCTTTGAAAGATATTGTAAGAATGGATCTCCCTGATGTACTTCTACTCCAGGAGACAAAAATTGAAGCGGGTAACCTTCTTTCCATAAGCAATAAGATCTGGAAAAAGAATACATGAAAGGATGTGAGAGCTCGTGGCTCATCCGGAGGGCTTGCAACACTTTGGTCAGAGGACCTTTTTTCACTGGAAAATTATTTTGTAGAACAACATTGGATTTTCACCGAGCTTAGGCATTCCTCAAGTAAGTTAACTATCTCGCTTTTCAATCTTTATGTACCTGTAACTCTCTAGGAGAAAAGAGACTATTGGAATTCCCTGGATGAGTTTCTAGTAGCAAGAAATCCATCTAACATTATTATTTCCGGTGATTTAAATATCATGATGCCCCAAAAGAAAAAAAGGTGGAAATTGTGAGAGTGATCCTCTGCTCAGAACTGTGGAGTGACTCATCTCATCTTGGGATTTGATCAATTTTAAACCAAAAAAAGGTTGATACACATGGACTAATAATTGAATTGGCTCGGCCAATATTTCTGCTAGATTGGACCGATTTCTTCTTCGGAGTTCTTTTCTCCTGGAAAATAAAATTATCTCCTCCAGCATATTGCCAAAATTTTCCTCGAGCCACAAACCTATTTTGCTGCAATTTGTTGATGATGAAAATCTCAGACCCATTCCTTTCAGGTTCAGTCCCTTGTGGATTGACAAAGAAGGTTTTTAGTTATTGGAGAATTTTGGTTATTGGTTCTCCTAATTTCATGTGCGAGAGGAAATTGAAAAACACCAAGTTTGTGTTGAAGGAGTGGATAAAACTCTCTCCCCATTCCAATATCAGTGACAGAATCCAGGCTGTGAATCATCTAGATGAGATTCAATTGGCAATGGAGGATTCAGAGATCTCCCCTGCCATTCCGGCTAAAGAACAAGAAGCTAGGCTGTGAATCATCTAGATGAGATTCAATTGGCAATGGAGGATTCAGAGATCTCCCCTGCCATTCCGGCTAAAGAACAAGAAGCTCAGTTTAATGCCTCCAAAGCCTTTAGAAAGGAAGAGGAATTTTGGTGTTTGAAATCATGGTATTTATGACTGATTGCAGGAGATAAAAATACCTTCTTTTTTCATAAGCAGTATAGAGCAAGATTTTCCCACAAACATATCTCAGAAATAACCTCCTCGTCTGGTGAAACCTTCAAAGGTATCACTCATCTCAAGCAAGAAGCTGAAGCTCATTTTAAGAGCTTATTTTCAGAGGATGGAGTTGTAGAGTCTAAATTAACCTCAGAATTTATTTCCAATGTTCCTAGCTTGGTGAGCGCAGAACATAATAGTGAGATTATGAAACCTTTTTTCTGAGGCGGAAATTATTGATGTTATCTGGTTTATGGCTCCGGATAAAGCCCCAGGTCCTGACGGTTTTTCCATACATTTCTATAGAGTATGTTGGATTGTTATCAGAAAAGACCTTATTAGGATGATCAAATATTTTCAGTCTAAAGGCAAGGTTGGTGGAAGTACTAACTCCGGCTTCCTTGCTTTAATTCCCAAAGAAGTAAAACCTTCCACCTTTGACCGTTTCTGACCTATTTCTTTGTGTAATGCATCTTACAAAATCTTAGCTAAGCTCTTAGCTAACAGGCTCAAACCTCTTCTCGGAAAATTGATCTCTCCTCTTCAAGGTGGATTTGTTAAAGGATGTCATATCCTAGATAATGTGATACAGGTTCAGGAAGCCATGCATTCCAGCTTCATCGGAAATGAGAAGGGCATGCTAATAAAGCTCAACATGGTGAATGCTTTTGATAGGGTTAAGCTCTCTTTCCATTATCAAATTATTAATTCATTTGGATTCATCTCTGCTTTTATTAATCTGATTAAATCATGTACTGATAAGCCTTGGATAGCTCCTTTAGTGAATGGCAGACCTGCTCATTTCTTTCAAGCTTCCCGAGGTCTTCGGCAAGGCTGCCCCCTCTCACCGTTTCTATACATTCTAATGGCTGATTCTCTTAGTAGAAAGCTAACTGTGGAAAAAAATGGTGGGACTATTCCGGGAATCAAATCAGCAAGTGATGTTGAATCTATTAATCATGCACTTTTTGTTGATGATGCGTTGATTTTGGGTGGGGCTTCGTTGAGACTGGAAAGATTTTTTAAATAAATTATGCAGCATTTTTGTACTACCTCAAGAGCCCTTATCAACAACCAAAATAGTGTTGTGTATGGTTGGAATGCTACTCCCGAAACTATTGCAAGCATTTATCACCTTCTAGGTTTTGAGGGATTTTCCAATTAGAACAAAATCAAGTACTTGGGTCTCCCTCTAACACTGGGTCAAAACATCCCTTCTCATTGGCTAGAAATTGTCAGTAAGTTAAAAGCTAAGATTGTCTTCTGGGGTGGATATTGGATTACAATGGCAGGAAAACTTGTTTTAATCAAGTCTACTCTTTCAACTCTTCTGATTTATTAGTCTTCTCTTCTACTGGCTCCTAAATCGATCTTGGATCAGTTATCCAAATCGCTAAGAGATTTTCTCTGGCAAGGTGGTAAAGGAAATCAAGGTAAATTGCATTTGGTTAACTGGGATACTGTCAAGCATTCTGTGTTGGAAGGAAGGCTGCAAATTAAAGACCCTGGGATGGTAAATCTAGCCATGGGTGTAAAACTGTTGTGGCAACTTTTCTCCAACAAAAATCATCCTATAAGTCAATTTTTTTGGAAAAAATATCTGAATGGTGAAACTCTTCAAAATTTACAGTTGATTAATACTCCCAAAGGAACTTCAATATGGAATCTCTACAGAAAAGGTTTAGCATTTTTTATCAAGCAATTATTTAAGATTCCTGGAAATGGCAACAAAAAATTTTTATGGGATGATAACATTAACGAAAATGATCCTCTAAACTCTGTCCCAACAATCAATGAAATAAAATGCTAGCTGGTAAGCAAGGGTATTTTGCGTTTAGCTGAATTTTCCTCCTAGGATCGAAAAGGTAATCGGGCAGCGTGGAAGTTTCTAGATTTGCCAGGCCGCAGGGATTCTATTATGCGCTGTCAATTTAATATGTTGTTAAATTCTTTAACTGGAATTGCTCCCATTCATTCTTCCTACAAAGATGTGTGGGGTTGGGGATCTTCAGGCAACTATTCGGCAGCGGTTGGGTATAAATCTCTTCACGAATATCCACCTTCTCCTCATAAAGCAAAGTTTTGGAAACAAGTCTGTAAATTCCCTAGCATACCAAAAGTCAACTTTTTTTCCTGGATCCTCATGCACCAGCAAGCCTTAACTGGGGAAAATTTTCTAAAAAGAGGTTTTTTTTGCCCTTTTTGATGTTGCTTCTGTAAGCAAGCAACAGAAACTTCTACTCATATTTTTGTAAATTGTGATTACACTCAAAAAGTGTGGGCATTTCTATTACTCGGGCTACCGGTTTCTATTCCTATAAATGATGAACCTGTAAATCTCTTTGCAAACTGGCAAAACGGTATCCTAGAATTTCTTCTTCAAGTCATGAGTGAAGGAAAATCTGGCAAGCCATCCCAAAATTCTTTTGGTGGAAAATATGGTTAGCTAGAAATGAATTAATATTCAACAGCAAACCCAAGAATCCTAAACTTGTAGCATCTAAATCAAAGGCAATGCTCTTGGAAGTAGTGGGAAAGCAACTAGATCTCAATAACCTTAGTGTTGAATACAGTGGATTGAACTGCCTCAAATTTATAGAACTCGACTGAATTCTAGAAGACCTATGCTTAAATCTTTTTGGCATCTAAGAAGCTCAAAAACAGACTTCTCGGACTGGTGGAAAAAGAATAACAAAGTTTCAATTTTCTTTGATGGTGCGTCAAAAGGAAATACGGGAAACGCTGGAGCAGGTGGATTAATTTTCTTTCCGAGAGGATTGCTTCAAACCAGCTTCAATCGAGGATTGGGACAGCTCTCTAATAACCAAGCAGAATTATATGCTCCTCTAAAAGCATGTCAACTTGCCATAGAAGCTGGTCATACCAATCTTCAAATTTTTGGAGATTCAAAACTCATTATTAAAGTTTTAAATTTTGCATCTAAGTTCTCCAAACCTAGTTTGAACGTGACTATGCATAGGCTTCACTTCGTCTTAATCGAGTGTATATCGGTCTCTTCCTTTCACATTCTTCGTGAATTGAACAAGTGAGCTGACCTTAAAGTAAACCATGGATGCCTTCTCCCCCAAGGAATGCTATCTCTGAATGATATGCCTAGTGTTTTGCATCAAATTCCCTAATTCTAAATTGAGAATCTGTGGAGATCAGGAAATGTATATCTTTGAATTGTTGTATTTGGGTTAAATCCCATCATTATTTTTTTCAATTAGAAAAAAAAATCAATAACCGATTTGGTGAAAGAAAAAAACTAGTTCAACTTTGAGTTATCCATGCCTAGCTACATGTTATCACCCACGTTCTTCCTGTTATCCATTTATCAACTATTAGTTAATTTTTATATTCTTTTTCTTTTTATCTCACATTCTTCTAGTTATCTGCCATGAGTTGTTGGTTATCCATTCATCATCTATGAGTTATCCATGCATTGCTCCTAGTTATCCATTCATCAGCTAACTACCAGTTGTTTTTTATATTCATTTTTACGTCGATAGACATTTTTATTTGAGATTTGGGATGGACTACGACCTATGCTTTTTCATCTATGGACGAGAATGAGACAAGTGTATTGTCGAGATTGATTCTATGCACGTCGTTCAAAATTCAAAATAAACAATTATAAAAAAAATGAATATAAAAAATAACTGATAGCTAGCTAATGAATGGATAACCAACCGTTCATGGTAGATAACTAGATGAATGTGAGATAAAAAGAAAAAGAATATAAAAAATATCTGATAGTTGATAAATGGATAACATGGATAACTCACATTTGAACCCATTTAACTAGAAAAATATGAGGAATAAAAAAAAATCCAAATTGTCGTCCATTCCATAACTATTTCTCAACCATTTGATCCCTATCAATGTGAGCCAACAACAAACTATGTGGTTGTGCTAGTTCTATAATGGTTTATTTCAAATTTTGAACGACTGCCATAGAATCAATCTCGACAGTGCACTTGTTTCATCCTCGTCCGTAGATGAAAAGGCATAGGCTGTAGCCACCCCAAACCTCAAATAAAAATGTCGATCGACGTAACTATGCATGGAGAACAAGTAACACATAACTTCTTTGCGACACGGAACATGTGTCCTATCGATGTTCACTAGCCACTAGTTAAGTAGCACAACCACTTATCTTATGGTTGGTGAACACCAATAGACCACAAGTTAAGTCCCATGAATAAGTTATTTGTTATTTGTTATCTCCTTGTTCTAGTTAATAAGTTCTCTCCCACAAATTGTGCATTATCCATGATTCAACTACGAGTTATCCATGCATCAACTACTAATTATTGTTTATATTCTTTGTTTTAGTAGTCTACTTGTTAGACATTTTGGACTTTTTAGTGTTTTTTTTTAAATCCGAAATCTAAATTTTGAAGTGTTCAAATCACATTGTTGAATGCATAATTGAATTCAACATCCTCAAAAACCCCAAGGCCACCCAAATTATGCAAGTTTAACAACTATCATATGCTTTTTCAAGAATTAATCTAAATTTTCTACCGTATTATGTCATAAACAAACCGAAAAAAAAGGAGCTCATTAAAGGTTGAAAACGTCTAACATTTTAGAACATTGTTTTTTATTTTATTTTTATAATTGTTTATTTTGAATTTGGAACGACTGCCATAGAATCAATTTGAACAATACACTTGTCATATCCTCGTGCAATCTAGAAAAAGCATAGATGCTAGTCCACCCCAAATTTTAAGATATAAACACTTGTCGGTGTTTAAATTAACTATCACGGCCACTTAATCTGTGGTTGGTGAACACCGATAGATCACAAGTGTTACTAATAAGTTATTAGTTACTTGTTCTCTCCTTATTCTAGTTAAATGAGTTATCTCTCACAAATTGTGAGTTATCCACCCATTGGTTATGAGTTATTCATGCATTAATTGTTTTTTATATTATTTGTTTTTATTGATTGTTTATTTTGAATCTGTAACGATTGCGATAGAGTCAATATGGAGGGTACATTTGTCTCATACTCATGCAATCTAGAAAAAGAATAAGTGCTTTTCCACCCCAAAATCTCAAATAAAAACACGTATCGGTGTAAATACGTTGATAGACGTTTTTATTTGAGATTTGGGGTGGACTGGCCTATGCTTTTTCATCTAAGGACGAGGATGAGACAAGTGTACTCTCGAGATTAATTCTATGGCAGTCATTCAAAATTAGAAATAAACAATTATATATATATATATTTGTAAATAACCAAGAAGTTAACAAGCTTGTAAGCTTGTAAAAACAAACAAGCTGAACAAGAGGATCCCGTTGAGGATAAGAGAAGCCTGCAAATTTTTTGTGATAAAATGTGGGGCTTTTTTTATGCACTTTATGTATGCTCCTAGACAGCAACCCATGTTTATTTAGTGTGAATAAAGCTATTTTTT
>LPNX010628707.1:10436-89050 GCA_001517045.1 Pseudotsuga menziesii
TCTAAAATAAAAATGCATATAATGCTTTCAACAACCTGAATGAGATGTGGCACATGTCATATATATATAACATTAACTGTTACCAATACACTAGACAACTCATTGAGAATATATGTACAATTACTATGGATATATTTTGAAACGAGAAGCCATAATTCTTCACAATTATATTGATTTCCAGAGTCAAAGTTGAAATTTTTAAAATCTATGTCACCCACTTTGTAAAGTGTTGGGCTTGAAAGTGCACATCACTAATCATTGATTATAAATGGAAACATATGATTTTATGATTATATCTCACCAATTTAATCTAAACGCATAAAGAAACCTTGTTTTCAGCAACTCGCAGATAATCGGAGGAAGATATTTTGGTGAGAATCGTTCTTGAAATAAGAGATATCATAAGTATTGAATAATATACAATCTAAATGTAGTAGAGATATTTACAAGTATTCACTCATTTTTATTTGTTTTTCAGTCGAAAAAAATAGTTTCTTTATATTATATTGAATCAAAGGTAACCTGGTACATCATCATACAAGACTGTCAGTACCCCAATGGGTCTAACAGTAACAGTAATACCACATCACAGTACATTACAAATCAGAATATTAACTAAACCCATGATGAGAAACACACTATCAGCACCTAGGCATCAATACATGAATAGGACCTCTCATAAGTGTGCCATATAATCATCAGTCAGAGAATGTCCATAAAGAACATAACATGATCCCAGAGACCTTATCCAAAGCAGGATAGTGACTCTCAAAATTCCTATTACTGTTGCTCAGCATAACCATAAATAACTCAAAAAAGTCCATGAGATAAATATCTGTAATAGAAGGAGCAAAATGATAATAAAAAAATTGGAGTGATACTTCCCTAATAAACTCATCATCACAAGATTTAGTAAGTAAGAGATGACCAGGAGCCATACACAACCCTTCCTTGGATAAGATGTCTGCCCTCTTGTTATGTTCCCTATAGACATGACTGAAATCCACCCAGGTGAATGAGGACATGAGTAATCTGGTGTTGTAGCACCAAGCCTCAAGGTTCACCATGTCTAGAGTGGATTCACCCTTTGCCCAATTTATAATCACCAAGGAGTCGCCAAATATATGTAGGTATGGAAGCCCAATATCTTTGGCAACCAGTAAAGATGCCTATAGTGCTAAAAGTTCAGCTCTAGTATTTGTATTGCTCCCACATCCAAGTTTAATAGTAAAAAAGTGGTGGTCATTTAACCAAATACATATACCCGCTCCTCCAATGAAGTTTGCAGCAGCTCCATCAAAGAAAACCATAGGAAATTTCACATCAGGAGGATCTCCAATGTCATGAATTTTATGCCTTGATTTCTGCAGGACCTTGTAAGATGTAACCTCATCTAGGATATTATGACATAGAATGGCTATGTTAGGATATAAATCTTCAAATAAATTACGGTTCCTTGCCTTCCAGATATTCCAAATGAAAAAAAGAGGCAGGTACTAGAGGCTACCACCCTTTGAGACCCAGCTAATAAGATTTTCCATAAGGGATGGAGCAGACCAATGCAAATGAACATCAAAAAGTCTATTAAGGCCTAGTATCAGCTTCTGAACGAAAGGGCAGCCAACAAAAAGGTGTTCAACTGTTTCAGCTTCCACTTTGCATAGACATCACCTATTTGGACCGTGCCAACCTTTCTTGCACAGAGTATCCCAAGTGTTAATTTTCAGATTACAAGTCAGCCAGATAAAACACTTTAGTTTTTGTGGAATATTTAGGTGCCAAATCTTCAAATGGAAATCACTGGCCATGATCGTCCGTTGTTCAGAGACAATAAGATCATATGCTATTTTAGCTGTCACCATTCCCAATTGTTTGTCATACATCCAAAGAAGTGTGTCTTCAGAAATCCCAATCCTTATACCACCATGAGTCAAGCCTTGACATATGCACACCATTGTTCAGCCCATTCACCCCCCAAGTACAGATCTGATGCAGTATACCAGTAGTAACCATCACGACCACAAACATCCAGATTTTGAGCCTAAGCTAGATTGGATATCCCCAGGTCATTAAGGTAATCTCTAAGCTCCTCGGATAATAGATACTGCGAGTTGAGCCCAGCAATAGGGTCCACTCCCAGCCGAATATTTAAACCATTCCCAACCTTCCATCCCAACTGACTAGTAATCCAATCAATAATCCTAATAAAACCATTCTAGAAGTAAGAAGAACCAGAAACATTGAATTTTTGGGCCCGAATCCAGTCTTCTAAGGATTTGTTCTTGAAGTATTTATGAGCAATAATTCTGCTCCAAATACCAGTACCCTTAAGTCGCTGCCACATACTTTCCAGTCTCAATGATATCCAAACCACTCAAGGTTCTTTATATCCCAACAGCCATATTCAATAGGGGTAGAAACAGTTTCCCAACTTACCAGATGTGAATTCTGATGTTCTACACAGGAGCCCCACAAAAAAGAGAAAATAGAAAGATGTTCTGATGTTCTGATGTTTTGATCATTTTTATATGAATGAAGATGAAAATTTAAATATATTACGGTACGACAAGTATATATATATATATATATATCCAGTGACAAAGACCAATACACTAGACAACTCATTGAGGATATATGTACGGTTATTATGAATGTATTTTGATATGGATATATTTTGAAACGAGAAGCCATAATTCTTCACAATTATATTGATTTTCAGAGTCAAAGTTGAAATTTTTTAAATCTATGTCACCCACTTTGACAAGTGTTGGGCTTGAAAGTGCACATCACTAATCATTGATTATAAATGGAAGCATATGATTTTATGATTATATCTCACCAGTTTAATCTAAACACATCAAGAAATCTCGTTTTCAACAGTTCACAAATAATCAGAGGAAGATATTTTGCTGAGAATCGTTGTTGAAATAAAATATATCATAGGTATTGAATAATATACAATCTAAATGTAGTAGAGATATTTACAAGTATTCAATCATTTTTATATGAATGAAGATGAAAACTTAAATATATTATAGTATGGCAAGTATGGGAGCAGAAAGGATGTAACGTGTCCATGTGTTTCTTTTTATACATGTTGAACGCATGTATATTATGATCGATATGTTTTTTTACTACACATTAGTTTTTCCTTTAACCAATTTTTTTTAGCTTTTTTCTATAATCTTAGACTGCCAAATAATTTTGTTCATTTTTTTAAATTTTAAAATTGATTTATACATCATTTCATTGGTTTATTAAATTAAAGAGTTATTGTAGAATTAAACAGGCATTGCTCTTAAATTTATGTCCTTCTCCATGGTGAACATAGGAAATAAATGAATTTAATGTATTGACAAGCGAATGCATTTAATGTACCACACTAGTCTCCATCGCCCATCTCCTCTATCATCACCACTGCTTGTTCATGGTTACCGTTATTGCCTATTCATGGTCATCGTCGCATCCTCTTTGTGGTACACTAGAGCAATATAGCATGACCTTAATCCTTATAATGGCCTTTTCTTCCACCCTATTGCACTGCCTACACCACCTTCTCGATTGCGTCACCTTCTCATCTTCGTTTACATATTCTCACATGTTGTTGTTTGTGATGCTAACCGCCTTGATGTCTTATTCCAGTCTCGACTATGATACCATATTCATAGCCTCCTTCAACTACAAATCGATCCTAGTCATTTCATTTGTAGGCAGTGGCTAGCTGCTGGATCGATTTTCATTTAGAGGCAACAACTAGCTAATGGATGGAGTTTCATTTACAGGAGCAGTTGGTTGATGGATGTATAAAACAAGAGAGCTCTGCTGCAACTCTTCAAAAACAACTCCATTGATAGGTTTTTTTGTTCCATCTCACTATGAAATCGTCACTTGCTTAAACCAACTAGTTGGTACTTTTCTATGTCAAGCTTATTAGTACAAAATTCAGCGAGTGTTTGTGTAAATACCAATAAAAATGCTAATAGTTAAGAAAATAATAAAAAGCATCTTGTTCTACAAAGTTTTAGGTTTCAACATGTCTACTTTGCAAGCAATGACAAACAAATAGAAACAAATTTAGCGGGCCGATTTTAATTCCAAAATAGACTTACCACTTTAATCTTGACAGGCAAGGAAAGATATCGGCCAACCCATAAATTAAGCTTACTATTGGATTTTCCAAAACCCATTGCCACATATCTTTACCAATAACATAAATTCCAAAAGGGACACCAAGTATAGTGTAAATGCTATTGGTTGAACCTAGTTACACTTAATGGGTAGTGACGTAGGCCTCTCATCGGTCCCAAATGGAAATGCAACAATTTTGCAGGTTGCAACTTATCTCGATAAGCTTTGTAGAACAAGAGGGGAGACACTCAAAAGAGCATCACAAGAGGGGACGTAGCCCCTCACCATCGACTATCCCACGGGGATAATTACCCGATTGACACAATTACCCTGTCACCATCATCATTATGAAAAGCTTTGTGATAACTAAGGTCAATGCTCATTTAAAGCTGGTAGAAACTCAAAGCAAGGAAAGGACCTCGATTTTAGAACAGCTTTGTTCCTGAGCATGTTGTAACCATACCATGTAACATAAAGATTCATATTTATCAATAGATTGAGAAACCCGCATAATAGTAGAATAGTTCTTACTACAAGGCCTACTCCCTTTGTCCCACCTTTTGTGATTCACACTATCACCCAGCGCACAATTACACCTTTGTTGGTAACCATACCTATCATCTATTTTTTAGCCACAAAATATTTTACAAATTCCTTTTGTTATACACCTGAATGGCACCTCTTCGTCCGAGTGCCGACATCCCTCATGTTGGCACACAAAAGGACAATTATGGATAGAGGTTTTCCCAAAACACTATAGCTTGGCTTATGATGAAATACATTCCTTATTTACCCAGCTAGTTACTTTGTTATTTTACTATGTTAAGTTGTATTCACGACTCTTCTTTTATACAACTCGCGAGTCATTCGCGAGTCCCAGTTGATGCAAGTCGCGAATCTATGTATTCGCAGGTTGCCTTTATGATAAGTGCGAATCATTCGCGGGTTGCTCTACTACATACCCGCGAATGTGTTTCTTAACATTTAAACATAAAACACTCGCTAATTGGAGATTAGTTAACTCATTTAAGTTAATTTCCTTAACTGCTACAACTTCCCCAACCTTCGAGAACTGCCTTATTTCACCCATATAAATACAGGCCTTGGGGAGGGTGTTGGTTAGCTACACTTGGAGAGCAAAGTTATGCTAGTGGAGTTTATACAGAAGTCTTTGGAGCAGTGGAACTCAAAATCCTTTGGTTGCAGAGGAGTCCTTGTCTCAGGCGTTGGGTTGTAATCTGAACTTCTTCATTATTGATAATAAAGAGAATCCTTCTTCCATATGTGTTTCATGTATCTTGGTTTGATAAATATTTATGTTTCTGCATCTTATATGTGATTTATCTAACCTACTTATATATATATGAATCATCTTGTATCTGGAAGATTGTCTCTTGACAGGTGAAAGAAGAGAAACCTTGAAGACTTTAGAGGTGAAGCAGAGTGGAAGAGGACTAGCAAGGATCGACCTTCAGTAATCGAGTAAGTCTTTCTAATCCTCCTATTTCCTTTACTGCATTTAGAGTCAATTGTCTGCAAGTTGATTGACTATGTTGGTAACCCCAGACCTATGGTCATTAGGTGTTTAATCCTGTACAACAGAACTGGCGACTCCGCTGGGGAAGCCTAGACCGTTGTAGGTATTTTCTGTCTCCTGACCAATCTTTGCTTGAAGTCTGTTTTGTGATCTTACATCCTGGTTTTTACTTGCCTCAGTATTTGAAAGTCCTAGAATTTTTCTTGCTTTTTGAGAAAAATCCTGTACCTATTCGCGAGTTGTTCTTCTGAATAGTCGCGAATACAATCTTGCATTCGCGGGTTGTTGTACTAGACAGTTGTGAGTCATTCGCGAGTTGCACTTATAGACAGTCGCGAATACTCCTGGAAGTAGGGATTTTTAAGTTAAGGTTTGCTTGTTCTTTGCCTTGGGTAATCCCTGTTTCTGATTGGATTTTCTTTATGAATGTTGTGTGGCTTGTTTGAGTGCCTCTGTTGATCACATTTTGTGCTTTTTCATAAGCCCTTGAGTCTTTTGCTTGGATTATTTACTACTTGCATGTTGAAGTATGTTGGCCTGTTTGGGTTGGGGTTTAAAGTGTCTTTGTCTAGATCTGTGGTCAAGGTCTTGGGATCTATTTTTCCAGTCTGTCTTCTGACAGTGGCTGGTTGTCACTTGCCTTGGTAAGTCTGCAGTGATTTTTTGTCATCGTTTGCACCCAAGCTAGGGTTCCTCAACTTTCCTTAGTTGGTTGTCTTTTGGTTCTATCATCTTGTTTGCTTCAGTTTGTTGTTTTATACAGTTCATTAATTCCAAGTTTACTCAAGTATAATGCATTTTAGGTGCATAGTAGTCTTTGAGTTTTTCGAAAAATGAAAAGAAAACATTAGAAACTTTTGCATTTGATTTGCATATAGTAGTTTTGTTTTCAGTTTTTGAATATAATCTCAAAAAATTACAAAAAATATAAAATATAAAAAGATTTTCTTCTTTTTTGGCTTTCAAGTTTCTATTTGAAAAAGAAATATAAAGAGAATAGTTTTTGCTTGTTGCATTTCATTTCTCTTTGCTTAGTCATTTTGTTTCAATCTTTGAGTCAAAACACCACATAAGTTTCATACCATTTACCTTCCGACTAAAAACAACCCTTAAAATAAACGATATAATTTTAAAAATTATTAGTAAGTTTTATTTTATAGGGTCATACACCAACTAGCTTAGGCTAGACTTGTGGGATAGGGAGTTTAAACTCCCCAGAAGTGTTAAATTTCAGACGTAGTTGGCCTATCACTAGGTAAATCCTTGACTTTATTGACTGTATCTGGGAAGCTCCTCTCAAACAGGAGTTAAGCACAAGGCCGCGTGGAGGCTTGGACAGAGGAGATAACCCTCTGAATCCTTGTCAAAGCGTACCTCAAGACTTTTACGCATCTGGGGATTCTGTCCTAGATAGAGTTTCGGGCTCAGCTACCCTGCCCATGCGTACGAGCCCGGCTTGCGACTACCCCCCCAGACTGTTGGTATAGCCAAGGTAGCCTTTAGTCTCTTGACATCTAGGGTTCATACACAGGTACATCGGAAGGTTATTTCTGGTTGACCTTGGATGGACTTGGAAGGTAACCCCGGTAGAAAGTGTGGGAGGGCGGTGGGTGATTCCTCCGCTTGTGCCTAAGAACATCTACAGGGATGCCAAGTAACTGTCTATCAGCTTTCTTCTGGAAAGTATATCTTATACCTGTTTGTCTGTTTGGATTTAGGAATTTTTAGTGAGTGTTGTGTGGTTTGTCTGTACTTAGTGTGCCTTTAGGTGTGTTCTTTGTAATTTTGGTTGTTTATCAACCTCAGACTTTGTCTCCTAGTTTGAAACTATGGCTAACACCCCTTAGAACACCAACCAAGAGATCCCCATGATGGGAACTTCTTGTAATATTCCTCCCACAGGGAATGTTGGTGTTCCCTTGATGGCCACCCTGAATCTACCTGGATTCACCCTAGGGCTACCGGTGTGGTTGTTTTCCACTCCAACTGTCATGAATGCTCATGATGCTTCTCAAGTAAGCTCCTTATATCAAGAGCATCAAAACACTGCTTCCCCTTCACCTGTAGTTGATTCTCCTCCTCCTTCTACCTCATGCGGTGAAAGTATTGATACTAGTAACTGGTAGTCTAAAAGGAGTAAAAGAAGGAGGAATAGGAAGAAGTCACATAAGCAGGGGGGAACTCGTTCAACCTCTGCAAGTCAAGTTGAACCTCACCACCCATCCTCTGTGGTTCATGCTGGGGGCACCCATCCAACCTCTGCAGGCCATGTTGGATTTAAGCACTCAACCTCTGCAAGTCAAGTTGATCTTCACCATCCAGCATCTGTTGATCATGATGGTGGGATCCTTCCAACCTTTCCAGGTCATGTCGGATCCAGTCACTCAGCCTCTATTCTTCATGCTGAGGGCACCCGTTCAACCTCTATTGTGCAAGTTGAACCTCCCCATCCAACCTCTGTTACTCATGTTGGATCCATCCACCCAGCCTCTTTTGTTCATGCTGGGGGCACACACTCAACTGCTACAAAGCATGTTGATCCTAACCATTCAGCCTCTGTACTTCATCCTGGTGGTGCCCGTCCAACCTCTACAAGTCATGTTGGACCCAGTCTCTTAGCCTCTGCAAGTCATGCTGGGGGCAGTCTCTCAGCCTCTGTGTTTCATGCTGAAGATAATCCGTCAGCCACTGCGAGTCATGTTGACACTATTGAAAAGACTACCTGTTCAAAACACAAGCCCAAGTTTCCTTGTAAGCTTTGTGAGGGAGACCACCTTACTTATAAATGCCCTTCTATCGTGGAGGTGCGAAGATTTTGGTCTCATGGTCATCCTATTTTTTAACATTCTCAAGTCTCTCAACAACCAGCCTCTCTTAGTGAGGTTGGACTCAGTCACCCAGCCTCTGTTGTTCATGCTGGGGGCAAACTCTCATCCTCTGCAAGTCATGTTGAGAGCAAACAGTTAGCCACTGCTAGTCATGTTGACACCATTGAGAAAATTGGTCGTTCGAAGTGCAAACTTAAGTTCCCTTGTATGCTATGCGAGGGAGATCATCTTACTCACCTATGCCCTGCTATTGCAGAGGTGCGAAGAGTGTGGTCCAAGACTCAAGATTTTCCTTCTCGTGAACAACCTATAGTTTCTCAACAACCTATTCAACCTTTGGTTGATCAAATTGTCGAACCAATATCAGATTTGGTCGATCCCACTCTTCTTTCGAAGAGTGATCCTGATGTGATTGAACCAATGTCATCTTTGGTCAATCCCACTCTCCCTTCAGAGAGTGACTTTCACGAAGCGGTTGAATCGATCCTAGTATCGATCAATCCCACTCTTCCTTTGGAGAGTGAAGTGTCTACTAGTCACATTTTCTTCACTGCCAGTTCAGAACTTACTGAACAAGGGGGCACTGAACTTGTTTCGGATCAACCCCCACCAAGCTCTTGGATTGCTTCCTTTGATTGGGATAGCCTAGTTGAGCCGTGCCTTCCTTCTAATGAACCTTTCCAGATAAAGGTCAAAGTTGAACCTTACACTATTGCTCGTTGTATTGTTGATGAAGGAGCCTTAGTTAGTATTTTGTCTGCTCGTGCTTGGCGAGGCATGGGATCTCCCAGCCTTGTGTCAACTGCTAGTCAGTTGCTGGCATTTGATAAAAGAACTTGTATAGCCTTGGGAATTCTTGCTCAAACACCTGTTACTTTGGGTGGGAAGACTGTCTTAGTTGACTTCATGGTGATAGAAGACCCCTTGGATTTCAATATGCTCCTTGGACGTGATTATGTCTATGCCATGCAAGCTGTGGTGTCAACATTCTTTCGTGTGATGTACTTTAATCATGGCGAAGAAATTGTCACTATCTATCAGTTGGATTTTCTTGATCTGTCTCTTGACCTAACTAGAGACCAGGTCTTTCCTTTATTGGTTCCCAGTGTTTCTATAGACACTAACCCGCCACAGGTGAACTATGTGGCCTCTTGTCCTTTGTGTTCAATTGCTACTGAGAAGTAGCCTCTGTTTCCATGCTTACCTTCTCAGGACTTGGTCCCAGCAGTTGACCGGGTGAGTCATCCTATACAGACTATGGGGCCTAATCTCCACTCTGTTGATCCATTTGAGAGTTTAGACATGTGTCCTACCTTGGATGATCTCCTTCCTTTGGATGAAGTCTTCCTAGAGTCGTTGATACAATCTGACCTTCTTTTGGATGTTGGTTCAGTTGTGACTAAGTCTAACCCTGATTTTCCTAGTAAGCCTGACCTTTCTTCTTATGTTGGTCTTGTTGAGTCTTTGGACTCTTTCTTCGAACAGCAAGTCAGTGATCCTGATGAGTTTGATTTTTCTTATGAATTTTTCAACTCCTGTGATACTGAGTTTGATCCTGCATACTCTATCTCCCTTGTTGATTTTTGCTCTCCTTCTGAGGTTGATCTTACTGATTATAAACCCTCGAGCCTTGGTTCTATAGAATCTTCTTCAGTCGATTCTGCCTTGACTTTACCTTTTGTAGAAGATAGCAAAGTCACATGTGTTTCTGCCAAAGTGACCCACATCGGATCTTTTCTTCTGAATATGATTCTGATGTTGTTGTTTCTTGGAGACAGGATTTGTAGTTGGATTCACAACTGTTTATTGGCCTCACTTTGTTGTTCAAGTCGTAATTGCATTTGCATGTATCCTGCGTGTGCTTTTGAGCCTGATGTCGGCTTCCACGCTTTTATCTCATTGTATAAGCCCTCATCTTTGTTCTCATCATCGCTAAGCCTTGTATCATTTTGTCTTTGCGACTTGACACCCTTTACCCTGAGGAGATGTTCCCTGAGTATCCTTATCTTGCTCACTTTCCTTGCATTATGCATAGGTTTGTTCTTTGTGCTTGGAACTAGTTTCGCTTGCCTATGACACTCGTCTCCTCGCATTTAGAGCATTCTTTCTGCTCTCCTTCGAGCTCGTTAAAAACAGTAAGGAGGCCGCGAGTTGACTTTTCCGGGCTCGTTAAAACTTCACGGGAAATATTTTGAGTTTCTTTAGGCCCAAGTCTGACTCCTCAAAATAGACTTGACTGCCGAGCAAACTTGTCCATTCAGGCTCGTTAAGAATATGTGAATGGGCATCCACATTGGTGGTAGGTTATCTCTTTCTCGGACCATGTGGAATAATACGAGAAAGGATCCCTCTCTTTTCTTTTGAATTGAGAACAGTATTCTCAGGCATAGGTTTATCTCTTTTTCGGACCTGAGGGACTAAACTTATGGAAAAGGAACCCCCGGTATGAGCTTAGTTTTCTCTTTTTCGTGCTCTGGACCAAAACATGAAAAAGATTCCGAGTGTACTTTATGTCTTTGTCATGCTCGTTAAACCCTAAAGAACAAAGTATCGAGTTTATTGTTGTAACCCCCATTTCTCGTAATCAAATGGATCTTTCCGAGTGATCTTACCTTCCTTCACACTCGTAAAACTCAGGCTATATGTTGCTTTTGAAGGAGCGTTGGGTAGGTGGTAATTTAACCTTTTTCGGACCTTCCTGACTAAGTACGAAAAAGGTGTGCCTTTTCTTGTTCGGAAGTTAAGAGAGTTCTTCTGTGGTTTGTTTTTTACTTTTTCGGCCTCAGGAGACTAAATTGGACGAAAAAGGACCCCCCTGGAGTCTTCTTTGCTGTTTTCAGACTCTCTAAACTATGAAAACACCGACGAGCATGTACTAGTTTGGGCTCGTAAAATCCACGAATTAGTGCTTTATCAAGCATTCTTCTTTATTTTCTTCGAGCTTGCCAAAAATGAAGATGGTCCCGAGTTTTCTTTCTTGGACTCGTTAAAATTTTTACAAGAAAGAGGGGATACTATCAAGCATTATTTTCCCTTCTCTTCAAGCTTGTTAAAAAATGAAGATGGAACCAAGTTTACTTTCCTAGACTCGTTAAAATTTAACAGGGAAGGTAAGGAAGAAGTTTTCTCTTGTTTTCAATAATGGCAGCATGTCATCCTTGAACATAGCACTCTTTTCTTTCCGATATCCATGTTTCAGTGTGTACTTGTGTTCAGCTATCACTTTGATTTTTTTACTCCTCCTCTTGTCCATTATACCTGGGGAATCTGATCATGTCTCCTACATGATAGATAAGTCTAGTTGTTCTATCTATCTGTTATACGCTGCCTTGGGTCATCTCTGTGTTGTGCTCACTATTCAAGGACTCTTCCCAGTGTCTGATTTATAAGCCTGATTCCATCACTGTTATATATGTTCTCTATTTGTGTCTCCCTTCTTTTGCCCAGTTCCTAGTCACTCTTATGATCTGTTGGAGGATATGTTGCCTTCCTTATCACATCATGGTTCCATTTCAGTACTTCCTGATGACGAAGACCTAGAGTTTTGACGATCGTACCTCAGGATTCACTTCCATCATTGGTGAATTCCTTTGCTTCAGTTGTCAATTATTCCTTATTGGTTGACAAACTGTTGAATCCTTTCCATGTTCGACTTCAGCTTACCCTTATTCACATGGCTTGGATTGTACTGGTTCTTTGGGATCCTTTATGAAGACCTTAGTCCCCCACATATGGACTAAGTTGCGCAAGATTATGTTCTATCTATCTACATAGCTTCCAGATCTTTGAAGACCCATCATTATTGTATATTGTGGCTTCGATCCACCTTTGTAATATACGTAGTTTTATACCCATATCATATGATGTACTCAAATATTGTAAAGGAGCTAATGTTCCAATAAATTGAACATAGCATCCTCAGATGTAACTTTGTATTTGACATTATTATGTATTTGTTTCAGGTACTCTCTCTGCTCCATTGGATTTCTGAGTTCTCCAAAGCTAAATATTATAATGTATTTTGGCCATCGCTTCCCTCTGACCTCACACATTAGGGGGCATCTGTTATACACCTGAATGGCACCTCTCCGTCCGAGTGCCGACATCCCTTATGTTGGCACACAAAAGGACACTTATGGATAGAGTTTTGCCCAAAACACTATAGCTTGGCTTATGATGAAATACATTCCTTATTTACCCAGCTAGTTGCTTTGCTATTTTACTATGTTAAGTTGTATTCGCGACTCTTCTTTTATACAACTCGCGAGTCATTCGCGAGTCCCGGTTGATGCAAGTCGCGAATCTATGTATTCGTGGGTTGCCTTTATGATAAGTCGTGAATCATTCGCGGGTTGCTCTACTACATACCCGCGAATGTGTTTCTTAACATTTAAACATAAAACACGCGCTAATTGGAGATTAGTTAACTCATTTAAATTAATTTCCTTAACTGCTACAACTTCCCCAACCTTCGAGAACTGCCTTATTTCACCCATATAAATACAGGCCTTGGGGAGGGTGTTGGTTGGCTACACTTGGAGAGAAAAGTTATGCTGGTGGAGTTTATACAGAAGTCTTTGGAGCAGTGGAACTCAGAATCCTTTGGTTGCAAAGGAGTCCTTGTCTCAAGCGTTGGGTTGTAATCTGAACTTCTTCATTATTGATAATAAAGAGAATCCTTCTTCCATATGTGTTTCATGTATCTTGGTTTGATAAATATTTATGTTTATGCATCTTATATGTGATTTATCTAACCTGCTTATATATATATGAATCATCTTGTATCTGGAATATTGTCTCTTGACAGGTGAAAGAAGAGCAACCTTGAAAACTTTGGAGGTGAAGCAGAGTGGAAGAGGACTAGCAAGGATCGACCTTCAGTAATCGAGTAAGTCTTTCTAATCCTCCTATTTCATTTACTGCACTTTAGAGTCAATTGTCTGCAAGTTGATTGAGTATGTTGGTAACCCCAGACCTATGGTTATTAGGTGTTTAATCCTATACAACACCTTTTATGGCAAAGAAAAAACTATCTACCAGCCTACTGCTAGTACTACATCTATCTGTTGAACTTCTTTCTAGATGCTCATAATTCCAAACATAATATAGAATAATTAAAAAATGGTTTTCCATCAACATGAAAATATGTAGTCAATACCATTTAAACAACATAAGCCTTCAACCATGTATCTTTATTATCTTACCGTAACCATTTCTGGTTCTTTGCATCATCCTCGATTCACTCTTTTGCACAATTCATCAAAGGTCGAGGTAAGTCTACGAACTTACGAGAGTGCTACATTTTTGTTATTTTTGGACTATGGTTGGAAGCAATAGTCAATCAATGTCATATTGTTGTAGGAATTGATGTGTGTGGTCGGGTGGTGGCAAAAATATCTTCCATCAACATGTAGGTCAGTGTACAAATCACAAAGGCATTATTACACTTGGTAGCCATGCACTTATAACACAATGTCATTATGAAACATATCAAGTATATATGCCATACGTTTAAACACTTAACACGTAGCTCTTAAATCGAGAAAGGCTATGATACATTATTCAATACTGCGGGAAATCATTAATTGTTTAATACATATCGTTAACGTTTTATAAATCTTAGAATTTCGTGAAATAAGATCTAGGTGTGATGCTCACGTTCTCAAATGAAGGTGTTATGAGAAAATGATAGATAAAAAAATGGAGACTTATAAGCATCAAGAGACTGAGCATGTCTAGAAATACCGACCATTTTTTAGCTAATGCACCATATTTGCATGTAGTAGACAACGCCCAAAATCATAGCTCTTTGTGTGTTGGAAAATTTTTAGTGCAAATCTAGATGCTTCATCAAAATTTATGAACAAACCTTATTTTCCTGGCCACACTAAATACCTCTTACAACGGTACATCCCCAAATAATTGATAGCAAACTTCACAAGACTCTTACCACAAGACCATGTGTTACATCTCATTACCTCAACAACTTACTGTAATCTCTCATCTCATTGAAATGGTAGATATCTATCTCTATCGTGACCACTTCTCCTAAACCACACTCATTGCCTGCAGAGCATGAGCATTCATTACACCTCTCCCCTTCTCCATATCTACAAGATCGAGATCTCTGAAGTCCATTTTTTTTTAAAGAATGATCGCCTTCCTTTATGTCACTTAGGCTACAAAAAAAACGCCTCAACCTTACCTACTGCTACCACATTCATCAGTTCAATAATTTACTTACTTTATTCTATTCCTGCCCCTGCCGGTGCAATTATTCCTACCTCTGTAGCTATTGGTTCACACTTATTTCCCATTTGAGAAGCAACTTCATGGTAAACCTATGTATAGATATGATTTTTTATCCCATTAACTTATGACATCCATTTTGAATGATCAGTGCAACACATAGTCTAAACAAAGAGATACATGGAGGTTAGGTTACATGATGATCCTTATCTCAATATCGATCACAATCTCTTACTTCATCCCAATCACGAACTCTTTTAAAAGTTTTGTCACATTTTTGCTTGGAATTATACTAAAAAATGTATGCTCTTGAACTGAACATTAAGTTATGGAACAATATTCCCGCACGGGAGTGGCTCATTGGCGATTTGCTTGATATGAAGTCACATATTGCAAAGGATGTCATGAGTTTGAATCATACTTGAGATTAGCCGTGTCCCATGCTTGTGGGCTGTTGTGGGGAACCTAGGGGTATAGTGGTAGCGGGAATGGATCCCTGGACCCTGTGTCACTCTAGTACCAACCCAATCCCTAGTTTCTTATTCCCCTAGTAAAAAAAACTATTGAACAATCTACTTAATTGTTGGAGTGATTGTCGCTAATGGAAGTCCCACTCGACAAAATTCTAGCATGCAACCAACACAATACACATCAATATTTTCAAACTGTTCATATCAATAATGCATAGAATTAACCTACAAATCCAACTTCGACAAATATGTGTTGCCATACAACCTTGTTAATATTAGTATATTTAATGCTATATATTATGATTGACGTTTTGGAAGAATTTTCACTTCGAGAAGGATTTTAAAAAATTTCTTCAGTGTTTCGGCCCTAGTTTGCGCTTGGGAGGCTTTTCTTTGCAGGATCGTGGCTCCATCCCTGTTTATAGGCTCCTTGTCGTTGATGTGAGAAGAGATTCTGCTCTGGCTCAATCCTTGAAGGAGGTTTTGATTTTCAGGTGTGTGAGTTGCTGGTTTCCTCCAAGGCTAAGTCCTCTTCAAGTTTCTACAATCTTTAGCGTGCCTTTGATCGGCTCTAGTTCTACTAGAGCATTTTAGGATTTTTCTTGAAGATTTGTGAAGCTATGTCTTAGATCTTGGATCTACCTAGTTTTGAACCAGAGAGACTCGACTCTAGCTTGTCCTTTGAAGGATATCTTGTATAGCAGGCTTGTTGTTGTTGGAAGGTTCCATCAGTTTTCAGGAATTCTTCAGACTTCTGCCTGTCTTTGTTTAGATCTTAGCTCTATAATTGTTGGAGTGGTTCATCCCCTAGCATGTTGGTTTGAGGTTTTGTTGGAAAATATTTTTATGCTATTCTCATAAGATTCATTTTGGTGCTCAAATAATTCCCTTATGGACACCGGAGGGGACCTTCCTCCTCCTCTACCACCTGAACTGGATGCCTTCAAACTACTGGTTGCCTCCTGTGGAAAGAGGAAAGGGGGTCCATATTCGCAGAGATTTGTGAAGAAAGAAGACATTCCCTCGGTTGAATTTCCCGCTGAACGGACTTGCCGAACGACATTAAATCTTGTTGAGCGTGAGCTTATTGGGCAATTTACAGGCCTCTGGCATTCTCCTAAGGCTATTGATGGATGGGTTCAGCAAAATTGGAGGCCCTTAGTAACTGAAGATATTCGAAATCACCTTGTAGGCAGAGGATATTATGTTTTTGTTTTTTATTTAGCTAAGGATCATGATCTTATTTTTCAGAACGGTCCATACTTCATGGGCCCTCAGGGGCTCTATGTGAATAAGTGGTATCCATATTTTGATCCTACCCAAGATATTTTGTTTGTTGTTCCTATTTGGGTAAGTATTCCTCTCTTACCTTTACACTGCTGGAACTCAGAATACCTGGAAACCATTGAGAACAAGCTCGGAAAATACATTGATAGGGAAGAAAGGAAACATCAATATTTGTGTGCAAGAATATGCATTGAAGTTGATTTGGAGATAGGGCTTCCATAGGCGATCAATTTAATAGTAGTTGAATGGTCTCACATCAGAGAGTTAGATTACAAACAACTTCCATTCAAGTGTCGGTTCTGCCATGGTTATGGTCATTTTGCCCAAAATTGCAAGAAAAAATCAGAAGAAGATCTTGAAAAAGAGAAGGTTGATCAGTGGACTCAAGTTCATAAATCAGGTATTTCCAATCAGGACAATAAAAAGAAAGGCAAAGAAGGAAAGACTAGGAATGGAGCCATTGTTGTTGGGAATATTCTTCCTAAAACCCAGGCTATAGAAAATCCCAATGCTTCATCTAATCATTTTGTTGTTTTAAGTTCTTTTGAAGATATTCCTATTCTTGAAGAGGGTGAACTGCAATACTTAGCAAAGCAGGATGATGAAGTTGAAGTAAACACTGGACCATTAGACTAATCTAGAACAAATAATTCAAAACTACCAAGTGTAGGTGCAACCTTGCAGCAAAACCATCCTTCTCCAAATGGAGCCAAAACTTATCCCTCTTATGCAGGAATAATATAGAAGAAACCGGTTGATAGTTTAGGTTCTTCTGACGAAGATTCTATAGAGAAAATTTCCATAAAGGCAAGCAAGAATTCTTGAAATGAGGCTATAGAAGAAGAGGCGGAGAGATTAAAGATGCAGGGTAGCCAGTCCACAATTAAAATGTCACTTGGCAGAAGCAAGAGGACTAGACCCCCAAAGGGAGTAATAACTCCCTCTCTCTCTGGTAAATAATGCAGATAGTCTCTTGTAATTGCAGGGGATTAGGGAATCCAAACAAAGCAGAAGCAGTCAAAGATTTAATGAGAATGAATTCTTCTAATATTCTCTTGCTTCAAGAGACAAAGATATAAGAGGAATCTCTTCTACTCTTATGTAAAACAAAGTGGAAAATGAATGTTGGCAAGGTTGTCAACACGAGAGGTACTTCTGAGGGCCTTGCAACACTATGGCATGAGGACAATTTTATTCTAAAAAGCTCATTTGTTATCCAGCACTGGATTTTTACAGAACTCCATCATATTTCAAGTAATATCTCAGTGGCTCTTTTCAATCTTGTGTCCCAGTTAATTTTATTGAAAAAAAGAATGTTGGAAATCACTGTCAGATTTCTTAGAAATCCATTCTCCTATAAATACTAAAGTGGCAGGGGATCTCAACATAACTGTTGTCCCAAATGAGGAAAAAGGTGGAGCTCGTGGTAAGTATCATTTTCAAGATACGGTAGAGGCTCTGATCCAAGCTAGCGATCTTATTGATTTTAAACCTAAGAAAGGACTATTCACTTGGTCCAATAACAAAGTTGGGGCTGCCAATATCGCTACTCGCCTTGATAGGTTTCTGGTCCAAAGTTCCTTGATGGATGGGAAATTCATAATTTCAACCAAAATTTTGCCCTAACTAACTTCAAATCGTCATCATTTTTCTTTGATGTTTGAAAAAGAGAAAGATCTTGGCCCAATTCTGTTTCTCTTTAGTACTCCTCTCTAGATTGAGAGAGACGACTTCTGGGAAACAGTGTCACAAGCATGGACTGAGTATGTAGAAGGATCTCCCAGCTTTGTTTGGGAGCAGAAACTTAAGAAAACTAAATATGCTTTGAAAAATTGGGCAAAAAAACCTCTCAATACTCCGACGAGCATTAGGAAAGAGAAAGAGTTAGAGTTATCTGAGATCCAGTTAGCAATGGAGGAAAGTGAAATTACCAAATCTCAACTAGCTTTTGAACTGTCCGCACAAATTAAAACCTCTCACTCTTTCTGAAAGGAAGAGGAATACCTTCGACTAAATTCTCGTAGTCTTTGGTTGCAGGCGGGAGATAAAAATATAGCCTTCTTCCATCGTCAATGTAGAGCTAGACTTTCACGAAATCATATTTCAGAAATCTCCACGAGTGAGGGGGGAATTATTAAAGGTCGTGAACAATTAAAACAGGCTGCAATAAGGCACTTTCAACACTTGTTTCAGGAGGATGGAATCTCTGATGGTGAAGTGACTGCTGATTTTTTCGCTAATGTTCCTTCTATTGTCAGCTCAAAGGGTGACAATGGTGTAATGAAGCCCCTCTCTGAAAAAGAAATTTTGGATGTCATATGGGCAATGGATCCAAATAAAGCTCCTGGGTTGGATGGGTTTTCTTTCCATTTTTATAGAGTCTGCTGGAAAATTATAAAAATAGACCTGTCACATCACGTCTCAGATTTCCAAACTTTTGCGAGACTTTATTTGGAACGGTGGTAAAGGCAACCAGAATAAGATGCATTTGGTAAGTTGGGATATTCTCAAAAGACCAATTTCCGAAGGTGGATTGTAAATTCGTGATCCTAGATTGGAAAATATGGCATTGGGAGGTAAACTCATTTGGCAGCTAAATGCAGATAAAAACCATCTAATTAGTAAGATATTTTGGATGAAATACCTAAAGGGTGGTTATTTGAGAAATTTAAAAAGTTCAAATACCCCCACAGGCACAGCAATCTGGAATTTATGCAGAAGAGGAATCGATAATTTTAATCAACGGCTCTTTAGAATCCCTAGCAATGGGAAGATGATCCTTTTGTGGGATGATAATATTTTAGGAAATTATCCTCTTTCCGCTGTCATCTCGTTAGAAGAGATCAAGGATTGGTTAACCAATAAAGGCCTTCTTCGGCTGGATGATATTTCTTCTTGGGACAGCGCTGGGAATTGGGCAGAGTGGTCCTTTCCTGAGATTCTAGATCATCTTATCTCCCAAAAAAATTCTTGCTCTCTTCTCATTCAGGTCTTGCTCTAGTTCATTGCTCTTATAAAGATAAATGGGTTTGGGGCCAAACTGGAACTTATTCAGCTACTCAAGGCTTCTCCGAATTACAAACTCCTCATGTCTCTATCTTATCCCCTGCGCATTGGAAAAAAATTTGGTCTTCTTTCATCCTTCCCAAGGTGAACTTCTTCACATGGCTTCTCATGCATAAAAATGTATTGACGGGTGAAAATTTGATCAAACACGGATTCCTTGGACCGTATAGGTGTTGCTTTTGTAACTTTTCCTATGAAATGTCATTCCACATTTTCATTAGCTGTGTCTTCACTCAATTGGTGTGGGAGTTGGTCCTTAATGGTTTGAATGTATCTGTCCCTATCCATACTGAAGTCGTACCTCTCTACATCTCCTGGAAAAAACGGAGTCCAGAAACAAGATACAAAACTGTTGAATCGACCAAACTCTGGCAATCATTTCCGAACTACATTTGGTGGAAACTGCGGCTTGCTATAAACGATTGGATTTTTAACAACTTGCCTACGACTCCCTTGATCATGGCACATAAAATCAAATTGATAATTTCTGAGTCAGCTTGTAATTTGGCATCCCCTTCGTCCATGTCTTCAAAGCTTTTAGTGTGGATGGTATCCTGTTTGTTGGGATTGAGAAGGTCAGTCTGCATTAAACCAACATGTTCCCCCTCCTAGTGTGTGCGTTGCAATGTTGTAGAATTTAATGTATGGTGGATTAGCTCCTCTTCAGCTACTATCTTCTTTGATGGTGCATCCAAGGGTAATCCTGGGATCTCAAGAGCTGGGGGTTTGGTTATATCTACAGATAGATTGATTGAATCTAGTTTTAGTTGGGGACCTGGAATCATGTCAAATAATCAGGATAAAAGTTATAGTCTCGTTAAGGCGTGCCAGATTGCAAAGGAGAACGGATATAAGTCAATTCAATTTTTTGGAGATTCAGAGGTATTGATCAAGTATTAAATTCAGAAGATCATTTTAATAATTCTTATTTGAATAAATCTTTGCAAAGAATCTAGAATATTTTGAAAGAGTTTGAAAGGGTTGCATCTTTCCATGTTCTGCGTGAGCTAAATAAAACTGCAAATTCTCTGGCAAATAAAGCTTTCCTGTTGTCACAAGGCAACCTCGACATCAATGGATAACCCAACAATTTTCATCCAAATCCTTATGTGAGATTCAATAAGTTGTGATATGTCTAACTGGGAGATACATTCTCATATTGTAAGAATTTGTACAATCTTTGATCTTCTTGAAGTTTTTCTATTGCTCTGTGTAATTGGTTGATTTCCATTTGCTAAATCAAACCTGTAATTCTTCATAAAAAAAAAATCTATCTGTTTGGGTTTAAAAAAATATTAGTATATTTATACTGCTTTAATAACCCTATGCAAGCAATTATATTTATATCGCTTTAATAACTCTATGCATGCCTTGACAATTAAAGTTATCCGTAAAGTACAAAAATTTAATGATGATATCCTGGCATTTAAAGTTCCTTGCTGAGTCAAAAATTCAGTGTATATGTTTGATTTGGTTTACTAAAATTTCATTCGCTTGGAAGTACACCCAAACGTCCATGTCCATAATATGAGAGAAACATTGTCCACATCCATAATTATTTTTTATTTTTTCAAATTTCTTTAAAATTTCATAAACTAGCATACCCCCAAAGCGAGGGAAATGAAACACTGAAAATAACTTCGGTGTGTCTAAAATGAACGAAGGTGTTATTTAAGGGTTTGTTCCTCTGCAGGTTTTGTCGTATGTCAACGGTTTATGAGGAGCCTCCCTGTGTCATAAAAAAGTTGCTTTCTAGTTGTTTAGGTACAAATTTCTCTAGATGTCACTATGGAAATTAGGCAAACAAGATCCACAAAATAAATAATAATAATGGTTGGTTATTTTGGGATGTATTCACCTCTAGAATCCACCTGCATAGCCTTACTCCAATTTGAGCGAAGAGGATTATTGATCTTGCCGGTAATTTAGCGATGTGAAGAGGAATTTTAATCTTGAGTTGCTCCTCTGAGTTGAAACTCACGTTGTGCAATCCTCGTTAACCCCATGGCCAATGATATTGGTTCTAACTTTGCAGGAAATGTTTTGAGCAATGTTTTATGCTACCTTTGGAACAAAGATAAGGAAAAAAAGAAAATGATCATTTCTTTGCCTCAGACTTTCACCCAGATGGAAGAAGAAGTTGGAGCTTTGGACAATGATATACGTGATATAAACATGGAGCTCAATCGAAAGCATTTTCCTGCTAAAATAAGGGTGTATACTTTTCTATATAAGGCAGGCAATTTAAAAGAGTGTCATGAGAGAATTGTAACCAAATATGAGACTTATCAGCAACACAAAAGTTGTCTCGATTGTTGTCCTAATTGCGTATGCCACTATAGAATGGGAAAACATATCATAGATTGTAGACGAACTACTTCTCAACTCCAGTCAGACATGACTCACCCTCATTTTCCTTGCATCGGGTAATATGGGGATCCTACTCTGCGCCAGCAAATACCGATTCAGGACCATGATTCTTGTCTTGTTATAGATACAAAATGATCTGTAAATACAGAGCTTATTGAGAAATTGTGAGCTTGTTGACCGATTAAGATAACAACATTAGAAGAATCAGAATACTTGGCATGGGAGGCGTTGGTAAGACGTCGTTTCTTGACACCATCAACTATACCCAGAAGGTACTAATTTCATTTAATCTCATCATTAAGGTAATTGTCTCCAAAAACAATATCTTAGATCTGCAAAATTGCATTGCCTATAAATTATAGTTAACTTCTAAAGAAGTCACATGTGCCATACTTGGAAACTCTCGTATATCACTGTATCCACCTACATTAAGTGTCTAGATATTTGTGAGCTTCCCTAACCCTTGTATGCTCTCTAGCTTCTCGCAATGCCAAAAACTCAACGTCTCCAAAGAAGTCAAATGTTCCACACTAGATAGCTCTTGTAGCTCTCTCACATTTGATAGACCACACATGTCAACGTTTTGAATTGGTTTTAAAATTAAGTCATTTGATCAAGAATGAGAGAATGCTATGAACGCTGGTCCACAAATATTTTTGTTTTTAAATTACATTGAATTGACAAGTATAAGGAGAGAATGGGCGTGGTTTCCATAGAAATCCATTAAAATCCCAACATAGTAGGACTCCTTTTAAAAATTTAATAAAAAAACTCAGTGATGAGAGTTTGAGAGTTTGCACTTCATGAAAAACTTTCGAACAAATTGATTTGTCATTTTTAAATTTATTTAAAAAACTTAGTGTTGAACGTTATACTTCAGGAAACACTTGCCAACAAATTGATTTTTACAGTTCAGGAAACGCTTTGGGGGTAAATCTCCTGCTTAGAATTCGCATAAGTTATATCATGGATCAGAATCAACGATCCATTTAAGAATGGAATGAAAGTAATTTAAACATACATGCGGTCATTGTAACCTTGCTAAGCATGTAATAATTTTGTCATTGATGAAGAGTCCTAAATATATTGTATATCTATCCATGATATGATATGTCATACTCACAAGATCAAGAGGATTTTCTACCTTTCCCATGATAGGTACTCGCACAGGGATGAAAGCAGTGTGGTTTCCCAAAGGTGATTTAGTGTTTGGTTTCAACATCTCATCTATGCTCTGCACAAATTTAAGTTGTCAGCGGATATCTGGAAGTTAGGAAAGAAATACTCATACAGAATAAATAAATGCATTTTGAAAAGCTATGGGTCAAATGATTAATGCATAACGAATCACTTATTGAAATCTAAGCGTCAATAAATGAAATACTGATTAATATTCATTTCAATCTATTTTCTTCAGTTATGAACTTGTGTCATTCCATGCTAATAAGTAAATCTCCATTTTGACATAGGGGTGATCAAATAATGAAGTATAAGTATCTTGAGTTGTGTTGCAGATTTCATTTTTTGCAAAAATATTTACAAGTATTTTGAGCTATGTTGCAAAGTTCATCTTTTGCAAAAATCTTTACACAATTGCATATAACTAGAACAAGTAACACATAACATATTTGTTGCACTTAACTTGTGACCCATCGATGTTCACCAACCACAATTTAAGTGGTTGTGCTTAAGAGTTTTTATGGTTGGATGAATATTGTCTCTCCTTAGAGACTTTCCATAACGTATAACCATCTTTTTATTTTTTTTTATGATACAATACTTTGTACTGCGTGATGAAAGTTGTATTTTGTGATGATCCATTTGGATGAATGTAATATTCAAGTTCATATAACAAGAACTCTTTAAGAGGAGGCTTGGTTATGGAACATCTTGAAGGATGACTAGCTGAACGTCATGTAATCATAAATATATAAGTCTCTTTTTTATCGCACCTTAGAATCGCATTTTGTATTTTGTATGGTTTTTTTCTAAACTATATAATTTTAATAAAATTATGTATTAAGATCTATAATTTAAATAATATGTAGCATATTATTTCTTCAAATCTTGTCAAATCTACCTTGTTATTAAAACACATATTAATCATGTTATTATTGCATTTATCAATAGTTGGTAATTTGTATTTCAATCTATCTCTCTCATGAAAATACAAATATTATGATAGATATTAAAGATTAAAAATGAAATATAATTATTTACATAGCATTTAAAGTTGATTAAGTTAAGTGCCCATGTTTAGTGCCCAATATCATCTCGTATCTTTGGATGATGAAGGGAGACCCTAAAAACAACTCAAGAGGGTCTCCACATGGTGGTCACACTGCTCGATGGTACTATGCAATACGTAATAAGAATGATTGTTCGAAAAGGAGGGTCCTTTTCCCCATGTGATAGTACCACCACTCCTAGATTGACCTGTCTTCGAACTCATTTGCCATCAATTTGGCCATTTTAATTATTGTTGTTGCATCTTCTTCTTCTACAAGCCTTGGCTGGGAGGATGATTCTCCAAATTTGATGTGAAGGAGCAGTTGCTTTTACAGCTGCCGATACAAACATAATCGTCATTATGTTAATATTATCCTTGGAAGGTTATGCAATTTGCACTTGAAGGGGACTCATTTCTCCTTATGTTGTTTAGCTTCAATTTGGCTATATCTCGATCTAGTATTCACCAAGGTCGAGACTAAGAGTATTGAATACAAGACCTTAGTTGGTCCTTGCCACTTCAATTTGCCTTGAGTGTTATGTGAACAAGAGAAATTTTGGGCATGTTACTTCAGCATGGTCCCTACCCTCATGCGATAACATATTCAAGACATGGAAACCCATATTCATGACCACTCTATGTTAGAATAGTAGAGTCAAGCTAAACTAGTTAACCTATCTAAACCACCAACAACATATCATAAAAGATAAGAAGAGGAAAATAAAAGGACAAGAGAACATCGATATACGTGGTTCACCCTAATGGGTTACATCCACGGGAAGGTAGTCTTCTATTATCTCTGGAATGCCTTCTCCAATCTTACAAGAGAGCAAAGCACAAATACCCCAAAGAATATAGATGTTGTACAACAGTGTCACAAAAGTACCACTGCTACATCAAGAATACATGATTTTGTAGAGACCCACTTGACCCTATCATATACTAAGAGATGAGGAGGAATTACTCTCACATATTGCATGTGAGATAATATAATTCTCCAAAATAACATCTCTTAATACAATACCATGGACAAATACTCTACACAAGTAAATACAACACCATATAACTATGGGTTAAATGTATTACTCTTTTACATAAGATTGTAGACAACTTCCGACATAATACAAAGACATTATTACCTTCCAAGGAATATAATATATTCCAACACTCCCCCTTAATAATGGCTGGGAGAAGGGCCCACACTAACACTAAGGAAGGAAGGAGTCATTACTGCTCCCCCTTTATGACAACTTCCAGAAGAACCAAAGCTGAAAAAGAAGAACACTTCAGCTGATGGAATTTGACGATGAACAACCGCTTCTCACTGAATCATGAAAGTGCACACGAAACAGGTTGTAGGATGATAGACCCAACAATAAAATGCCGAGAACATGTGACGTAATCCAATCGCAAAATGTTCAGATCACCACAAGAATCATCACAACCATATATGATAGCTGAAGAACTCTGATATAACATCCACACTAGTGTACAAATACCTTCTGATGACCGATACAACAGAACATATAGCTAAGAACACCACAACAATGTACAAAAAAACCTAGATGGCCAATGCACATGCAGATAGCAGATATTCTTCCAATTAAGGTGCAATATAAATATCTGTAGAAGACCTCAAACATCGAAGAAACAATACCCCAATGGTCTATACATCGAAAATGATATCATACAGATGAACATCATGAGTTTAACAGTAGAAGACGGTGCTTCATTACTTCTAAAATAAGGTGAAAGCCTAAACAGAGAACTTATCTGCACAAGAACTTTCAAGATTAAAGCATATAAAGATCATAAAACAAAATTTCTCATACAAAAATGAAAATGCTTATATACCAAAGGTTATCAAACATCATATAAAGGAATGGCAACATAATATGATCAAATAAAAGATTAACTTGCACATTAAGTGTCAGCCACAACATATAAATAGTGAACCAAAGATTTGAATTAAATATATGAAAATTTAGTCATCAAGCAACTAGTCTGAAGCATAGGTGCATTTCTTATTCGTATGATTTTAATATGCAAGAAATGAATGCCCTGAAAATGTCAATGCTTCCATATAGGAACGTTAGAGACAAGTAGGAACAAGATAACATCTGCAATCATAAGAATAGAAATCGCATTGCAACAAGAACAATGTGCTCATGATAAATAGTTCAAGATTTAAAGATTGTTCAAAGCCATATGAATATTGAGTAAAAGATTATCGAAATAAACATGACATGATATATAGATAAATCAAAATGTTTAATATGATCAACATATAGCAAATTATGATCAACTCATGATATCACTTATAAAAAATTATGAAATGACAAGTCACAAAATTTGATATCACATAGATTAAAAAAATGATTTTACTTAAGAATTTAATTAGCAAAAGCATATAATGATCATAAAGATATTACTTATAAAAGAATGAAATTGTTTTTACACAAAGGTCAACAATAACATATAAATAAAGTAATAATGATCACTAGATAACACATGAGATTGTTCTTATAAATTTGTTTTTATATAAAAAAAAGAAAAGAACAAATTAATTATTAAGTATATTTAAAAAATATTAAGCATTAGATGGTTTATTTCCAAATATGTCCATTCTTTACTTTGTCTTACTTGCAAACTCATTATGCTTATACCATTTGAGTTGATATTTATTTATATGAAAAAGAATCTAAGTTGAAAATTAATTAATGTGATCATTGTATTCTAGTGGTAAAATTATGAGTTGTCATTGAATATGTTGTTATTCCAATTCCACTATGGGGTTGTAGAGCACCCAACTATACTTTTTGTGGAATTTGTGTAAATACTTATACCATTTCAGTTTATACTTATTTATATGAAAAAACATCTAGGTTGGAAATTAATTAATGTGACCATTATCTTCTAATGATAAAGTTACAAGTCATCATTAAATTTGTCTTTATCTAATTCCACCCTTATATTAACACCTAATTAAGAGTTAGAACTTTAAAAAGTTAAACGACACATTTATCATGAGTTATTATAGTTGGATTTCCACTCATAACATTTAGTTAACTTTATATGTACTATGTGAAACATTAGTTGAATTTTGAATTCCTACTAATTTTCGTCCACCAAATTCTAATAGACCACATCTCACTAATATGAAGTAAATTAGCATACCTTCAAAGAGGGGGAAATGAAACATCGAAGAGAACTTTGATATGTTTAAAAAATGAGAGAAAGTTGTGTGTAGATAATATAAGTTTATGTGATGAAAGAAAGTCTAAGAAAATAAGTGAAAATAAGTTACATCAAACTTTTCAATCGCCACATAGGTGAAACTAAGTTTCCTCCAAAAAGATTTTGTACATAAAGTTTTTAGATTTGAAAACATATGGTGAATAAGTCAATATTTTCGCCTCGATCCTTTGAATTCCAATGGAAACTTACAAAGAAAAAAAGTCCAAAAATCTGAGGGGCATAGTTATAGGAGTTTTCCAAGTTTTAGGTAGCTTTAGAGAACCTTGAAACTCTTGGACATGGAGGACCTATACCTTTGCAACTGAGACCTGACCTGGACGTGGAGAGACTATACCTTTGAAATTGAAACTTGAACTATGCGAGACATCAAAATTTTTGCACATCATAATTTGCTCAAGTGACACCATTTTTCCTGTCAACCATTTGCATGGGTCCTCTTATAATATCTTGTATTGAAGATCATTGAATGGCCAAATAAGGTTGACAGGTGAAGAAAATATTTTGTTTCATGTTTATAATATCCCAAGTCAATCTTCGTATTGAATATCGATAGTATATAGTCAGGATGTCCATTAGTAGCTTGTTGCCTAATTTTCATGACGTAATCGATGCAGAAGCCAACCCACTTCTGCGCGCATATTGTAGCTCACGGGGCACAAGTTTTCATAGACGTAATAATTCCATTGAATTTATTTTTACCTTTTCTCTTCACTACACGTAAAGGAAAACGCATGGTGCCCTTCGCTCCTTGTTGATCCCAAAACCATCACGATGGAATGTGGAGGCCTATGAGTCGTAAGCTTTGATATATGAAATTGAAAATTACAATCCAATGAACACAAAGTCTTTTTCTTATTGTTACATTTCTTTGCAAAATAAATAATATATATCTGACCGCTCATTAGACTCCCATAAACCTTTCTTCAACCTTCAGATTCGCATAATTTTTTCTTTCTTTTTCAAGTTCTGCAACTTCGATTAGCTCCATTAGTAGATCTCATTGCTAAATATAAAAAATTTCAAAACCATGGCGATGGTATGGTCTGTTGGTGTTTTAAATCCCAACCAACCTTCAAATCGCCCACGTGTTTTCCAATGCAATGTCTTTCTGGCTCACGGAGTTTGGGTTTTCATATGTACAAACCCAGTGTCCGGTGGACCTACACAGTTGTGTTTCAAATGATATGCATGACTGCAATGTGTCCCATGGAAACTGTAGAAGTAGACTGTTGGAACGATACAAATATGTATGACAAAATATGAAAGTTTCCTAAGAGATGTTGTTGAGAGCTCTTCGCCCATCGACTTTGGCGTTGGACAGAAATCATCATTATTGATGATTTATTGCATAAATATTTTGTAAGTATTTATGATTGGATACATAATTACCATGTGGGGAAATAGAATGGTGCTTGTTGATTGTCATGAAGACGATGCCTTTGACGGTATTCAAATGAGGAGGTCGCAACTTGTTGATTGAAGCTTCTCTCTTGGAACACAATATAATGACGATGAAGTCCCTGAATCTCATATGGATTTGCTTGAACAAACATCCCAACTCTTCTCTACCTTCCTCGATTCTAATGAAGAATTTAAGGCTTCTACAGGTGTCAAGGAGCGCAACAGAAATATTCTGGAAAGATGAATCATAGGTAAATAGAAATTCGTTATTCACAGGAAAATAGAAATCTGTTGCGTTAAAGTTTGTATGTTTACTCCATATTAAAAACACCATATGTAAATATCTAGCTTATGGTAAATGTAAACATTTTGTAGGCATCTTGGAAGCAATACAAAAAGGAATTTCCAGTCTCATGGCTGTCAAACCCAAAGCCAAATGAGGCGAAAAATCATGGGTATTTTCATACGAGGGTCTGTATAGCATGCATTACCTACATGCATCAATTTGTGAATCGATGAGACTTTATCCGCTGGTCCTCTTGGACTCCAAGCATGCTCTCCATAATGGCATTCTTCCTGATGGGACTATCATGCACAAAGGCACTCGAGTGACTTACCACCCATACGCCATGGGTCGTAGGGACGCCATCTGGGGTATCGACTACCTTGAATTCAAACCAGAAATATGGTTGAACAAGTATGGGCATTTTATCCCGTAGAGTCCCTTCAAATTCACAGTCTTCCAAGGCAGTGCGCGGGTCTATCTCAGCAAAGATATGGCATTTATTCATATGAAATATGTTGCGGCAACTGTGGTTTCTACGTTCATATTATAACGCCTAGTTGAATATTCGGCTATGGGAAATCCAAAGCTCATTCGCAGCTTGACTGCGTGCATGAAGGGTGGTTTTCTCGTTCTGCTTGAAAATAAGAAGGTTAATTGGTAGCCCTAGTATCCCCATCATAACTTCATTCGGTTCAGTCTTTTTCACTTATAAAAATACATTTATAAAATAAAGGAGATCCAAATACCATCAATTATACTTTAAGCTTTTAACTATCATTTATTATTATCCTTGAAAAAAATAAAATATAAATCCCATGTCTTTTTCTTGAAAAAAAAATTCAATTAGGTTATGAAAAAATTCAAATATAAAATCCCATGTCTTCTTCTTGAAACAAAATTTCAGTTAGGTAAGAACCCACATATTTAATAAAATAACAAAAACAATCTGTGTTTGCTCAAATAATTTTGATTTGGAATTATAAAAAAACAAGTTCTTTATGTAGAAGAAATCTTAATTTAGCATGGATTTATACTGGTATGGAAACGCTGAAAAGACTGTGTTCATAGTATAGTTTAAAAGTTGAACTTCTCTTCCCCTGAATTGCCCTCTCTGTGTGAGATCAGGGTCACTGCTATGAGATTATGATTGCATTGCATTGGCCAAATGCATAGTCTATACGCCACAAACAAACCAACATTAAAGAAAGACATAACATAAGAGTTAATTAACATTGAGATGGATGATATTCATTAATTAATATATGTGGAAACAGGCATAGAGGAAAATTCAATGCTAGATATTTACATTCATTTCTACCAAGTTACTCTTAGAACTTAAGAACCAAATTGCATCACGGTATTTTGAACATCCAAACATAATCCTAACAATACCTAAAGCCACACATTCTAATGGTACAATTATGTGTATACCATGTATCATAACTTAGATAAAACACAAAGTGTAGTCATACAACCCTTCAACATTAATGTCATATAGCATTCACAATCATTTCAATCATGTAGCATTCACAACCCGTCAACCATGTAGCATTCACAATCCTGTGAATCATATAGCATTATTCCACATATTTTTGTAATATACACAAAATTATGTATTCGTTTATTTTATTTTAAACTATTATAAAAGAAAAAAAAAATATATTATCAAGTATTATAAAATAAAGTAAACCAAGTAATTCAAAAAGGTATTGGCGCAAATCTTCAATATAAATACCTTTAGGAATATGGAATGAAAACACACCAAAAAATAAATAAATAAAAAGTAGCCTCCCAACACCATCACCGAATTGCTCGAGTGTGAATGAAGTAGCAAAATTGGAGCTCGATCCTATGAGCCCATGCAAAATGGAGATATGGCAGAATGTACTGAAAAGTAGTCATTCTACTACTCTTGAGGACTTGTTACAAGGCCAAGGAAAGTTGGTGTCCCTTCTGGTATGCAAAGATATGTACAACTCCCAATAGTTTAGAGGGTAATTGAATTAATTGATCATAAGTGTTTTATAGCTCTAAATCAACATGCAATAATTCACTTCAGCCCGAGCAATAGCTCATGTGGAGCTTGGACATGGACAACAGAAAGTGAAGACTGTAAAGCTAAAAGTAAGCATTTCCAATGCATTGGAAGAGGCTCGTGGATGTCCTGTTGAGGTCAAAATAATATTATGGGTGCCAACGAGTTGTCAAAATGAGGTTTTGGAGGACACCAATGTCTTGTGTTGTTAACAAAATAAACTGAAAATCTCTGAAACTGATCGCTTATGTTGTTGATGCCCCGGGTCGAGAAAATGTAATTTATTAAAGAAGAGAGGATGGAGGAAAAGAAATCTCCAGTTTCTGCCCATTTTTCTCTGGTGGATGTTTTTTATAAGTAAGAGATTTACGATTTCCCTCTGCAAAATGATGGAATAGACTACCCATTAGAAAAATAGACTCCATGGGTACAATTTTCATGAATTTTTGAGTTGGTCAACGTAAAACCAACACATTCCAACCGAGATAATTGTGGCCAAGGAGCCTTAACAAGGTCCAATGGTTAATCAGTCAAGCGAACATAGTGATTTCAATCGGTGATAGGTAGTATCCGTTTGATGATCCATACATTAACCTGGACCTTTATCCAGTGGATCCGGTGGATAAAGTAATTGCTTCAGAAGCAATTGATTCAGTTGTCCCAATCATTTTAGTTGACCTAGTTGGTAAGGTAATGTTTCTCTTTCTCTACAATACTAATCATCTAATTACTTTGGGTCCTTACCTGAACATCATGTAGTTCAGGCCTGGTTTTCCTCTCCTTATTTTCTATTTCAGTAGCATACCTTGCTAAAGACGTGATTTATAAGTTATTAAGGGAATAGGGTCAACCCATATTTTTAACCTAAAGACACAATTTATAAGTAGTAGAACACTCTTCGAAGGAAGAGAATGTAGAATTGAAGAGAACACTCTATATACCTTTGGATTTTCATTTCCAAGTTGTGAGTTAAGTTCCTTTAGTTTGCACTATAAGGGTTAAAAAAGACATACCAATTTCAGTTGTACGATACACTTCACTTGGGCAAGTTATCTTTTATCATTAGATTCTACCCAATAAAGAAGATGCCAAAGAAGTAGATAGGGTTGGTAACATAGAATAAAGAGACCAAGAGTGAGGTTGAGAACAAAAGCAAGAAGAATAAAAGAAGAGGACCAAGAGGAATAATACAAAGAGAACTGGTTATCAACAACATGTAAAGGACATAGTTGTCAAGGCTGTGGACTCTGTGTCGAAAGCTAAGGTAAAAAGAAGTGTTAAGGTGTATGAATGTATCTACTATTATAATTATTCTTGAAGAATAAAAATGAGTAGTAGACCAATTCCTTCTTAATAATTGTCCTTAGATGTTTGAATATTTGTTTCATGCATCCTTGCATTCCATTCATAATCTAAAGTGTCCATGCATAGTTAGATTAAATCACGAGCTTTCCAAGTGCTTAGCCTCAATTGACACAAGCATAGAAGAAGAAGCACCCCTTGCATTCCTACGCACTGTATCTTCATCCCAACTTTAGTCATGTGAACCTAGTTTGTAATGTACCCCCAAAACTATAGGGTAATTAATTAGTTTAATGGTGAATGGTCACCTATATTCTGAAAGAGGAGCAACTTACTATTTAAATCATATAAATAAAGCCTACGACATTATGTAAAAGGTATATATGGGTATTAGTACCATTTATTGATTGCCAAATGTCTTTCAAATTATACCTAAAATAAATTTAACACAGGTTTAGCAAAATGAAAGAAAAGTTAGAAGGAATTTAGGAAAGAGTTGTCTGCTCTAATCAGACTATCATTGAATAAAAATATTCAACAAGGGCGTGCACAATTGGCTCATACACTATTGCCCTTGCCAACATGAAGCTGGATAATTATCATAAATTCAAGTTTTCATAGAAACTTATTATGTAAATCCAAGATTGATTGATTGATTCTCCTCATGTCATCACACATAGGAGTTTATTCTAATTTTTGTTTAAAATTATATTTCCCCACAACAGTTATAGCAGTTCCTAGATCATCCATTCCTTAATATATTGTCGTCCAATTGCAGAAGCATTGACAAGTATGAAAAACTGGACAAGATAGCTTAAACGACCTATAACGTAGCCTTTTAAGCCAGGGATAATAAAAATCGCTAGCTTAAAGGAGATTAACTTGTTATGCTAACTTTGTCATCCTTCTATGGTTTGTGGGAATAGAGGAAGCATTCATGTAGGTGGAAGGTTGTATATAAAGGTTTTATCATTATGGAGTGCATGAAACATGATCTCCAAAAGAGACCTTCAACCAGAGTGAAGTAAAATGCCTAACGCTACAACTTTTGTATGGTTACATGTCCAGGGCACGTTTATGTGTCCTTTTCGACGACCTTTCCAACGTTTAATCTTACAGCTGTTGCTTTTCTAATATTTTGACAGCCAAAGTATTCAAACAAGCACAAAATAACTTATGGCAAATCTCTGTTGTCGCTAGGCATCTGTGATTTAATATCTGTTCGATTTTGAAGTTTAGAATGTGTTGGTTTTACGTTAACCAGCTCTAAAACTCATGAAATTTATACCCATAGAGTCTATTTTCCTAATGGGTGCACTATTCCATCATTTTGCAGAGCTTAGCACACCATGAATACGCTTTCTCTGAGGTGATTTGCAGTTTTCTCATCAATTTTGTGTAGTTACATTAATTCACTCTGAATTTGTAGTGGCGTTATTTATGATTTTGCAGTGGGTTTATTATCCTTCATTCTCCATGAGCATAGTAACTAATTACATCTATGTATTTTCAACAAATTTATAGGTTTGAAGTAGATATGTTAAAGAAATTTGCCATGGGTTTGCCTCCGGAGCAATCCCGTCCAAGGGAAATTTCAACATGTAGATATGAGTTTGGTTGGGGAGCCTCACCAGATGCAACCATAAGTAAAGGACCCATGAAACACAACTATGCCACCACCACCATCAGTCCTGCCCTGATAGTCATTGTTGTAGTTCTAGGAAACGCTTTACTGGTGGTAAGTTACTAAAAGATTTTTGCCAAGTATTGCAAGGCTTCTCGATGGAGACCTTTACTCAGGAGGAGGCGTAGGAGTTTGGACTCTAAAGACAATATACAAGTCGATGCTTATTCAGTGGAAGGATTCCAAGACCCAGAAGGTTGGTAGATAATTACTCAATCATATGGTATGGATGAAGTTGTGATCACATTCATTCCTCTCTACATATTCACTAAAGCAGAGAAGCTCATAGACAAAATGGAGTGTGCAATTTATCTGGTTGAGTTTCAGGAGAATGAGGCTCTCAGGCTTCTTCCCAAATGCAGCCATGCGTTCCATATTAATTGCATTGATGTTTGGTTGTATTAACTGCATTGGTGTTTGGCTAAGGTCACATGCGAATTTTCCTTTATGTAGAGCCAATATTGTGTATTTAGAAAACCCGTTTGTCCTTGCCATGGCGTCCCAAATATGTCCTAGTCTGTATCATGGGATGGCTGGGGTTGTGCACAACAGTTTTAGATCAGAAGACTCAGGTGCCACTAGAGCTAGAAATAGTGCAGAACGCATGAATAATCTGGATTTTCAAGAGTGTGGGGATACAGGACTGCAACGCACAGGCTTAGAATTGGAAACTTAAGGATTTCCAAGGTGTAGGCAAGCAAAAAAATAGGGTTAGGGAGGGAAATTTGTATGAGAAGTATGGATCCAAAATGACATTTCAGAGCTAGGAAAGTTGAGAGATGGGACACTCACATTGAAAAATGTAAGCATAATTATTGATCCAGTGTTGTAGAATCCTGTTTCCGTAGCGATTGGTAGGTTAGGACATGTTCAGTAGGTAACTGAGATCAATTGGTACGAGGTTGATGATAAAACTTAGAAGCTTTGGGTATGCTGATAGGATTAATGCCAGGAGTATAATATTGGAAGTAAGGGGAGATGAAACTATCGCAGGTGCTGAGGGAGACTCAATAATGGAAAACAACATGGATCTTCATGGAATGAGCATTACAATTTTAAAGAGTCTTCGTCATGGATACCATATGGATTCTGTGTGTTACGGATCCAGATCGTGAACACGGGGTGGTTCCTCACAGGTCATCAATAGATGATGAAACATCTAGAGGAACAGGTCCTTAAATTACACCTTCGGTGTAATCACATTAAAAAATGTAAATCCAATTCGAGTCTATTTTTGTTTCAGAGCACTTAAATTTATTGCACTTTTCATTTAGAACATAAAATTGCATGAGTTTATATAAGTGCTAAATGTATTATTCGTGAAACTGAAACTAAAATTACATTGGTTTATGACATAATACCAATATTCAAGTATAAATATGATTTGATAAATCCTAGTATTACTAAAATAGATATTTCATAAATAAAAAACATGCATTGGTTTACATTTTGGAAATTAAAAAATATACTTCTTATTCAAAAAATTTAAATAATATTCATTATTTACTGCAAGTAAATTGAAACGTATTTTATTTGAAACATAATATACATAACATGATATAACAATGTGAAAATAAAGTTTAATATGCAAGTATGGGATCATGAGATAATTGTATGTTAATGTATGCAATTTTTAATGTTTGTAAGTAATGTTTGTAAGTAATGTATGTGAAAATAAAGTTTAATATGCAAGTATGGGAATGTTTGTAAGTAATGTATGTGAAAATAAAGTTTAATATGCAAGTATGGGATCATGAGATAATTGTATGTTAATGTATGCAATTTTTAATGTTTGTAAAGTAATGTATGACTTCAAAGTTCATTTAAAAGATTACATGGAATAATTGCCATAAATATGTTTGAAATGATTTTTTATTTTTTATTTTTTGTGTATTCAAATTTTATTTAGTTTTTTTTTTCCAAAAACATTTTTTCTTATGTTATTTTATATTTAGTTATGTGAAAGATATTGTAATTTCCTTGTGATACACGAATTCTCAATGAGCATATGATAAGTCATTGATGAGTTTCAATCATTATTGTTTTTTTTCTCATTGGAAAAAAACATTTATATTCCAAAAAGTGAAATATACATAAATTGTCTCAAGTCCAAAACAAAACCGAATCCTAAAAAAAATTCTGCTCGTGAAGCAAACTACAAAACTTCCCTTTGAGGACCTACATTGAATCAAAACTTGCTCTATCTGAATTACAAGGTTACTAAAAGAATCTAACATAAACTAAATATAAATAAGTCGAAATAACTAAGCGAAAGAACAAAAGAGAGACATGGCAAAACAAAACTTAACTGACACCATAACCAAACAAAATCAAAATGCTAATAGAGAGGGAGTTCAACCTCGGCCTGGATTTGACCATCCATGAATTTTGATTCTATTAGAGTGCCTTCATGTAATAAGAGAGCTAATTGTTTTGATAATTCATCTACTTCTTGGTTTAACTCCCTATATATATGGTTGAAAGGCACCCATTTGAAAGAATAAATTGCTTCTTTGACTAAAGACATTGAATTTATCAAACCCAATATCTCAACTCTTGTCCTTTTGTTGGCCCATTCAATTATAACCTTTGACTCCCCTATTACCTACATTTTGTTACAATCATTTTGGCGAGCACATCTAAGTAAAATCCAAAGAGCATATGGTTTTGTGTGAGTATTGGTTCCCATGCTAGTTGCATATTTCATATGGAAACTTATCCCATCATTTACATGTAAGCTACACTTGATCCACATATTCCTAGATGATCTTGGCTTGCCCCGTTGAAAAATCCCCAGGGTATCTCATTTTTTAATTTCGACATTTCTAGGATTTCGTTCTTTTTTCCTTCGGATTGGTCTCACATTCCTTTGTGGTTTTAATCACTAGATGAGCAATTACCATAGGAGGATTAATAATCCCTTGGAAAGTTCGAATATTGTGAGCCCACCATATCCAATATACTAACTCAGTAGGCATTGTTTTAAACTCAATAATTGCTCAATTCAAGAGCCATTCTTGTATACACCCTTCCACATAGAGCTTGTTATAATTTTCCTTTGCGTTGAGTGTTCCACTAAGAGATTGTTCCAAACTTCCTTAGTAAAGCAATAGGTGACAAAAAGGTGATGGATTGTTTCAACTACTTGGGCACATAAAATGCATCTATTCAGACCGATCCACCCTTGCTTCATTCCATTGTCCCAAGTTAACACTTTGTTCACAAAAATCAACCATAAGAGAACTTTATATTTCATAAGATCTGGAAGTTTCCATACCACCCCCACCACCATTTCTTGTACCCCATGAAATATTCTTCTTCCTTGGTTGTATAACCAAGCTTTATTGTGAACTCCCCCAGATAGGTGTTTTTATACCAATAGAGATTACATTTTTCTTCTATTAATTTGATAGCTCCATGCGCTAGCTTTATTAAGTACAATTTCCACTCTTATGCATACAACCCATCTAGCCCCAAAACTTTCATCATCACCCATTGCTAAGGCCGTTCAAAATAAACATTTGGATGAGCATCACCTTTCAAGGAGAAGATACCAGCAAAGTGAAGTAGATGTAACAAAACTTCCAACAAACTATAAAACCCTTTCACACTTGACTAGAGATCTTCCCAAATATGACGTTCTTTCTATCTCCTATCTTCTAAACAACCAAAGTACTAACAAGAGGGGAAGCTTCAACTAATGCCAACCAAACAATAGGTCCTCCTTTTGAGGATTTACTTACCTCTTTGAACCCAAGTCTCCATAGATCGTTCCTTTATGTACTTAGATTTCATAACTCTATCCTAGAGAGCCTAGTTGTAGGATGACCACCATAAATTCTTTATTGCAAAAGCTTTGCCAAAAGAGTATATAGTTTTTAGGCCCCATCCTCCTACATGTTTTGAAGTTGCCAGTCTAGACCATTTAACTAGGGGAATTCCTTTGGTTGACCTCGTACATGTCCATAAGAACATGAAACACTTCTTCATGATCTTAGTGAATATACTTTTATGAACTTTTGCAAGGACCATCCAATACATTGGTATGCTTTTGAGCACCAACTTTACTAGAATCAAATGACACCCTCTAGATAGCCATCTATTTACCTAAACTAAAATTTGTGATTCAATTTTCTTTAACATCCACAACCAATTGTCATGTTTGTACATATTAGGCTTAGGAAATAAACCTAAGTACTTGAATCCTTGATCAAACTTCTTAGCCAAGAGAGAGGATTTCCTCAATAGTTAGAACATTCTCTTCCAAAATCTCATTTACCAACACCAATGATTTTTTAGGTTGATTTCCATTACTATAGCAAGACAATATAAGCTATGAAATTCCTTAATCCTTTTGACCTCTTGAACAATACCATGATAAAAAATTTGGATATCATCCAAAAACAAAAGATGTGTGATGTCCACTGAATTTGAGACTTTTATTCCTTTCGGTTTCCCTCTGCTCTTTTTATTCTTTATTAACAAACTAAGACTTTATGTGACCAACTGAAATAAGAAAGGGGATAACAAACATATCACAATCCCCACGAAGCTCTAGAAAAACATGATGGAGATCCATTAATCATGACAACAAAGGTGGCTAACTAGATACATCCCATAATCCAATTAATTGCTTGTAAACTCATTCACATCCTAATTAGGATGAGCCTAAGATAAACCCACTTCACCTTATTATATGCTTTCTCTAAGTCGATCTGTAGAACAACAACTTCTATCTTTGCCTACTTTATGGGATGTAAACATTCTTGGGTGGATGCCACTACGTCGTGGATCTGGTGGTTGAAGAGGAAGTTGAATTGTTCTTTAGAAATGATACCTGACAAGATTCCTTTCAATTTGTTACCAATTAATTGTGAAATTAGTTTATAGATAACATTAAATAATGAGATTGGTTTGTAATAATAAAAAGAGAGAAGAGTATTTTGTTTCTTCATGATTAGGGCAATGGAATCTGAATTTAAGGGTTCTACTACTTTCCCTGTTTCCTTAGATTCTCGAACAACCTTTAGAAGGTTCCCCTTCAATAATAATAAAAAATATAGATAAAATATTGTAGTGAAACCATTTAGTCGACGCTCTTTCTGATATGAGTTTTAAGGGAGAATATGGTCTAAATCTAGATGTATAAGTCATAAAAGAATTAAATTGATAGGTCACCCTCACCCATTCATGGTTTTGAAATCTTCCATGCGATTCTAGAAGGCCACAGTTTAGAATACACCCATCCATGGTATATGGTAGCCCATGGTTTTGGCCCATGTATGGTTCCAAGGTACATTGTAATAAAACTATGTAAGGGCTTTATGCCTTCTCAATAAAGCAATCTATTATTTCTGGAATCTTACATTGGGTTTTATCATTGTGTGTTAATACTGTGATTTCTTCTTGGTTGATATGTTTAAGTTGTTGTTTTAAGGCTCTATGAGCCTCACCTCTGATCTTGATTATGGATCAAATGGTAGAAATTTAACTGCTAAGAGAGGAGGATATTAAACCTGCAAATTGCTGCCATTTGATCCATAATTGAGATCAGAGGTGAGGCTCAGAGAACCTCACCTCTCAAAACAACAACTTAAGTAGATTAACCAAGACGAAATCATCGTATTAACACACAATGATAAAACCCAATGTAAGATTCCAAAAATAATAGATTCCTTTATTGAGAAGGCATAAAGCCTTTATATAATATTATTACAACGTGCCTTGGAGCCATACCATGGGCGAAAACCATGGGTTACAAAATACCATGGATGAGTACTGTATTATAGACCGTGGGATTCTATAATCGCATGGAAGATTTCAAAACCATGGATGGGAGAGGGTGACCTCTCCATTCAATGTTTTTATGATGAATGGGAGAGGATGGCCTCTCCAATTAATGCTTTTATGACTTATACATCTGAATTTAGACCATATTCCCCCTTAAAATTCATATCACTTTCATTTTTTGAATGATAACAGAGTATGCTCAATATCTTTTTCTAGTTATATACTCCTCTAAAGTTTGGTTTCGATCATCATTAAAGCATCTAGACACCTATCGAATAATCTTAAGAATCTCCTCATTTGAGGATATGTCTAGTTCCTTAAAGAGTGAAGACAAATATGTTTCGTCTACCACAACCTTATCTTTAAAGGATCTTACTAATTCTCCATTTGGATTCTTTATCTCCCATATGGTGTTCAAGATCCTTCTGTAATTTGCATAATTATGAAAAAAATGTTGTTGTTGTCTCCCTCCTGAATACATAATGCCCTGATCCTCAATTTCCATGTTATTTTTCCCTTTTTTAATAAATCCAATCTCTTCCCTTCCAAAGATATGAGAGTCTCAAATTCCTTCTCTGAAAAAAACCAATATTATTATCATCGAACAAATTTTTGAACTTCTCTTATGTTTCCCTTAGTTCTTGCTGTGATTTTGCAGCATGGTCTTTTGCCCAAGTTTTTATGACTACTTTTATCTTCTTAAACGAGGTCAAAAATTTATGAATGGTTGAGTCCCCATTAGCTATGTTTAGGTTTTTCTAATTAGAGATAATCAAGTTTGTGAACCCTTCTTTGAGAAGCAAAACATGATTAAATTTCATGGGTGAAGGAGGTTTTTTGTCGTTTGAATCCAATGGAATTAAGGTAGGCTAACGATATGAGATACCTCCAACCTCGATCCAATTTTTCATATTACAAGGCCCATTTATAAAATCCTCCAATATTAGAAACCTAATATTCTATAAATCATCTCCCCTCCTTTCCTTCTATTTCTCCATGTTGGAACAAGTTTCATGCGAAACATAGACATCACGTGACTTTCTTCAAACAAGTGAACAAAAAATTCCCACAAGGGATTCTCCCATGGATCTCTCCCCCCATATTTCTCTTAGGGAGGTAGTTAGATTTAAATCCCCTACTACAACCAACCTACTTTGATTAAGTATGGTTGATTCTGACAATTTCTCCCATAAGAGATTTCTCTCCATATACAACCCATATAGATTTGATACCTTTAGAGAAATAGAAAAGTAATTCGACTCCAAATCAACAAGAATTCTGAAAGGACTACTAATAGTGGCCCCTAAGCTCAATATTCCATCCCATAATAAGCCCTCTTGATTGGCCTTTGACATCAATAGCACTGAAAGACCAATCCTCTAGACAAGACGGAAAAAAATCAACTGCTTTTTTGCTCTAGCACATATATTCTTGAATCATAATGATGTCCATATTATAAGTTTTAAAAAGTCTATGAAGGGATTATTGCTTATGGGACCCTCCTACCCCTCTATCATTAAGGGATGACAAAACAATTGAGTTGTCATTTATAGGTATTTCCTCGCACTTCTCCTACTGCGCTCTCTACCTTGATGCTTCTAAGGACTTTGAGTGTCCCCATGTTCAACGAACTAACTTCATTTTTTGCTTGTACAAATTTTGAAACTAAAATTTTGGATTCTAGACACCAGCCTTGCGACGATGTTCTATCAGTTGGAGAGGAACGATGTATAAAGGAGACATGAGTATTGATATGTTTTGAGCTAACACCATATTTTCCCCATATGGCAAGGAGTTCTTCCACTATGGGGAAAAATATTGGACTTCCAACTCGTCATCCTCATAGTCCATGATGTCATGCTCCATAATTATGCCTAACCATAAAAAAAAAATCCCTAAACAAACTTTCGAAAAACATTCCCAATGACTTGGAAAAGATTCGAAAAAACCCACCATTTTTTTATAATTTTTTGCTAATGAGTAAATAGGTCTTTTCATGCAAGGGGAAGATTCACATGGCATTGAATCTCTTCAAAGGAAATATTTAAGACCCAAATAATGTAGAAGCATTCAAATATAAAGCGATATCTTTCCATTTCAACTTCAAATTTTGCAAAGGGCACACATGAAGTGTTAGATGAGGAACATATGCCAGTGCACATCCTCAGGAAAAGATAAAAGTGAGTGATGACTCAATCTGTATGAGTGAAGGTCGCAATCTGCAAAAAGGGAAAGCGAGCGACCTACCACAACAGTAAATGTCAAGCCCCTCGATCTATGTGAAGACCATGACGCTACACTAAACATGTCTTTGGTTGAAAGTAATATATTAGAGTTTAGGGAAAACACCTACAGGGATTTGTGCTCGTACAGTTGTGTGAGAGTAAACATGATTCCTAGTTGAAAAAAAAAATTCCACTGATTCAAAACCCTACATTTCAAGGTACCTCTATAGTTGGTTTTCCAACAAATAAGAGAAAGGTTACCAATGAATCTTTGTAGTTTGTTTGCCAAGGGATAAGAGAAAGGTTACCAACAAAACTCTCCTCTAAGATGCCAATGACCCTCTCCATTGGTCTTGTGAGAGGGAAAATAATGCCCAACAAAACTCTTAGACCTACAAATAGAGAATAAAAATAATGGAAACATGTTTATACAACTGTTTGAGGGTACACAAAAGAAAACCCAACAATTCTTTTTCTAAGCCTCAACCAAACCTTGGTAGATGGCTCACATATATTTGAATCATTATTATACTTGAAAGCACAAGAAAAAACAATATGGTGAGTCTCTAATCAATATTGCTTTTTAGTCAAAGCAATATTATTGCATATGGATCTAAGAATAAAACATTCCAATAGATTCTAATCAATGTTGATCGAACTAAAGCACATAAGTATGATTGATAAGATTCGGATCATTATTGAGTAAACATACACATGTATCGTAAATTTTAAGATTAGAGGTTCAATTTCCACTATTCTTAATCTCTTGTAATTGAATGACTATTACTTAAAAGACCAATTACTTTATTATTACTAAATTCAATTATTATTACTTGAACTAAAACTTAAAAAGTGTAATTAACGAGACTTTGAATCATTATTCCACAAAGAAAAATCTTGTTACTTGCTATTCATTATGAATCAAAGATAACATATACCATACAATGTCATTCTCAGCAGAAAAACTAGAAACTATCAACTCCCCGTCCCAAAAATACTTCCAACATAAATCAATTCAAATACATAAGGCAATACTTAACAGTCCTCCCTTAAAAAATAGTCTTCCTTTCAATTCTCCAAACTTAACAAAATGACTATAATATAGTGTTTTTCGATAATCATATGAAAAGATCATGACAAACTTAATAAACAAAGATAGAACCTTTAGACAACACATAGTTGTCTGTTTCTTTATAGAAAAGAATCCCTTCCTGCAGACATACTGCCTCCTTTATTGTATGCTACTTAATTCAATTGACGATAAGTATGTAAAAAATAAATTTTATTGAAAGTTACTCGAAGAACCTTGATTCTTGTCCACCGCTCGTCCAAAGAAGCAGCCTAAATATTTGTTATTCCAACAACCCCATCAACTTTAACTCTTGAATGAGGACCGAAACCCTAGGTTTTTTGGATGGGAGCTTGTAATAATAGACCTAGATTTAAGTTGGTCACCTTGACTGGCCTAGTACCAACCAGGGAAAAAGGTGCGAATTGTTTTTTATCTCTCCATTGTTTTTTCTGCTAGTCTGACTAGTTTTTTGGGGTTTTAGTTTTTTATTATTTTTTATGTTTTTTAGTTTTGTACATTAAGTCATTTAGTGGATCACAATGGAGGTTGTGAATTTGTGTGGTGTAGAGGGTTAGACCAAAACAAACCCAACCAGCACCTCCAGGATCTTCAGGGTCCTACACTTGGCAGGATCACCAAATTTAGCTTAACTGCCAAATTCTATGCTAAAATTGTCCACCCACAATTTTTCCTCCATACCCTCCTTTCCGCAATTTTGCCTCCCCGCAACTCTGTTTCCACAATAGAGTTTCCACATGCGGGTTGCAAGATGAGGAATACCAATAACCCATAAATTGCCTTCTGCAATTCTCCTTCCGCAACGGAGTTTTCGCTTACGGGTTGCAGGATGCGAAATTCCAATAATTAGTAAATTGCCCTCCGCAACTTCGTTTCCGCTTGCAGGATGAGGGATGGCAACTTTCCAAAGTTGTCCCTCCACAATTCTTCTTCTACACTCAGGTTGTGGGATTCCGATTTTACCAAAGTTACTCCTCCGCAAATTTTCGCCCGCAAATATTTTTCCCCAATTTTCCCCACCGTTAGATTTTCCTCTGCAACCTTGATCTCCGCCGTCCTTTTTTTGTAAAACTCGTTAAGGCAAAAAAAATGGATTTGGGTGAAGATTGATCGAAGGTCGATCAATCCAACCTTTAGCCTGCACGATTTATCGACCTAGCACCTCTATGTATGCATCTCCCTATACTTTAGTTCATTCAAGCATCAATTTGGCATTTGAACCAACAGTTTCATGAAAACACATCGACGTTCAGAAAACCACCATAGTCGGCTCTACAGAGCTACACCATTCACTACAATGCATACATCTAAGTTAATAATACTGCAACACACATTGCTAATCTTTCTATTAAACAATAAAAGAAAGAAACACGCCTAATTGGCTCTCTTTCAGTCTCTGTAACCCATTTACAAATAGACATAGACGCAGTCTATTCTTCCCTCTGCAAATTTGCAATCCTCACCCTGAAAAACAGAACCCCTACTACTTCTCAAACTTAGTTATTTATCCTAAGTTGTTGCTCCCCCTTTGAGTCGGTTTTGTAACAGACACTACCACGCATAAGGAAAAAACATCTATGTCCAAACAAACAGTTCAGCGGCTGATATCCACACAGGGAGTCATGACCCACCATTATTCCTACTGCTCTAACAAACTATGACTAAGCAGAATGACTCATCACTATCTAGAAATTTCATAAAAACATAGGTTATTTACAATGTAATAGTATAGGGACTATTAACTCAAAATGTCGAGACCCCTTCCTGAACTGATCTAACATTGAACTTGGAATTTGAAATGGTTAGCCAGATGCTCCTGCATCAGACTCGCAAGGGTGAAAAATTATGAACCCCTGTTCATTAGTTCAGTTACAATGCAACCCTTGGTTTCTAATTCTGTAGCGCTCATTCACGTAGAATCTTTCGGTGGTCGCTTCTTCCATTTGACTAAATGCTCTAGATGGTCCTTCTTCCTCGTACTTTTGGTCACTTTACTATCCATAATGGCCCCAACTTTCAATGGTTGTGTCACAGGAATTCCGATAGGCATCTCTAGCTCATCAACATTTGCTGAAAATTTCCTGAGTGTACTATAGGGTCCAACCTTTTTCCTCTTCAGCCATGTTTCCAGTACTGTGTTTGTAACTGGTTCTTTGGTTGTTCTAGCATGTGTTCATACTTCTTTGAACATTCCAGTTCTTCTTTTCTTTGCCCTGCAAACAAGTTGTCAACTGGTTCTCCTCTACATGCATATAAACAATTCAGTCTTCCCGTTACAACAGTAAATATAAAATTTATTAGCATAATGATGCTTGATATCCAAGAATTCTTATCTTGGATTCTTTGCCCTTCCTCTCCTTTGCTTGTTATTGTTACATCACCACCCTTGGTAATCTCAATAACCATACACTTCCCATTTTTTTTATTAACTTCATACCGTGCTTCCTTTATCAATGCCATACTTGCATTGGGCATTTCTTGTTGGTATGTTTTTTCCTTCAGTCAACCACTACACACCATGTTAGTTAATTCAAGCTCATTATCATTTGCCTCAGCTTTCCAATCATTCACGGTTTTCTTATCAGTCATAATCAGCAACTAATTATTAGCCTCTTCTTGCTTACCCTTGAGTGGATGAAGAATATGCTTCTTCCCATTCATTTCAAAGGAGTAAACATCCCTCTTTCCTTCATGCACTACTTCCTTGTCAAACTACCAAGGTCTACCTAGTAAAATATGACAAGCATCCATCTCAATAATCTCACATCTTAGCTCATCATGATAGCTTCCAATCTAAAACTTTACCTGGCATTGTTCTTTCACAAGAACTTAATGACCTTTCTACAGCCATGCAACTCTTTATGGTTCTGGATGTACTGCCTTCCTCAAATTTAGTTTTTCCACCATCTCTATAGACACCAAATTATCAGTAGTACCACTATCAACAATTAATTTGTAGCACTTACCTTCAACTTTGCAAACTGACTTAAACAGGCTCCTCCTTTGGATTGGATCCTCAATTATTTTCCACATCAATAAGGCTTCACCTTCTTCAGTATAGGCCACAACCTCCTCTAATGCTTATGGAGCTTCAGGTTCAACTTGTACTTCTTATGCTTCTCCCCATCTGGAAACATTTTTTGGACAGTCCCATGACATGTGACCGAGTTGTCCACATGTGTAACATCTCACTGTTCCACCTCTTCCTCTGCTTCTTCCTCTTGAAGCATTTCGGCCACCTCTGTTCTCATTATTTCCGTCAAGATGCCCTTGCTGGTTTGAACCGCTAGCTTCACCCTTTTGCGGATGTTCCTTTCCTCCAGAGCGTCTTACCTTTTCTTTCTGACTCTGCCTCCTCATCAACTTCTCCTCAGCCTTCAAAGCAACTTGATATGCTTCTTCAACAGACCTTAATGACAACAAACTCAATTCATCTTGTATATCAGATCTCAAACCATTGACATACCTAACTACTCTCTCAGGTGTATCCTCTATATGTCTAGATATGATATTCACCTTATAGAATTCCTCAGTATACTCCCTAACCGTCATTGATTTTTGTCTAAGATTTTGCATTTTCCTAAACAAAATCAACGTGTAATCTTTAGGAAGAAAGTTACCTTTTAACTTAGCTGACATTCTGCTCTAGCAATTGATTTTGGCTTTGTGTTTCAAGATCCTTTCCTCTTGCACACCATCCCACCATAAGGACGCATGCCCTCTCAACTTTGTGACAGCAAATCTTACTTGCATGTCTTGCTTTACCTCAATATAATCGAAATGCTTATTCATAGCACTGATCCAATCAATTAGTTCCTTTGGATCCAAGTTCCCACTATAAAATGGTACATCAGCCTTCGAACTTGAAATTGCACCAAATATTGATTTTAGTATTTTTACCTCAGTAGTTTCAACAGTTGTATCCTCCTCCTCTTCGAATAATTCCTCATCACTTGTGTCTCTAGTGTGCTCAAAATGTCTGCCAGTCTTGCCCTCATATTTCTTATCTCCTCTCTCAGATCTACATTGCCAATAGGTCTTCCTCTCCTGCCTTGACCTCTCCCAATTATGACTTCCATCTCTTGACACAACAAGTCACTTCTTGACACAACCTTACTATTAGTAATATCTTTTCTTTTCCGAATCTATTAGCAATCAGGAATAAACACTATCTCGATTTTTTTTTCAAGAAAACTACTCCAATCCTTAACACTAACAATTCCACAATATTCAAAAATAAAAGACAATACTCAACCTTACGCTCTGATACCAAAAATGGTGCAGGGGGTTAGACCAAAACCAACCCAACCAGCACCTCTAGGATCTTCAGGTTCCTACACTTGGCAGGATCACCAAATTTAGCTTAGCCATCAAATTCTATGCTAAAATTGTCCACCCGCAATTTTGCCTATGTATCCACCTTTCCGCAAGTTTGCCTCCCCATAACTCTGTTTCCTCAACAGAGTTTCCCCATGCGGGATGCAGAATGCCAATAATCCATAAATTTCCCTCTGCAAATCTCCTTCCACAATGGATTTTTCGCTTGCGGGTTGTAGGATGCATAATGCCAATAATCTGTAAATTGCCCTTCGCAACTCTCCTTCTACAACGGAGTTTTCGCTTGCTGGTTGCAGGATGCGGGATGGCAACTTTCCAAAGTTGTCCCTCCGTAATTCCTCTTCCGCACTCGGGTTGTGGGATGGGAGATGCAGGATTCTGATTTTCCCAAAGTTACTCCTCCATAACTTTCCACCCGCAAATCTTTTTCTGCAATTTTCCCCACCATTGGATTTTCCTCTGCGGCCTCGATCTCCACCGTCCGTTTTCTCCAAACTCGTTAAGGCAAAAAAATTGGATTAGGGTGTGGATTGATCAAAGGTCGATCAATCCAACCTTTAGCCTACACGATTTATCAATCTAGCACCTCTATGCATGCATCTACCTATACTTTAGTTCATTCAAGCATCAATTTGGCATTTGAACCAACAGTTTCATGAAAACACGTCGATGTTCAGAAAACCGCGATAGTTGGCTCTGCACAGCGACACCATTCACAACAATGCATACATCTAAGTTAATAATACTGCAACACACACTTCTAATCTTTCTATTAAATAATAAAAGTAAGAAACACACCCAACTGGCTCTCTTTCAGTCTCTGCAACCCATTTACAAATAGACACAGACGCAGTCTGTTCTTCCCTTTGCAAATTTGCAATCCTCACCCTAAAAATCAAAACCCCTACTACTTCTCAAAATTAGCTATTTATCCTAAGTTTTTGCTCCCCCTTTGAGTCGGTTCTGTAACAAACACTACCACGCATAAGGAAAAAACGTCTCTATCCAAACAAACAGTTCAACGGCTGATCTCCACGTAGGGAGTCACGACCCGCCATTATTCCTACTGCTCTAACAAACTATGACTAAGCAGAATGACTCATCACTATCTAGAAATTTCATAAAAACATAAGTTATTTACAATGTAATAGTCTCGGGACTATTAACTCAAAATGTGGAGACCCCTTCCTGGCATGATCTAACATTGAACTTGGAATTTGAATTGGTTAGACGAATGCTCTTGCATCACTGTGACAAATGGAGTGATGGATCACGATTCCCCTGTCACATTGCCTGATCGTAGAACTAATGGAGTTTTTTGGACAGTTACGAGTGTACCTACTCCTCCACATGTTGACAAAAATAGTCATAGGGTTAAAACAAACCCTTATGAAAGGTGACTTTGTACTGTTATTTGGTCTCTCCGGTTGTTGTGACGAAAGGGTTTCTAAGGGAGTATCATAAATTGGATTGAAATCTATGGACTCTTCTCATTAATAGGATGGAACGAATAAGGATTAGTATTCCCATCATAAGATTGATATAGCTTTGTTTGGTGCAGGGGTTTCTTCAATAAGTAGAAAGTTAAATTTGAAAGGGCAAAAAAAGGCAGACTTTTGTGTGTGTTTTTTTTTAACACAAACGGGTATTTTTATTTTGAAGAAGGATACTAGTATTTTTTGGCATATACCAATCAACCTAATTACATATTTCAAAAGGACAAGAGGTTGCACGGATCCGTACAGAGAAGAGGAGATCTCCCATAACGTACAAAATACAACTGCATGAAGCAAATTTACGAAATAGGATGGAAATAACTGGATTCCCCATTGATGCTAAGAAATCCTTGAGGAAGAAGACATGCTTTATTAGCCAGGGCATATGCAAGATTGTTTTAAGTACCGGAGAATGTGGAAGCATTCATCCATGTCAAATTCTTTCAATATTATCCTAATTCTCTACAGAATAATGATCAGGGAAAAATTATTGAAGTTGTTAGCTGAATTTAAAGTTTTGATCAACATCTCAGAATCACCAAAGATTTGAACCGACTTGAAACCTTTCTCCTTAGCAAACTGGGTCGCCATGAGTCGGTTGTAGCTTTTGGCCTAATTGTTTGTCATGGATCCAAGACCCCATCTAAAACTGAATTTGGTCAATTTGTTAGGTGAGAATACCAATCCACCAACTCCTGAGGCCCCAAGATTCCTTTTGGAAGCACCATCACAGAAAATTACCACTGAAGCGGAATTCATCCAATTTTTTTTAAACGCGTCCTTATTCCCACGAAACCTCCGAATAGGAAGACTGACAGTCTTGGATCAAATCAATTTATTCCTAGTATTTTGAGGAGAAGAGCCCTTCCATAATGAAGCTAGAAGAGAAGACGAAAATTGTCCAATAAATTCAACAAACCACGATGTAGAATTGATAGAATTGAAGGCCACAATCTGGGAGGATGGGTTCCTGATCGTTGAAAATACAACTATTTACAGCTAGCCATAGAGCCCACCATGTGAATTTTAAAATCGAGTGCCAATGTTTATGCAGGATAGCAGAGGTCGATTTCGATGGACGACTATCATGCCAAACCAGATAAAAAGTCATTACAGAACTTTGAGGAGGAAACGAGCAATTAATACCTTGAATAATCGGAGCCCATAATTTTTTGGAGAATACGCAGTCAACAAAGAGATGATCCGTCGTCTCCAAGGCTGTTTTACATAAACGGAAACGAAAAGGGCCATTGAAGCCACGATTTACAAGGGTATCACCTATCAAAATCATGTTATTCAAAACCAGCCAAGAAAAAAAATAAACCTTCGGCAGACAATGGGGAAACCAGACCAATTTCCAGATCGCAAGTAAAAAGCATGAACTGTGGGGAGATTGAAGGGCGTTGAAGCCTTTGGCAACTGAGTAAAATCCATCAAGACCCCAACCCCAACTATCTTTAAGAGAGATGTGGACAGGAGCAAGGCCAATAAGAGAAGAGAGCAACAAATTTTTTAGAGGATTAAGGCAAGCTGGAAGATCCGGGAGAGACCATCCAGCCCAATTTCCAACACTGTCCCAAATGCAGATATCAACCAATCGGAGAATTCCTTTATTTGTTGCCCAATTCATAATCTTTGTTAATTGAATTATTGAGGAAAGAGGAGGATTCCCGAAGATTTTATCCTCCCAAAGAAGGATCCTTTTCCCATTTCCAGGAGTTCTAAATAGTTGTTGATTAAAAAATTAAAAACCTTTTATTCAGGAGTCCCACATAGTAGTGCCAGTTGGTGTATTAGCAGAAGAAATATTTCTCAATGAGCCACCCTTAATATACTTCATCCGAAAAATATTGCTGACATGATATTTTTTGTCCACGAATAGCTGCCAAATCAGCTTGCCACTCAACGCCAGATTATCCAGACCAGGGTCCCGTATTTGTACTCCACCTACTGAAATTGGTCTCTTAAGGACTTCCCAACTTACCAAATGCAACTTATTTTGACTTCCTTTACCGCCATTCCAGAGAAAATCTCGCAGAAGTTTAGAAATCTGAGCCGAAATACTCTTTGGGACAAGCAACAAAGTGGATTGGAAAATAGGAAAAGCTAAAAGAACTGCCTTGATCAAGATCAGTTTCCCAACCGTTGTTAACCACTGTCCACCCCAAGAAGCGATTTTTGCTTTTAACTTAGCCAGTACATCCAGCCAGAGAGAGGGAGGGGACGATCCAAGAGTTAAAGGGAGCCCGAAATACTTGATCTTTTCCCACTTATCGAAGCCAGGGAAGCCCAAGAAGTCTGTTATTCGAAGAATTGTCGAATGTTCTACATTCCAGCCATAAACAACTTTTTTTTTGTTGATCAATGCTCCTGAGATTTGGCAGAATTTTTGAAGAATTTCATTGAAAGCCTGAGCAATATTCATAGAGGACCCCCATAAAAGAAGGGAGTCATCTGCAAAAAAAGCGTGATTGATTGGGTCCACACTCCTAGCAATATTGATGCCCGGGATGTAACCAGATTCCTGTTCAACTATGATTTTTCTACTAATATTTTCAGCCATCAACATGTATAGGAAGGGGGGACATCAGACAACCTTGGCAGAGACCTATGGAAGCTTTGAAAAATTATGTAGGTCTACCATTGACTAATGGCACAATCCAAGGCCCATCAGTGCATGCTTTAATCACATTAACAAACTCAGATCAAATCCCAAAAGAGAGAAGGACATCATAAAGGAAGGGAAGCTTTACTCTATCAAAGGCGTTCTTCATATCCAATTTAATTAACATGCCTTTCTCCTTCCTTTGGAAGCTTGAATGAAGAGCTTCTTGAACTTGGATTACATTATCCATTAAATGTATGCCTTTGACAAATCCCCCTGGAGAGGAGAGATCAACTTGACTAACAAGAGCTTAAATCTGTTAGCTAGGAGTTTGGCAAGGATCTTGTAAGAAGCATTACACAGTGAAATAGGACGAAACCTATCGAAGGAAGAAGGATTGACTTCCTCGGGGATAAGGGCGAGAAATGTAGAGTTAGTGCACCCTCCCACTTTTGCTTTTTTTGGAAGGCAATCACCATACGGACCAAATCTGTTTTGATGATAGGATAGCAGACTTTATAAAAATGAAAGGCAAATCCATCCGGCCCAAGATATTTATCCAACTCCATAGCCCAGATAACATCAACAATTTCCTTTTCACAGAAGGATTTCATTAAAACATAGTTTTCCTCGTCGCTAACAAGAGAAGGGACATTATCCAAATATTCAAAAGACACTTCCTCATCAGTGAGACCATCATCCTGAAAATCCCTACTAGCAGACTGTTTAAGAAGATCTTGGCCTTTAATTGTGATCCCCTCACTAGTGGAGATTTCCGAGATAATCTAACCCTGCATTGACGATGGCAATATGTGTATTCTTATCTCCTGTCTTCATCCAGAGGCATCGAGACCTTAGCCCGAGATGTTCCTCTTCCTGTCTAAATGATTGAGAGGTGTTATACTGGGCAATTTTTCTAGAGCTAATTGAGAAATGGAAATATCTCTATCTTCCCTACCAAATTGAATTGCAGCTAGTTCTGACACACTTTCTTTCATGTTGGTCGTAGGAGAGGGAAGAGGAGTTTTGACCCATTGCTTCAGTGTGGGTTTGGTTTTCTTCAATTTTTGTTCCTAGACAAAACTGAGAGAGCCAAATACATATTGTGATCAAGCCTGAGTTACCACATCCATAAACCCGACTCTCTCAATCCTGAGGGGGTTGAATCTTAACGGGATTGGCCCAAGTTCCTCTTCTTTTTCAAATAGCAACGAAATTAGGTGGTGATTAGACGTGAACTTGGGTAAAATTTTTGTTGAGGTAATGGTTTTCCCATCAATCAATTGGCTGTGAACAAGAAATCGATCAAGCTTGGCAGAGATGCTTGCGGCACCCACTCTATGGTTGGACCATGTATACCGCCCAAGCTTGGGTTTTAAGCCGATCAAATCCCAAACTTGAATCAACTCCTCCACCGTATCGTGCATATAATCCTTACCTCCTGGACCTCCTTTTTTTTCATTAGGAGCTAACGAAATGTTAAAATCCCCTGCTAATATTGTATTTACAAGAGAATTGAACTCTAGGAATTCTGATATCAATTTCCAGCATTCTTGTTTTTCAATGTAATTAACAAGCAGATAGAGATTTAAGAGGGCAATAGAGGTCTTACTGGAGTAGTGAAAGAGCTCTGAAAATATCCAGTGCTGGGTGGCAAACAAATTTTTTAACTAAAAATTCTCTTCACGCCATAGAGTGGCTAATCCCCCGCAGGTGCCTCTAGCAATGACAGCTTTGTCCGAGTTCAATTTCCATTTATTTTTATTTAAGAGAAGAAAAGATTCCTCCTCAACCTTGGTCTCTTGAAGCAAGATAATTTCAGAAGGGACCATTCTCATTAAATCTTTAACTGCTTCAGCTTTGATTGGGATCCCCAATCCCCTGCATTTCCAAGAGATGATCTGCATTACTTATCCATGTTAGAGGGAGTTATTACTCCCTTTGGAGGCCTAGTTCTCTTGTTCCTCCCATATGACATTTTGATGGTGCACTGGCTACCTTGTGTCTTTAACCTCTTAGCATCTTCTTCCTGGATTTCTTTCTTAGACTTCCTGTCAGCCTTTTTGGAGAGCTTCTCAAGGGAATCTTCATCAGAAGATCCAGAGTTGTCAGTCGGTTTCTTACGAGTAATGTCTGCATAAGAAAGGGGGGAGCTAACACCAATAGGAGAAACAAGGGAAAGTTCTCTAGTCCAAAAAGGATTCGATGAAGATGGACCAGCTTGATCCGGAGTTACTATGTTTACATCTGATTCCATCACTTTCCCTACACCCGATTCCATCACTTGCCCATCGAATTGATGCATTTCACCTTCTTCGAGGATAGCATCAGAAGAGCTAAGGACAACAAATTGATTGGAAGGAGCTTTGGAGATGCCAACATACTGAGGAATAGGAATCTTTCCAAGAGAAGAGTCACCTTTCATGGTTTTACCTTTCTTTCTAGGGCCCTGGTTGGAAATTCCTGCTTTCTGGACTAGGGTCCACTAGTCATCTTTCTCATTTTCAGTTTCCTCTTCTGACTTTTTCTTACAGTTTCGGGAAAAATGGCCATAACCATGGCATAATCTACATTTTAAAGGAATTTATTCATAATCCAACTCCTGGGTATGAGACCACTCAACAACTGTTAAATTGATTGCCTCGGGCAGGCCTGTCTCCAAATCGACATCTACACATAATCTTGCACATGAGAATTGGTCTTTCTGATCAGCCCTGTCAATATATTGACCAAGCTTGTTCCCAATGGCTTCAAGGGAATCTAAGTTCCAGTAGTGTAAAGGAAGATGCAAAAGCCTTACCCAAATAGGGACAACAAACGAAACATCTTGAGTGGGATCAAAATCAGGGGTCCACTTGTTCAAGTAGAGCCCATGAGGGCCCATGAAGTATGGACCATTTCGAAAGATAAGGTCATGGTCCTCTACATAGTCAAAAATGAAAACATAATAACCTCTTCCAACAAAATGATTTTGGATGCCATCAGAAACTAAGGGCTGCCAATTTATCTACACCCAACCATCAATGGCCTTAGGAGATGGCTAGAGGCCAGTGAATTACCCAATTAGCCCACGTTCAACAAGATTTAAGGACGAACAACAAGTCCAATGAGCAGGTAATTCTACAGACACGATGACAAATTTCTGATTAGGGCCTCCTTTCCTCTTGCCACAAGAACCAATCAATCTCTTGAAAGCCTCTAGGTCGGGAGGAAGAGGCAGTGGAGGTTCCCCACCGGAATCCATAAGAACGACCACCGAAACTTAGCAACAAGAAAGAATCTCGCCAATCTATTGCAACCATATAGCTACTGATCCACTAGGCCAAGGAAGAGCCAAGGGAGCAGATTGGCCACAAAAAGAAGCCACCACGCAAGCACCAGAGAGGCAGCCTGCAAGAACAAACGCCCTGACCTCAATCCTCCAGAAACAGAGAGTCGATACACTACAAAAATCAAGAAATCATCCAATGCATGAAAGAGCTTCTTGGATCTAATAAAATCCAAAGAGGAATCCAGTCCTTATTTTTCCAATCCTGCAAATTACGCAGAGGAGAAATCCCCACTCGGCACCAAAACAATGTAGAGGAATTCCACGATGTCTGCAGATTAGCAACCTGCAAAACTTTAGACAAAATCCAAGAGTTCAAGGACAACAATGACTTATCCTCTGAGCAACATGAACAATGAATCCTCCAAAACAACTACTGATCAATTTAAGAAGATTTCAAATCTTCTTGGAGCGCCGAAAAAAATCCAAATATTTTTTTGTTCTCTCACCTTCAAGACAATTTTGTGTGTATTTTTTTTAACAAGAACGGTTAAGGAGCATTTATATTAAAAAGGGAAGCAGAAAATTACAAAGGCACGATAATGGACTGAATCCAGAAGGATTCTGAGACCATAACATCCTATACTTAAATTGCAAAATGTAGATTATCTCTAAAGACTCGGGTCTATGATGACTATGTTTTCTTACAAATTTCCCAAGGATGAGAATACAAAAACTAAACATATCAAAAATTAGTTTGCAGTTGTCCTGAATTCCAAGTGTAACATAAACTTCATTTTCTTCTGGGTCTAAAAAACCAATATGCTCCTGAATTAGGGAACCCAGCAACGGTCGGGATTTTTCCCATTTCAAACAATGTAACCAAAGTCTAGTTGCACCCCCTTATTCACTAGTTGGTCCGCAAAGTGATTGTTTGTTTGAAGAATGTGGAGGAAGTTGACAGCATTAAGATTGCTGATAAGATTATTGAAGATATGGTGCAACATTGTAGATGGAGTTTTATAATTCCTAATGAGATTTTGGGCCTCTCTAATGACCATGAGCAAGTCTCCAAAAACTACTAGATCTTCAATTCCAATAGTGTTTACAATTTCCAGCCCCTTTATTAATGCAATCCATTCCACATGGTTGTTTTATTTTTTCCCTAATACCCAAGCATATTCTTTCCGTCTGTTCCCCCAAGGGTCAAAAATTACCGCTCCCATACCTGGTAACCCAGGGTTTCCTTTAGAGGCTGCATTGAAGAATAGAGAATGACAGTCCAGCTTTGCTTACCAGTCGTTGAAGAATTCCGGTTTTCAAATCTGCCATCTTAGAGAGTTAGGTTTTTTTGAATAAGGGCCTCCCGGAATTGGATTGGGAGGGCAAAGAAGATCACATATACAACTTTTTTCTTTAAAAGTTAGAGGTTCGAGATGTAAATGTCTTAAACCTTTTGAGAGGAGGGCTTCGATCCATAAAGCTTTTGTTGAAGAGGATACTCTGGTAGGAGGAAGGATTGAATTATCAAAGATTCATTTTTTCTGGTACTCCATATTTTCCAACATATATACTTAAGAAGAGCAACCCATGCTCTCAAAAACTCAGGTTTCTTGAGTAAAGATCCTTGGTAATAGTCTTTCCAGCATGCAAAGAGATCTTTCAGTTAGTTGGAAGAATAAGATTAAAGTGAATCTCTTTAAGGCTTGTGCACCATACCTCATTAGCAAAGGAGCATTCTAGAAAAAAGATGCTCCAACGTTTCTTCCCAATTTTTACAGAGAATGCAGCGGGACGGTACTTCAATTCCCCTTTTTAAAAAATTCTCAGCTGTAAGGATTTTATGATGTGCTAAAATCTAGTAGAAGGAGTTGATTTTGGGAAGGTCGTCCTTGCTCCATACGTTTACCCATGTAGCTTCTTTTATGTTGTTATTTTGGATGGTATTGTAGCCGACTTTAACCGAGTAGGTTCCCGAATTCCCCTAGCATTTGAAATCTGTTAAATTGAGGTGAATCGGGGATGAGCCTTGAAGAATCATTTGCAACACTGAGTAATCCATGTTTAAGTGTTCTGGAATTTCAAGATTTTCCCATCCTACCCATCTGTCATTATTATGCCAATTCGAGATGTCATAAATCGTGGAAATACTTTGAAAATCCATCCAGAGTTTGAGATCTGTGAAGGTGTATAAGTGGAGTGAAGGAGAAGAAGGCCAAATATTGTCCTCCCAAAGATGAATCTGTTTGCCATTTCTAGGATACCAACGCGGACTGTTTTGAATGATGTGGGCTACATTTTGGCATAATCTCCAAATTGGAGAGTCTTTCTTAATTGAGGGGAGGTCATCTAAGCATATTTTTATGTTTCCTCTAAGATATGTTTTCCTTAAAATATCCTTCCACCATGCGTTCTTCCCTGAAACAATTCTCCATAAGATTTTGGCTTCCAGGCAAAGATTCATTGTTCCTAGATCTTTGATTCCCACTCCCCCACAACATTTAGGCTTGCAAACTGTTTCCCAATCAACTAAGTGGAATTTCCTAGTGCCACTGGATTTTCCACCTTGCCACAGGAAGTTTTCGTGCTCCTTTCTAATGTCCTGGATTATCGTCTTTGGAGCTAGGGAAATCGAGCAGAAGTAAATAGGGTAGGTTGCAAGAATGGAGTTAATGAGAATGAGTTTTCCAGCAAGATTGAGTCATTTTGCTCCCCAAGAATGGATTTTTTTGTTGCCTTTTCAACCAATCCTTTCCAGTCTGGAGATTGCTTTTTTCCCTTGTGGATAGGGACTCCAAGATAATTAAAAGAGTTCCAATTTGTATTGCCTTCGTAACCTAGGGTCCTAGATATCCTAGCCATAGTTCTTTCAGGGCAGTTCCATGCATAGATTTTGGTTTTTAAAGCATTTATTTTCCATCTAAAACTTAGAGAAAGATGGAAAGGACCTTTCAGCGTTTGTGACTAAGGCCCCTCCAAGAAGGATTGTACCATCTACGAACTGAGCATGATTAGCATATTTAACACCTCTGGCAATTTTTAATCCTTTGAGTTCTACGTTGTCTTGAAGGGATTGCAACTTTATGCTTAAAGATTATGCTACTATAAGATAGAGAAAAGGAGATAAAGGACAACCTTGGCGAATCCCTCGAGAGGCTTGCAAGAAGCCAACAACCCTACCATTAACAAGAGGAGCGATCCAAGGACTGTTGACATAGGCTTTGATCCATCTTGTGAATTTTTTTGAAAATCCCATTCTGAGCATGATCTCAAGCAAAAAGAAATGGTTGACCCTGTCAAAAGTGTTTGCCATATCCAGCTTGATTGCCATACCTTGTTGTTTGTGTTCCAGGATGGAGTGGATAACTTCTTGAACGATGATTATATTATCCATGCTATGTTTGCCATCAATGAATCCTCCTTTTATATCCAAGATAATTTTAGCCATGATATTTTTCATTCTAGTGGCAATAATTTTGGTAAGAATCTTATAGGAGGTGTTGCATAAGGAGATAGGTCAGAATCTTTCTATCGGTAGAGGATTTTTTTCTTTAGGGATCAAAGCCAAAAAAGTGGAGTTTGTGGCTCTTTCGATTTCGTCTATTTTCCTAATCCAGTTTAGCATTCTTCTTAAGCCTTCTTTGATGATGTCCCAGGCAGCTCGGTAGAAGTTGATCGTGAATCTATCTAGCCCTAACGATTTGTCAGGATGGAGGGTCCATATTGCTTCAATAATTTCATGGTTTGTGATAGGTTTTTCTAGCTCCTTGTTCTCTTTGACATAAATGTTGGGGCGAATGCCTGAAAAAAGATCAACTTAGGAGATAGGGTCTCTATCTCCATTATCTGAATATAAAAGATTGAAATGTTGCAGATCCAACTTCTTGATAGCATCTTGGCCAGTGATTTTTTGGTTGTTGTTGTCTTTCAATACTTTGATGAAATTGAAGCTCATTCTGGTCTTTGTTTGTTTATGAAAGTAATCAATGTTCTTATCTCCCCCTTTTAGCCAACGTTTGCGAGATTTTATTCTCCATATCTCTTCCTCATGTCTAGTTGCTTTTAAAATTTCAAGGTTTAGAGCTTTTTCCTCGGCAATGGATTCATGAGTAATCTCTTCCGAGATCTTTGGGGATGCTTTTGTGTTACAGTTTGGTGGGGGAAATTTAGGGCACCCTTGGGGAAATGCACCCGGTGCAGTAGCTAATCAGGTTGCTCTAGAAGCTTGTGTATAAGCTCATAATGAAGGACGTGCTCTTACTCACATTCCATTTTTTAGTGGAGAGATTCAAGTCCGGATTGGAGATTGTTTTTGATGATGGAAGGATCCATGAAGGAGGAGGTAGCCCAATTTTTCAGAGCAGAATGAATAGCCCTGAGTTTTGATTCCTAGATGAAGCTGGGGGAACTAGAGAAGGTGGAATTCCAATATGCATGAATTATGTCGAGAGTCTTGGCATTGTGTATCAAAATGGGGTTGAATCTAAAGGGGAAAGGGCCAAGATTAGTGAGAGGGGCAATGGAAAGGGAGATGGGTTTGTGATCAGAGGTAGCTGAAGAAATAATGTAAGAAGACAAAAGTAAGTATTTTTAAAGGAGGGAACTACTCACCAGAAAATGACCAAGTCTTGCGGCAATGTGGCCTGGTCATATCCGCTTATTGTTCCAAGTGTATTTCCCATTTTTGGGCATGGGATCCAAAAGGTCAGATCTGCCATCAGATTTTCAAGCTTTTCTCCAAAGGGATCTTTGATGATCGAGCCTCCTCTCTTTTCCATACTTGATTTCGTAGTGTTGAAATCCCCAGTTATGATAATGTCTTTCCCTTGCAGCTCCGTATTTATTGAGAGTAAGGAATCCCAGAAGGCCAACTTATCTCTATAATGTGTAGGTCCACACACATTACAAATAAATATCGAGTCTTGATTGCTTTTATTTTGAATTTCTACTAAAATCCAATGAGTATTTTCTTTTGCTAGTATGATTTTGTATTTATTTGTTCTGCAGAAAGTTGCAATTCCACTTGAGGCGCTTCTGGAGCTAATGGCCTCTCTGACATTGTTTTTCCAGAAGAGGCATGACCAATTCATTACCTCTTCTTCTGACACATTAGTCTCTTGAACAAGTAGAATGTTCGGTTTCTCGATTTTAAGATATTTTTTGAGGCTTCCACCTTGATTGATCCTCCCAAGCCTGTGCAATTCCAAGAGACTATTTTCATTATTTATTGGATGTGTGAGATCCTGCTCAGGATCTAAAATATTTGATTCTAGAAGATTTGACATTCTAAAGAAGTTTTGTGTCCTCTATGCTTAGTTTTCTTCCTAGTTCCAATTATCTCTATGTCTCTTGCTCTCGATGTTGTCTTTGAGATTTTATTCCCTGCGTGGCTAGGGATGGTCCTAGATCTGTTGTTTCCTATGTCTCCTAAGATGATGATTGACCTGGAGTTGCAGACTTTGGATTGATTCTACTATGCTTTACCATTTCTGCCCAAGTTCCTCAATGGGAGGTTGATCCATCAGGTGTTTTTTCAATGATCTCTTCATCAGATGCTACTGTATCTGCCTAGGTTCCTCCAAGGGAGGCCGATCCATTAGGTGTTTTTCCAATGATCTCTTCAACAACTGCTCAAGAGAGTGTAGCAAGGGATTGTGTCCTGCTAGATTATATTTTGTCTTCATTAGTCTGGTTTTCAAGATTTGGGGTTTCTCCTTCTTCAGTCTAGAGAGATTCAAATTGGTTGTTGGTAAATGCTCCCTTATTCTTTGTGGGTTGTTCCTGAGTTTTTTCTTGCCATTTTCCAGGGTTATTATTAGCAGGGGTAGGGTTCGATTTTTTTCACCTCTTGGTTTGTTTCCATCCTTCTTTGTAATTTTTCTCCACTTCTTCCTGGGTAGATTTATGGCAGTTCTTTACGAAATGTCCATATTCGTGGAATTTTATGCATTTAAAGGGGAGTTGTTCATAATCTACCTTCTGAAAAAACTCCCATCTGTCCATGAATAGATTTACTCCTTTCGGTAGTCCTTTCTCTAGATCTACTTCCATACAAATCCTAGCACAAGAGCAGACCTTTGTGTGTATTAGGAAAAGATGTGACTTTTGATATTGTTATGGCTCTTTCGGAGCATACCTTGGTTGGAAAATTTGAATTTATCATGCTGACTAGGGTGGAAATTCTAGATTGGATTCACTATAAGTGTAAACCCTTCATTGAAAATATTTCGAGAGTTCTATTGTTGGTTACTGGTGGGATAGTTTTTTAGTTTTTTTCGGAGGAGGATATAAAGGCTATTGAGGAGCATTTTTGGGTCACAAGGATGGGTTCACTAGTTTTGTCCCGATGGCATGTGAGTTTTGACCCATGGAAGGATAAATTTTCCAAAAGACATGTCTAGGTAATACTGCCAAGGTTTCCATTACAGTGTTGGAATCTTAGGGTTTTGTGGCAATAGAAAATTCGATTGGTAGGTTCATTCTTATTGAAGAAGAACATCTTTTGGGTTCTGAAATAAAATCCTCGCATATACTTGTGGAAATTGATCTAGATGATGGGATTCTAGAGGAGTTGGAAGTCATTTGGGAGGGAGGTTCATTTGTGCAAAGATTGGATTATTGGAGAATCCATTTTCACTGCCATAAATCTTGCGGAACATGTCATTTTTAAAGTTATTTGTCAAAATGAACGTTTTTGGTTTTCAAAATTGGCGATGGAAAGGAAATTTTGGAGGAGAAGCTGGAAGAAATTGATAATGGCTTGAACTTTCCTATCCCTCTATATCGTATTTCAGGTATTACTTTTGTCGGTAAGTTTCCTAAATCTATTTCGGTTCTTTTGAAATTTATTTCAACCGGAGAATTTTAAGCTCTTTGTCGATGGCAAGGGAGGAAGACCCAAAAGGGGATTTGGGGGTTGGTAATGAGTAATTGTCGATCTATCCAAATGTTTTGGGAGATCCTTTGGTATATGGTATAATAGACAACAATGAAAGTCTTGTGATTGAGCTTCCACCCTCTAAACCTTTGAATGCCTCTTTATTATCTCTAGAAGCTCAAAAGCTTCTTGATTTGGGTTTTCAAATTTATGTCTTACCTCCTTTATATATAAAAAAACCCTACCACTTTAGATATTTCTTTGTCCTCTTCCCCTGTGCAAGATTCTTCTTCCCCTTACTCTGCCTCTTAGAAGGGTCCTTTGGGGGAGGAAAAAATTCCTTTCATTACTTATTCGTCAGTAAATAGTGATCATCCTGACATCTTCTTGATATCTTCCATCTGTAACCCAAATGGTTCTATTCGTAAACCTAGGAAGAAAGGAAAGGACAAGAATTTGGGAATTAAATGTGACTAAGTGGGTAAGGTCAAAGTTTCTTTTCAAAACCCTAGGGTCTCTTCCCTTTTTTATAAGGGTTTGACTAGGACTTTAGATGTGATGAATCTTTCTGAATCCCAAGCTCTTGGAATGGATGGGGCCCATGGTGGGGTTATCCAATGAATTTAGTCTCCTTCAATATTCGTGGTTTAGGGAGTGGCCTAAAACAATATGCCCTTAAGAGTTTCTTGGAAAAAGTTCGACCGAGTGTTGTACTTATTTAGTAGACTATGACTTTCGTTGTTTTAGCTTGTGATTTTTTTTAAATAAAGCCATCTTGGTGAGTTTGTGCTTTGGGTTCAACTAGTCTATCTGGGGGAACTCTTGTTGCATGGAATTATGAAGTGGTTGATTAGAAGGATTTCACTACTGTTGTGGGGATATTAGTGGATGGAAAGTTAAAAGTTTCAATAATTCTATTATAATTCTGTTGCAGCTGCAACGTTTTCCCAAATTTTTAAAATTTTTGGACCCTCCTTGTAAATTTTATCTTGCCTGGATCTATTATGGATTGCTGAACTTTGTTGTTCCTTTGCTACTCTTTGAGGTTAAATTGAGTTAAATTGTTGAATGACTATCTTTATATGCTGATGTTGATGACTTAAACTTGATGCTTTGACTTATGGATGATTTCCTTTTTCGCTGTCGGAAGCTTATCGAACTATGAATCGAGGCCATAGTCATCTATGCAGCCGCCGTTGTGGAAGCTTACTTATGAATGACGTGATCTACAGCTAAGTTTTTCGCCGACGCGCTTTTTCGTTTTATTTTAATATCGTCGTTTTTGTTTCATCACCGTCGGAGCATCAGTCCTTTGTGTTGCCTCCGTTTTGGATGGCAGATTGCAAGCACGTCGACGGAAGCCCTTATTTTTGCCGATCCCGTGGGGTTTTTGATTTTGCTCTTTTTTGCTGGATTAGTCTTTGGTTGTTCCGATTGCCGATGTTCTCAGTTGCCGCAGAGTCCGTAGTCTATTTGATTCCCGCCATTGCGGCTCCAGAGCAAACTAACTTTCGAACATGTTGTTTTCCATTCGCCAGTAGTTTGTTTTATTTTTGTCGATGGTTCCTTTGATTTTCGCCAATGGTTTGTTCTGGTTTTCTCCAATGTTTATTGGTCTGTGAAACTTTTTAGTCCATGTGACTTTCACCTTTGCAGCTCCTATTTGAACTAGTCATCCGATGCTATAGTGGTTCCGAGGTCCGAGGCTGCAGTTTAGTGTTTATTTCGCCAACGCTTTTTATTGTGCTGCAAAACCCATAGTATGTCCGTCGCCCGTCGTTGTGGCTCCTCTTTGGATTAACCACCCGATCCCTTAGTTGTTTCGCCGTCCGATAGAAGCGTTTTCCCGTCGACCTTTTTTTTCACCAAAGTTTATATATAGGGCGGGGTTATTATTTTATTGTTTACCCTTGTGAACTTGTGCTTGCTATCCCTGTCGAGTCAAACTGTGTGTTCGTGCCTAGCTATCGGGATCTCGTTCATGGGTGGCATTTTCGTGGAGTTTTCGATTTCCTTGTCGATTGCACAACTCGTCTGCCAGGTACGCCAACCGTGGTTTTACCCTTTCTTTTGAGTTTATGAGTCAGCTTTTGAACTAGGGTTTTGTCCTCTGGTTAGGCGTTCCCGCCATTGGTAGTTGGTCGTCTAATTCTGAGTTTGTATCCTCTCGGCGTGTAGTATTGTTCAGTTTGATAGTTTTGCAGTCGGGTGTTTTTTCTTTTCTTGAGTTGTTTTGTAAGTCGTTATGGAGGTTCGAACTTGGCCCAAATGTTTAGGAGGTTGGTGCAAATAGGCGTTACCCTGTCTGCNGGGTTTTTTCTTTTCTTGAGTTGTTTTGTAAGTCGTTATGGAGGTTCGAACTTGGCCCAAATGTTTAGGAGGTTGGTGCAAATAGGCGTTACCCTGTCTGCACCGTTTTTTGTGGGTTTGTCTATGGCCTTCCAAGGGGGGAATTCCAAGTCTTGTTTCGTCATGGGCATTTACCCTGTTTTGCTGGGACGCCGGGGGTTTTAATTTTTTGTCAGACTTGTTGTTTCCGCGTAGTGCCCCACTGTCGAGACTAGTCTCACTGATAGGGGTTTTCCATGTTAGCGAGGAGTTAGGATGCATTTTGGTCAATCACGATTATTGCTAGTTGCAGACGGAATTAGGATTTTTCAAACTTAGCAATTTTCAGAAGTTTTCTTGCTAGTTATTCCCAATTTTGCATTTGCATTCTGATAGGTTTAGTTGTTGCGAATATGGAAGAGGTAAATGTTTATACAGTTTTTCTTCATTCTTTGAATACTGATTAAAAGCTCAAATAGCCTAAATGCATTTTGGTTTATGACAGGGCAACTTCTTCAAAGGAGATATGTCTAAAAGACAGAAGAAGAAGGCTCATGTTGCTGAGGGAGAACCTGATGTGGAGATAATTACTAAGGTAGAATATATCTATGAGGATACTAGAGCTACCACTGGGGTAGAGCCAGACTATAAGTGGGGTGAGATATATCAAATGATTTTAAATCAAGAAGTGCTTGATGCAGGGTTTGAAGAACTAACCATATACGCTAACATTGAAAAGTCTGCTCTGATGAAGATAGCCACTAGACCTGAGTTGTTCCCATGTTCTGAGGTGATTGGATGGATTTTGCCTAGGGAAGATGTGACAACTATGATTTTAGCCAAACTGCCAAACAGGGATATGCTGCCTATAGTCCTGGTTATGTCTCATTGGCATATCACCTACCCCTAACCCAGGTTTACCTAATTGAAGATTGGTTGAAAGAAATAAACTTGGACCTGGTTGAAACAGTGAAGAGGATGATGATACTTGGGAAGAACTTTCGAACTAGGCCATCAGGAGAGTATGACACAACCACTCTTAGGACTCCTTATATATTTATAACATTGATGCTGAATAGAGTTTTTGGTAGAGCCCATGGTAAGAGTTTCAAGTTGGGATGGGTTCCCATTATTTTCTATGTGGCCACCCAAGGGACTGTATTCAACTGGGCTAATATTGTCTCCAATAGCCTGTCAACCTGTATATCTTCAGCTCTAGGAGGGGTGTCTCAGAAGAAGTCTGAGTTCCATATGAGCTCCATCTTAATAGACTGTATATTGTGTACCCAGCCATTTTCAGCCTTAAGATGTATCTGGGACAGGGACAGAACCCTTGTGTACACTGCATACAAAATATTTTGGGCACACAAGTATTACAGCCACTATAAAGAGATCTGTGAACATTTTATTATGCCTTTTTACACTTTGATCTTCCTAACAGAATGCAATTGTATGTCTAAGGAGGCATTTAAAGTCATTGAGGAGCATGCAAATTATTATTTGACTGAAGAGGGGATGTACATTAGGATGTATGGTTGCTCTAGGGCACCTTCTTTGCTCCTCAAGTATGCCACTGATTATGTGGTGCATAAAGAAGCAGTCAGGAAAGTTTACCTAGATGGTGTAGGAAGCTTCCTGTTTGAACACAAGAAGGCAGCCTATCCTGCCATACCTTTCAGGCTAGGAAACTACAAATTTTCAAAGGTTAAACTAAATGTTGAATTTGTACAAGAATTGGAGCACTTTCATTTTGGGGAGATGAACTTCCACATAAATGACTCCCAAAATAAAGTTGCAGAACATTGCAAAGAGGTAAATGTTCACTTTGAATATACAAACTTCTGGGACAAAGATGAAGGAATCTTCAGGAATGCAAGGAATATGACTGCATTGAAGAGAAGATTTAAACAGAAGATCACGATTAAGGGTGGTAAGGGCCAAACCGCGCAGAAGAAAGCTGAAGAGGAGGAGGCCAAGAAAAGAGAAGAGGATGCTAGGAGACTAGCACAAGAGGCTGAGAGTTGGCTTAAGAATGAAGAAGAAGAAAGAAATAAAGCTGCAGAGGAAGCAACAAGGAATGCAGAGGAAGCTGCAAAGAAGACAGGAGAAGAAAGAAGATGAAGAGATGAAGAAGAAACAAAAAGAAGCTAAAGGTCTGAGGCTGGCAGGATCTACAACATACCAGCAAACTACTGACCCAACAGACATTCAAGAAGTACAGGATCAGACAGATCAGGGGTAGGGACAAGATAATCATGATTCCCAGGAGCCTGCTGCAACTTCTGGCAGCAATATAGGACAAGTTGTTTTTTCTGAATTGAATCTGGTATCTTTTGTGCAAAAGAAAGGAGAAGAAGTCCCAGATTTTAGCACCATCTTCTATGACAAGGAGAGAAAGAGGATTATCAAGAGAACTGAGAAAAGAATCGAAACAAGAGGATAATCAAGAATAATGATTACCGATAAGACATTGGTGCATGGGACAGATGCAGATCCACGATTGACAGCCAGAGTGGGAGTGGCATTAACCCAGGCCACTGAAGACAATGTGGATAGACTGATGACATACCTTGAGCAATCAAGTAAAAATGCAACACAATTAAAGGAAACTCTTAGAAAGGAGAGGGATGAAGGTAACAAGTTAAAGAGAAAATTTGAAGATATGCATAATGAATTAAGGGCTTCGAAGGCAGAACTCCAAATTCTGCAGGCAAGCAAGATGGCCTTGGAAGTCTTAGTAGAAAAGAATGAAATGGATGCTCAGAATAACCTAGCAAAGTTGCAGAGGTTACAGCAAGAATATCAGGTGCTGAAGACAGAAAAGGATGACCTCAAAACAACATATGAAACTCTTAGTGCAGAAAAGGACCAACTGCAGAGAAAAGTACAAGACTTGGAGGCACAGAGGATCACCATGGAAGAGAAAGAGAAGCAATTTTAGGTGCAGGCAGCAGGTTTTGAAGGACAGATTGCTTTATTAACAGCATCACTGAAGGATGCTAGTGAACAACAAACTAATATCCGGCCTCTTAAGGAGCATGTCCTGGCTCAAAGAAGAAGAATGCACCAGTTGCAGGTGTCTATTGAAGAGGAAAGATGTAAAATCTTGCGGATAGATAACAGATTGGAGGAAATTTTGGAGACTACCTCATATTTTGTAGATAGGTCTCAGGATATTTTGGAAGTCCTGACTGGAAGAATAGTAAGGATAGAAACCAATGAAGAAATCCCTGCATATTTACCAACCAAAGATCAACATAGCTTAAAGCAGGACTATGATTTGTTAGAGTTTGCAATAAACACTGCAGAGGAGTGCAAGAAGGCTGTGAAGAAAACAAGAGGAGCTTGTACTGAATATTGTAGAAGGATGCTGGTCACCTATAATAGATGCCAAGTTGCTGCTGAACATAGATTAGATGTATTACCAAAGCATGAGCTATTCACAGGAATGCTACAGAGCAGGTATCAGGAGGATGCGCAAAAGATACAACAAGTCAAGGTCTTGGATGAACAGATCCTGAGGAATGCAGTAGCCCATTCAGTAGTCAGCGTCCAGTTACTTGAGGATCAGTTACGCTTAAGCCCGTCAAGAATAGAGATGGTTAGGAATCAGGCTGCAAAATATGAGATCAACATTCGTTTTCTTGAACCTTCAGAATTTGAGAGCATAGCAGCGGAAGCCCAAGCGTGGAAAAAGTTCTTAAATGATCAAGCAGGGCCCTCTACTTAGAAGTGCTTTATTAGTTTTTATTTTAAATGTATATATTGTAAAATGTATGAGCACTCACTATAGGACAAATTTTGGGAGTTGAAACGTTGGGGAAGCCCAAGAGTCATTTGGGGCAGCCCAAAAGTTTTGCTTTTTGTATAAGTATAGGAGAGTTTGATAAGGGAAGGGACTTTTTCCTAGTTAGACTTGTGAGAACATGTTGTAAGAAGAACTATTTCATTTTGCAATAGATAATTACATTCTTGCCTGTTGGAGAAAGCTTTGGTGGAATGTTCAAATGATGTGCAATGGATGTTGTTGAAGGGGAACTATTTTGTTTTCAGCTTTTGTCCATTAACTGTGAGATCGTTCTAACTTGTTGAACCTATGTTCTTGTATGAATGCTCTCTAGTTTGTTTTATGGAATTTCCACTATGAGTAATGAATGATTTTCATAAACAATGAGCTATCTTGTTGTTCATCTATCTATTCATGTTTATGTGTTTTGAAATAAAGAACAACTACCTGTGATTTTTCTTAATGCATGAACAGTAATACATTACTCATTAAATGATAATCTCGCTCCCTAGGGATAGTTTAGTTAAGTTAGTTTTAGTTTTCTTGCTATGTGTGATTTAGATGCGAGAGAGTTAAGACGAGAGGTAAGAACCTGCGCATCACATTGTGACCGCTCCTCATATTCTTTATCAATCTGCATTTTAGATAAGGCATTTGCATACTTAAAACTAAAAAACTAAAAAAGATACACAGTGGATCGGGCCATAACCGGTAAAACCCTTTATTTTGGTTACTTGACCTACGGTAGCCGGACCGTAAACCGGACAGATTCCCCATAGAAAATAGTAACGGGATAGTTGGGAACGTTTACTGGGGAGAATCCCTTGCTGTTGTCGCCTGCGATTTTCCAGGCCTCAACAAATTCTTAATATTTACGTGTCCTATAAAAATAGGAGGTTGTTTTGGGATTAGGTGGCTCAGTCTAGTATTCTTGCATACAGTTTTCTCATTCTGGCTGGTGATCTCAATTTAACATTGTCTTTAGAAGAAATGCGGGGACCAGGAAATTCCATTGATCCTTTTTCTAATTTATTTGTATCTTTATTTGAGGAAGTAAAGCTTCTAGATATGGCTCCTAATGTGCTTGTTCCTACTTGATCAAATGGTCAGTGTAGTAATGTTGATATTACAAAACGACTGGATAGGTTTCTCATGTTGGAATATTTGTGTGATAATTTGGGACATTATCGTTCCTGGTTCTGATATACGAGTATTGCAAACCATAAAACGATTATTCTTCAATTGGATTTTGATAAAGATCTTGCTCATTATCATTTTAAGTTCAATCCTTGTTGGCTGGAGGAGAAGGATTTTTGCGACTTGGCTTGTGAAAAGTGGTTGTCTTTTGCTCGTTCAACAAATCAGTCTCCAATGTATAGTATGATCAAGAATCTGTCTCTTTTGAAGGTGGAAGTGCGAAAATGGGAAAAATATTTATAAAAAGAAAAAAAAGAAAATGAGGAGTTGGTCAAGATTGATGAAGAAATTCAGTTGATAGCAGGGGAAGTTGATGAAGATTAGTTTTCATGAGAAAAGAAAAACTTCTTATGCTTGAGACATAAAAGATTAAGATTTTAAAACAAAAAGAGGAAACATGGAGGCAAAAGAGTGGCGATGTGTGGCTTTAAGTTGGAGATAACAATACAAAGTTCTTTCATCGTTTTGCAAATCAACGAATTTTTAACTAATTCTATCTGTGATATAAAGGGGGTCATAATGAGTTTATTAGTGATAATAAATCTTTAATATCTACTGCAGTTAGACACTTCAAGGAGAGTTATTCAAATAATAATAGCTCAAATTTGGAAAACCAATTGAAGACGATCATAAACTTTCCATGTTATTTTATCAAGGAAGATTGTTGTAATATTGGTAAGAACCTTACTATGGATGAGGTAAAGAATGTGTTAAGAAATTTCTCTAGAGACAAAAGTCGTGGACCGGACGAGTGGACTATAGAATTTTACTTGCATTTTTTTGATATCCTAGGGAAGGATCTTACTGAGGATGTGGATCAGTCAAGAAGAATGGGACAGATTCCAGGTACTTTGAATTTGACTTATATCACTCTTATTCCTAAGAAAGATAAACCATAGACATTTAATGATTATAGGCCTATATCTCTATGTAATCTCATGTATAATATCATTACAAAGAGGATCACAAATAGGATGAAGCCTATCCTTGGAAAGTGTATTTATGAAGATTAGTATGGATTTTTGCCAAATAGGCAAATCCTGGATGTGGTTGGAATTGCACAAGAATGCCTTCATTCAGTAAAAATGAAGAAACAAAATGATTTTATTCTTAAGTGGATCTTATAAAGGCTTATGATAGGGTCGATTGGACATATTTGAGGATCATCCTCATCCATATTGGTTTATCTACTAAGGTCATAAATTGGATTATGGGTTGCATCACTTCTACCAAATATGTAGTTTCGATTAATGGATCTCCTACTTCCTATTTCAGTGGTAATAGAGGACTAAGACAGGGTTGTCTTCTTTCACCATATTTGTTCATCCTAATTATTGAAGGGTTGAGTCTTCCTATAAAAAAGGCAAAAGGAACAAAAGAACATTTCATGCATAAAGGTGGAGGTGTCTGTGTATAATACACATTTGTTGTTCATGGATGGCGTTCTTATCTTTAGAGAGTGCTCTTACTCATAATGGCATCATTATCATTATATTGTATCCTTATTTTGTGATGCTTCAGCTTTGGCGGTCAGTGTTCAAAAATCTAGTTTTGTGTACTCTTGTGATGATATGGAAATTAGAAATGAGATTGCTTCTTTGTTTCCTTATAAGATGTTAGAGCTCTAAGGGGGATTTAAATATCTTGGTTTCTTTTTTAAACCAAATGGGTATAAAAAAAAGGTGACTGGGAATGGATAATTAAGAGGATACAAAGGAAAATTAGCAGTTGGTCATTTCGATGGTTGTCTCTTAGAGGAAGACTTATTCTGGTAAATTATGTTCTACAAAGCATTCCAGTTTTTTGGTTTCCTTTATTCATCATTCCAAAATCTATGGTTTCTCACACATATATATATATATATATATATATATATTATGGGCTGGAATATTGGAATATTCGAAATTTCATTTGACTTCGTAGGAGAGTTTATCGAAGCCAACACTTATGGGGGGGTGGGGGATCAAAAATCTAAATTGGTTAAATAGGGCCTTAAGCGCAAATAATTTATGGAGAGGCTTGTTTGATGAAGATATGTGGGGAAAATTATGAAAGCTAAGTATTTAAAACGTGTTGCTCTGGTTCTTTGGTTTTAGGATACCGTGAAGAAGGTTTAAAATGTTTTAGCTAGGTGAAGTAGTTTTTTGAAGTCTTTCCCCATTATTAACCAGTCTATTTGTTGGGATGTTGGTCGGGGTACTCAAGTGTTATTGGTTTTGATCCTTTTATTGGTTTATGTGAAGATTATAAATTGTCATAGGGACTCGTGGCAAAACTTCATAGAAGAAACATATTGGTTTTAAAACAAGTAGTGGGAGATCAAGTGTAGGGTGAGGTAAAATGGCTTACTTCTTGAGACACGGAGTTGGATTGTTGTTATGCAACTAAATGGAATTGGTATGTTGAAAAATTATATTAGGCATACATTTCTTTGAATAATTATGCAGACATGTTGGTTTGACATTTTAATAGGAAAAGTGGTTATGTGAATGGAGATTTGGATTCAAAACTTAACTTAGAGGATGGAATGATTGGTAGTTATAGCTAGTGGACAAAGTGTGTTTAGGGGGGTGGGGGAATTTTCCTCTAAAGATTAAGTGTTTGTTTGGATTTGTTTGCACTAAGATATTAACTTGGGACACATTACAAAAAAGAGGATTCATAGGCCCGGGAAGGTATAATCTGTACAAAAATTATTTGGAGACGGTGGATCATCTATTTAGCGCTTGTTCCTTTATTCAGGAAGCCTGGACAAAATTGGGTAAAAGATTTCAGTTTATGGTGTTATGGAACAATTTCACTTTGGAAGAAAATTTATTGGTTTGGTTCAAAAAATAAAGGAAGCTCTGTGATATGCCTTTTTTTCATTTTGTGGGAGGTTTGAAAGGCAAGAAATAGATCTATTTTTTAGGATAATATTCCAAATGTTGTGCAAGTGAGTATCAAAGTTGTTGTTTCCTTTATCAAATGCTACAAAGAAAGCACTTCGGTTGCTTCCCTGACTGCTACTATTGCAGATATTAATATGAAACATCAGGTGGGTTTCTTTGATGGAGCATAACAAAGAGGGATGTGTGGTGCTGGCAAGGTTGTCAAACTCAGTTTAAATCTTGTGGTAAATATATGGATGGGGGTTGTAAAGGAACAAATACTAAAGCGAAGCTACTAGCCTTATGGGGATTGCTATGGTTTGTTAAGAGAATGGGACTTACCTCAATTCAGACGGTTGGCAACTCAAAAGCTATCATAGACTGGGCAAGAGGGGTTTCTGCACTTCACTCTTTGTTTTTGGAACATTGGACGAGCAAAGTCATAAAGTTGATATCTGATTTTGAAGACATTACTTTTCAACATATCTATAGGGAATTAAATGATGAAGTAGATAGACTTTCTAAGAAAGGCATCGATGAAATGGATGGAAATATTTCTTTTTAAGAGCTTAGAGATGGAGTGTCTGTACAATTAGACAATCTGAGGTTCTTTTGATTTTGGTTATGTTCATCTAGTAAACAAAGTTTACTAGCAGCTTGTTTTTTTTGGGTAACATCTTTCTTGCTTTTTGTTGTAGTCTTGGAAATGATTAAAGGATCTATAAGATTGTCAAAATTGTATTGGAAGGAGAAAATATAAAGATCTTTTTTATGTAAGGTGGTAGTTTTTTTTGGATATTGAGAATAACTCTCTCTTTTGGAAAAAGATGTAATGTTGTTGATATAACTTTGATTTTATAATATCAAGTTTTAAGAAAAACGATCTTGAGTCTCATAGTACCTAAAGTGACAATAAACCTTTAATAGCAACAAAATAAAGAAGACCCCACAAATGTTGATTTTTGTAGCATTAGATACATACTTCTGCATAGGCCAAGTGTCTGACATGCATGAGTCATCCAAGAGACTCTTAGACTTAAGAGTTTGCCATGAGTCATCCAAAAGACTCTTAGACTTAAGAGTTTCACTTTAAAGTGAATGTGATTTTGTTATTACTTTATGTAAAGGGGCCCATGGTTTTTGGTGGTACACGGTATTAGCCCATGGTATTTGCATATGAGGATGAAACATCAAGCCATTGCCAGTGTGTGTGACATCATTGATAGTGAGTGATTAGATCTAAGAGAAGGATTCTCTTAAAGCCTTAAGAGAGAAGGATTCTCTCAAGCTGAGATTATTTGAGAGTGTGATCAATGAGTGATCAAATTCAAGAGAAGGACTCTCTCAGAGGTTTGGGAGTGGGGGATTCACTCAAGTTAGGGTTTGTTTATATTGTCGATGATTTAGGCTCAGTTGCAACAAGAGAGAGTCACGAGTTTGAGATTCGTTGTATCATATCTAGAAGCTTGTTGTTGTTAGTGTTGTTTAACAAATTTGCAATAACGACAAGTTGTTCGTTGGTTTCCCCCAGAGAGTGGGGTTTCTAGGGTAAAATATATTGCGTAAACTGTGTATGGTTATTTTATCTTTCCGCTGTGCATCATTTGCTAAGTAAATCAAGTATTTTTATTTTTTATTAATTTTTCACGGCTGGGTATAAAAAAACCAGTGAATAAATATAAACCAGATATGGTTTATGAAAATTTAACAATAGAGCCAAAAGTTCAACTCTAGTATTGGTTCCTTTACCACATCCCATCCACAAGTAGTAATCGTGATTTCTACTAAGATTAAGGAGCATTCCTCCACCACACTGGTCAAACTATGCAGAACCATCAAAATATCCCATTTGACAATCTTTAGATAGAATAGGTTCAATAATAATCAAATACTTGGTCTTCAATCCTTTATGGTATTCATTGTAAACCCCAATGATCATAGAACTGACAACATAAACATTTGTTTCCACACCTTCAAATATAACAACATTCCTAGTTCTCCAAATTCCTCAACTAGCATAAATGGGCACTTCTTTAAAAAAAGAAGCATTTTAGAGCCACAATTCCAAACCTAATTGGAATACATTTCCCAAACCTCAGTAATCTGTAGTCTAGTCCTCACCTCCAAACAAACTTTCTTTGCGAATTCACAAAGTTCAAACATATGTGTTATAGATTTGGCATCCTTAGTACACATACTACAATAATTAAGCCCATCTCTTCCTCTCTTTACCATATTATCCCAAGTCAGGATTTTGTTTTCTCAACAAGGCCAAGTAAACATTTAAGTTTCAGTGGAACATTCCATTTCCATATTTTTTACTGCCGCAATTTCTCAGCAAAAACAACATAGGAATATGTACTAACATCATAGGCTAATTTGGCACTAACCTGATTATTAGAACCATTCCACGACCAAACAATTTCATCTTCATGATCTCATAGCCTAACACCACAATGATTTGAGCTATAAATGTAGGAGCTCCATTCAACAACTAGATCCTTGACTAAGCCAAGGTCCTCTGCTAAAAGCCAATAAGAAGAGGAATTTGTCCCAACAATTGTCCTTTTCACATGAGCTAACACTCTTAAACCATGATACAAAAGATAATAAGAGCCTATGATAGTTTATAGAAAACTTCACCCCCTACAAAAGGGTCAATATCAATAACAATTTGATTCCCATTGCCAATTTTCCAAGACAACTAAGAACCCATATAGGAAAATGAATTAACAAGATATCTCCAAAAGTTTAGGATTGATTTAATCGATCTAATCCAATATATCACAAACTTATCTCTCAAGTATTTAACATGTAGAACCTCACTCCACAAACCAAAACCAAAGAGTCCTCTCCAAAGACTTTTCAAACTCAAGGCAAATAATATTTTTACACCCCAACCTCCAAGTTTCTTTGGCATCATTATTCCAACAACACAAACATTTTAATAATAAAACTAGATATTGATCATACACACCACTATTAACATTGAATAGGAAGATACCATAAAAAGATGAAGAAGCTCCTTATAAAGTGAAAAGTTTGATTAATGTTAAACTCCTATCTCATAACTCCTCACCATCACCCTCAGCTTCATTCAACAAATTACCCACACCCAATGAGCAACTCATTACACCCCTCAAAAAATGGAGTAGTCTACGGATTCAACGATTTGGGCCAGAAGGCGGTCGCCATTGCCGATTTCTGGGCCAAATCGTCTTTTCGACTAACGATGACCTCCGGTACCTCTTCCCCGCTCCCGCTCGCTGAAAATGAGGGCTCCGTTTGATTAATGCCATTCATAAAAAAATGTAGAGTTTATAAAGTCAATGCATGGCTGGTCATCATGTCTCGGCGCCACCCACTACATCTTACATTCAATGCATTCAACACACACTCCTTTCAAACTTATATGGTCACCCATCGAACCCAACAAACTGCTTGGCCTCTGTTTCCCCTGCTTAGAGGCTCGACATGCAAACAAAAAAGAGGCCTAGTCGTTGGTGTCATCTTCAAGTATTCAAATTACATTTGGAACAAGATGCATAATATGTTCATTCACTCAGAAACCATTTAGACTTGTCAATCTGTTTGTCCATATTGTATAATATTGATTCTTGTGAAATGTCTTCTTGATCTGCATACTCAGGCCCAACACACCCGGAACCGATTTTAAGTTTTAAATAATAAATGTTAATAAATGAGGATGAGTTGTTTTTAGATTAAAGAAAAGTGCTAACTAGCTTGGAGCGGTATTTTAAATGCTGGGTATTTAAAAAAACTAGCTACTAAAAACATTTGATGAATTTTAATTAATGTGACTAATCCCACTCGCAAACCAACAAAAACACTTTTGGGTACCCTAGAATTATACTAGACACAAATATGTTGTCTCTCTGACTTGGTACATAACCTGGTTTTCCTGATCTATTCCACTAAAACATTAGGATTGGTTCACTTAGAACGCGATTTTGCAATGGTTTCATTCTTAAACCTGACCAACAATATCAGATACTGGACTGATTGCACAATGTGCCACAATCACCCAGTTTCAATGGAGCAACACAAGCACCTGGGGACCTCATGGCAGTTTTTGATCGCTGCAATGGTAATTTATTTGTTCCTAATTGAAACATTATGGTGCATAATGAAGAAAAAATCAAACCCAATTCGCCTTGGTCTTATTCCTACAATTTACAACCTGATAATACTCTCTCTCTCTGCCATCGTGGCGGTGGGGTGCTGGGAAGCTACAAGCCTTGAGATGGAACAAACACGATGGTTGTGGGGAGGGCCATATGGGGCTAAACATTGGGTATTATGTTTCCTAATAGGTACTCACCAATTAGAAGATTCTTTTTCTGGTCCTATGTGTTTTTTCTCAACAAATTTTATGAATTCATGGACACCATTATCCTTGTTCTAAAATATAGGCCCTTGACCTTTCTTCGTGTTTATCACCATGCAATGGTGGTGGTAATGTGCATCCTATGGTTGGAGTATTCACAGCCCATGTAGGTGATTGCATTGATAACAAATGTATAAGTGCATACTCTTATGTATGCATACTATCTTTTGTGTAGCATTGGGTTTTGACCACCATGGAAGAAACTTGTCACAAATTGCCAGATTGTGCAGTTCTTGTTTAGTTTCCTAGTTTCTATTGTGTTTATGTGACTACATTTCAATGGGGATGGGTGTGTTGGCATGGGAGCTTGGATTTTTAATGCTCCGTTCAATGCATTTGTGCTGGTACCTTTTTTCAACATCCATTGGTAGTAATGCATGAAAGTTAGAGGGAGGGCATGTGTAGAAAGGAAGGTGGAGTGACAATTGGGCTTTGGAAATCTTCTTGGTCGTGTTTGTTGCAGATGGACGAACAGACTAAGAAGTCTGAATGGGTTCTAAGTGAATGAATGGATTCTGTGTCTTGTTCCAAACATAATTCGAATACCTAAAGTTGACACAAACAACTATGCATCTTTTTTTGTTTGCATGTCGAGCCTCTAAGCGGAGAAAAGCAAGGGAAACCGAGGTCGAGCAGTTTGCTGGGTTCAATGGGTGACCTTGTAAGTTTGAAAGGAGTGCATGTTGAATGCATGATGCATTGGGTGGCGCCGAGACGTGACGACCAACCATGCATTGACTTTAGAAACTTGACAATTTGTTTTGATGAACAACGTTAATTGAACGAAGCCCTCCTTTTTGGCAAGTGAGAGAGGAGAAGAGGAACTAGAGATCAACGTCGATTGAAAAGATGATTTAGACTGAAAATCGACGACAACGATCGTAGCCACATCGTCAAATCCATAGACTACTACAAAAAATAAATAAATAAAAAATAAAGAAAAGCAAGAATTTGTTATTAGAAGGAAAACCACCAAGGGATATCCAAGCGAAATTAGAGGTGCATGTCCCCGAAAAACCCTCTCAAAGCTACGGAAGGATATCCAAGCGAAATGAGAGGTGCATGTCCCCGAGAAACCATGTCAAAGCCACCGAGGAATATCCAAGCGAAATGAAAGGTACATGTCCCCGAAAATCTCTCTTGTTTAACCTCGAGTGACAACCCAATCGCCGTCTCAATAGTCCTTTCACACTGACACGACAAGCGCACAGCTACGTTTCCATTTTAAAAAAAATTATTTAAATCCCCTGCTTTGAATGCATAGCGATGTGAGGCACTACGCTCTGCACGGTACTTTCATTGCACAACGGCCGTGGCACTTTGTAGGGCCGAATGCATTAAAGAAGCGTTCCAGTTTGGCAACGAAATTATCTTTCAAACCCTAGTCCATACCTGTAACGTCCGGCATCTTCTTCCATCTTTGAACCTTTGTTCAGGGTCAGAATTTAACTATAATGTCGCTGAAGAGCTGTGCCGATGCTTATGCAAAGAGCCGGAAGGCAGGCGGTTCTCCGGCGAGGGCAGGGAGCGGCAGTGGGAGCAGCATGTGGCAGAAAGAAATCACTGGAAGGGCAAAGAATAGCAGTACCGGTGTTTTGGCTGGCAGCGAGGTTAAATTCCGGTTACTGGCGCCGAATGAGCTAGGGTCCGTCATATTTGGATGCACAAACGGCACTATGAACGAGTGCCTGTCTAAGAACCTTTTCGGTACGTTCAAACCTAAGCATATTTACATTTCCACAGAGAACTTTACTGCAGAGAAAAAAAAAACTTGCCGGAAATCTTTTAGAACTTTATAGAGGATACATTAAATATAATTGGTAGGAAACCACTCAATGAAATGCCATTGCGTTTTAGATTTTGCATTAATTTATTAAGTATATTTTGATGACAACAAATAATCAGCCATAGAAAGGTTTATCTTGAAGAAACTATCGCCTAACAAATCTTTAGCAGTAGATGCTTCCGAAGTGAGAAACAATGAAAATCAACTGAAAAGTAAGTGGATAAGAAATGAACATGAACATGAACATGAGCGATGTCACAGACCTTTGGAGGAAATGTAAGTTCAAATTCAGATCCAAACACAAACACAGGAAGAAACGTGTTAGTTTTTCAAGCATATATATATTCAAGCAAAGTGTTTACTGTTCTTTTACTTTTCTTCCTCTTTAAACAAAACTTAGATCTTTAAACCAACAGAT